>CM028131.1:59212500-59715000 GCA_016271365.2 Neoceratodus forsteri
CACGCTGAAACCTGCTGAAGTTGTGTACTGAGTTTCAGTACTATGATTTATTCTGTGAAAATTAGACCAGCAATCCAGAGTTCACCAAAGCAAAAGCCCTAGTGCCGGGTATACAGCCTTCCAAGGAATGGATTCATTTAAATCAGAGCATCACTGTTTTAACACAATCCAAGCTGTGACATCACCTAAATCACCACTAGTGATAGAACATCACATCATTTAAATTCTAAACAAAAATGAATAGAAAAGGTAACATCTTTGCTTATTTACATTTTGTATACACGGTAATGCCACAAACTCAGGAATGGCAGACAAGGAGTTACATTTGAATGCTGTTTTTTTAAAACATATTGTAACTGGACTAATACATTTCTAAATTACGTAATACCCATAAGGGATCTTTCTTATCACAAAGATCAACCAGAATGCTCTAATCTTTAGCTGCCTAGAAAAATGTTATCGAATTTAGTATGGAACTTACTAATAACTGCTATTTAGAGACAAAGGTAAAGCAGAGATCAGAGGTGTTCCTCTCGGCCCATTGTTCTGGAAAGGCAAGGTAGAGACAGGCATAGTACCTTAAACAAGTTCTGGTCCGAGTCGATATGGCTGTGGAGAACTTTTGGGATGCTTTTACCCATTATTTCTAATGAATTTGCATAATGCAGATCTGTGGAGAGGAAGTTTCAATGTGGTCTTCCTTTTACGCATTTTTACAATGTGTTTTCCTAGAATATGCAGCTGATTGCAATATATTTAATCTGGATAGTTCACAGAAGAAATGGTATCTTATTTTTAATGGGGCTCTACATCTACACAATATTATGCTGCATTATGTAAAATCAGAATGCACTAAAAACAATATTTTACATCTGAGGGGGTATATTAAGTGCCAGATTGATGCATGAGCAGAAAGATGCATTGTACAAAGACGGTGCACCGGTCAGCACTGATACAACATTCAAAGAGAATGCTCCACCGGTACAGGGTGTGCATACAGTGAAGCCCACCAGGATGATGTGCAGCACTGCAGAATTATGCAGTGGAGTTATTGCAACAAACAAAGGGAGTCAATCCCTTTGTCATGCAGTATACCCATGAGACTGTTTCATCCTGACGGGCTTCATCGTTCCTATTGAAAATGTGACCCTAGACTGGAGTCGCAGTGCAGGCAGCTGCCAAGTCAGGTGCATCCAGGGTGACCCTGACTGAATACTTTCCAGGGGGAATGTGTGGCACATACTGGCATGCACCATGGCCCCCATGGGCAATATTCAGACCAGGAATACAAATGAGCTAATTGAGCGTGCAGGGTGCAAAGGGGCCTTATGCATGCTCATTACCAGCCCATTTGCATGTTGGCATGGGGATGAATATACTGGAGCAGCTCTCACCCCCAAGCCCTGACCACGATCACTCCTACGCAGGAAAGGCCCTGAAGTCTCTGGTGGTATAGTGGCACCCCCACCCATACCACCAGCCCCGATTGTACCACAGTCCAGACTCTATCGGTTCCATATTGTAGGGACCCCAATGCCATCCCTAATTGCACCTGAATACACCCATAGTCCATGTCCATAGTGTAGTGGTCCCCCTCCTCAATAGTGCACAGACAGCCCTCCCTGGCCCCCAGCCCATCCCATTGTAACATCTGGCTCTGTAATGAGATCGTACTCACTGTATCAGCAGGTGGCAGAGTACCACAGTACGATGCTGAAATGTGTTGTACACAGGCACATGCTGTGTGGGTGATAGCACCCAGTGGCCATATTCCTCAGGCACTCACATGCAGATCTATTATTCCGGTGCCACTGCAGTGCTCAGTGTGGGTGGCAGACGATTGTACCCACTCACTCGGGTCCCAAAACAGGCATGTTACAGTCGATCTCCCATTCATTTGTGTAATTGGGGAACTGTGGATGAACTGTCTATAGCCTGAAGCATACACTGCAAATGGCATTACAGGATACCGCACCCCATGGCGCCGGGATACGTCAGAAGTCTGGAGGGTGGCATGTTACACAGGGGAACAGGGGAGAGTGTGGACTTGCAGTGGTGTATGACAGTAGGAAGATACAGCATTGACAAGGCATGTATTGGAGGTTTGTAAATTTGCTCTTCAACTTGCCAGGGACATACACACAGTTGCATACACTAGTGGATCTGCAGCTGGCATGGTGCCCCAATGCATGGTACAGACAGTTGGGTCATTCCAGAGTGCAGGTCCCCAGCCCGTGTTCAGTGCAGTCAATGGCTGGCTATGGTAGGGTGTGGAGGGTGGTGACAGTCTTTGCAACAGGTTGGGTATGAGGGAGTGAGGGTGTCTGTGTACAGGGTTGGTGTATGGGTGTCCTCTAGACTGTGGATATGGACCATGGTTTCCTCTTTTGTAATTGGGTCTGGCAGGGAGGCCCTACACTATGGAGCTCTTCAGGGATGGAGTTGGCTTGATTAGGGGTGGAAAGGGGGCACCTCTAGTCTACCACGGCTGCCAGGTTGCTGTGCACCTGGGTGCACATCTGCAGCCTGCCTGTGGGTGGCTGGCTGGGTTAGGTCAGCTATTCATGGCCTAACTGTGGGCTGCGGTGCTCTGGACTGTGAGGGACACATTCCCACTGAATATGCTGCAGCATGGCATATGCATAGGATTGCCCCCTCGACTTGAACAGCATATTATTTGTGTGTGCCCTGGCCCATTCCCTTGCAGCCGGGTATATCCCTGCATGTTTGAAAAACACGCTGTTAGCATTGTTGGAGTTGTGGCACATCTCCTTTTCCACTGGGATGCATTGCATAACTCTCTGAATAAAGGGCCCTGGACAAAGTAGCTTGAATCCATTATCAAAATGGCAAAATCATGACCCCACTGAAAGCAAGATATTGCATCTAATCTGGGACAGCCTGAGTAAATACAGTGCAAAATATGTAAATGTACATCCTCAGACAATGAGATGTAGCATCTCCCTGCCCCATCCAGGATACAAAATACAGGATAAGAAATTTTCAGTGCTCACAGATCCAAATAACCATTACCCTTTAAGAAGCCTTCATTTTCCCTGTGTTTTCCCCACAAAGGCAGAATCAAATCCCTGTATAAATCTCTGTAAATGTTTCCATAAGCCACTGGTTCTTTATTTATGACTTTGTTCTTTATTTATTATATCAGCAGCCTTTTTATTAGGAAAAGAACTCTGATTTGCTGCTCAGTATTAATATTATATATCACAATGGCCTTGTAATGATTTGGATTTATGTGCTATGCATAAGGCATAATGGGGAACTATGTGAAATAATAAATATCAAGCTTATTATTTCATGATCTATGCTCAGAATTAGTAATCACAGGCCAGACAATCTTTCAAAAGATACTAGTAATGTATGTAAACAAATTTATTGCAAATAGAGACACCTCTCTCTCTCTCTCTATAAATATATATATATATATATATATATATATATGCACACACACACACACACAAATGCTATTTTTGCATCTTATATTTGTTTGTTTTCAAGCAAATACTCATAGACTTTCTTCTGTCCGCCTGATGGAATCTTGAATGAGTTACTGTAAGTAAATGTTATTATTTCATCAAAGCCTTGATCCAGCAGCTAAGTAAACACACACTCAGTATATCATATTATAAAATGACAAAAAAACGTTTTCTGTTTGCAGTTGTTTGATCAGGAATTTTATAAATGGCATAAGTTCTTTATGTCACATCTATGTTGGTCCAATAAAAGGTATCAAATCATATGCTTCTGTATCACTTATGGTGTGTCAGCAGTTAATTAGATGAGGTCTCCCTTGTCTGTTTTTAAAATTCATGCATTTATAAGCCCTGTTGAGAAATAGAGTTCATTACACTCAAGGGTTGTGTTTTAATGTAACACTGTAACTTTAATTGAGCATATTTTAGGATAACCACTAGGAACATATTTTCACCGTTGATAAAGCTCATTATAAAGTGAAACGCATTAGGGGGAAGTTGCTCTGATTGTCTTGGGCTGCTACACATTTGCCCTGTATGAGTACTTTCAGCATTTTCAGCACTTTAAAAAATCTTTGCACCAAAACATTGAAAGCAATTTTGCAAAAGCTGTCTTGGATTGTTGCTGGCCTAAATGATGTCTGTTTTACCTTGCCCTACAAATAAAAGGAACAGTGCTTGGAAAACTCAAGAGATTTTTAGACTACACTGTTTGTGCATTGGAGAACCATTCACATCATAGTGAACGTCACTTAACAGATGCCAGTTTTCTTCCATGTTTGTGTCACCTTGAAGATAACCCTCCACCTGACCAGCAGCCAGTGCAGAGCTCGCAGCACCAGGGTTGCATGACTAAACTTGGGAAGGGCAGTCAGCGGCTTCATTTTCTTAGATCCCGTGATACTCGCACTATGACAGTCCCTCATCATACAACCTCGATAGGGCAGTCAGCATTCTCACATAGGTTCCCTAAACTTTGGAACACACTACCACATCAAATAAGACACTCCTCCTCCCTCTCTCCATCTCCTCATCCCGTACAATGTCCCTCTCCCAACTGCTCCTTCTCTTAAGCACCCGCCTTCCTCTCATGCCTCTCTCCTACTCTGACTTTCTATTTGGCTTTGAAACTTCACCTGGCCTTTCCTAACCCAGGTGACCTCTACCATTTCCAAAAGCCAATATAATGAGACTTCTGCTAAAGCCCTTCTATGTGATAGTATGCATGAAATGTGCATTGTATGTAAAGTAAAGTACATCTAGTAATAAGTGTCAAGACTATTTGGTTATTCATCTTCCGTACCTCAACACTATTAGTAAGTCCCTTGCTGTATTTACCTAATTAATAAGCACTTTATAATGCAATCTCCATTTTGTATGTCTGTATTCTAATGTTACTGATGTATGCTTGTCCCTGGCATTTGTACTGCACTGATGATGTCATTCCCCTTTCCTTTTCCCCCGGTTGCATCGGAGATGAGCAACTTGATTGTTCAGTGTTCCTTCCGGGTGAAACATCTCAATAAATAAATAATTTAATAAAGCTGCGTTCTGCACCAACTGCAGCCAGTGAAGGGTGCCTCCAGAGACCCCAAAGTAGAGAGCAGTACAGCAATCAGGTCTGGATGTTACACAGGCATACACCAGCAAGGGCAGGTCCTTGGGTGGAATGAGGGGTTTGATCCTGGCAATGTTCCTTATGTGGCAAAAAAAACTTTTGACAACAGCCAACACCTGAGCTTCAAATGTCAGTCTGTCATTAAGGATCACACCAAGATCCCACACCCCAGGATACCATCAACAACGTGGGCCCAGGAATAGCCCAGTAGCCACCTTTGGAGGCATTCCCATCATGCCCGCATCCCAGCCCAATCACTAGAACCTCCGTCTTGTCCGGGTTAAGTCGCAACCAGCAGGAGGACATCCAGTCACTGATCTCAGTCAGGCAGATATTTAGCACTTCCACAGCATCTGATGTTCCCAATGCAAAGGACAGGTACAGTGGGGTATCATCTGCATAACAGTGAAAGCCCACACTATACTGCCTAATGAACTCACCCAGGAGCAGCACTGGATGTACCTCATGTTACTTTTCTTGTAGTAGTGTATCTCGTGATTAACTTCTTGTAGAACTATACCCTGTGACACATTTCTTGTAGGCATTTGTTAATCATGCAAGGTGGCAACAAAAATATCTTATTTTAAAAGTGGAATATCATGTCAGATCCTTGCTTTAGTGAAACATTGTTTTGTAAGCTCTAACTCTTTCTTTTTGCTACAGAGAAAACTGTGGTTTAGCTAGCAATCTGTCTAGCACGAAATGGGTTGTCTTTCATTTCCTCAAATAAAATCTCCCCATTTTACAGTTAGTTCTAAATAAAACAGACAGATACATTTTTTCTTTTAAACTGTAAACTGTTAATAGCATAAAAAAATCTATGCTGTATTTTTAAACTATTAGAAATAACGCACACTCAATTTATTATAAGATAAACAGAAACTTAAGGCTAAATTATGTTTGCAACTTAAAAAAGCTAATGATACAGGCCCAGATATTCAAAAATGCACCAAAGGCTGGCACAGGTCCGGCGCAGCGCAAATTCGATGTGCCATGGTGCAACAGGAGCCATATTCAGAAGTTGTGCTGGCCGCACTGTGCCAGTGCAACCCTTACTGAATATGGCACAGTTGTGCCATGGTGTAACCGGTGGTTGTGCCATGCGCACAACCAGAGGAGCACCATGGTGCAAACACAGCTGCACCATGAGCAGAAAGAGATGCCCCAGGGCAACCATGGAGCAGAGCAATAGAGCAATGGGTGGGGGGGCATGGCACAGAGAAGTGACCCAGGGACAGAGCCAGGAAAGCACAGTGACAGGCCACAGGAGGCCACCACCAGCTGGGCACAGCAGGGCACACACAGACACCCAGACCCCCCACCCCAGAACACAACAGTGGCACAGACAGTAGGCAACAGGAGGTGCCAATGGTGAATGGAGGGCCACCAAGGAGGCCCCCCTGCAGGCTGCAGGCTGTGCCTCCTGTACATGGGCACCCCAAGACACAACCACCGACCGAGGGGAGGGACACCACCACAGTGGGACACACCACAGCACACAGCAGTGATCCACAGAAGCACAACACATGCCCCGACACATGCACACCACACAGACAGGCACTGGGACACTGCAGCATGACTCCTCATGCCACCTGCAAAGCAGACACTGACACAGGCAGGTATGTCAAAAGATAGATATATTGAAGAATATAACTATGTACAATAGAAGGGTGTGGGGGAGGGTAGTTAAGTGAGGGAAGGGGATAGGGAACAGGGACTGTACAGTGGGAAGGGGGACTGGAGGGGGAGATACAGCTGGGGAAACAGGGGAATGCAGGGTCCTGACTAGTGGCGGCCACGTCCTGCTGCCCCCTGCAGTCTTTGCTGCCTTCTGTCAGCCAGCAGCATTCTGCAGACTTGTAGCACTGCCTCCATGGTAGTTGAGGCTATCAAAATAATCTGGCGGAGCAGCCGGCAGTGAAGGGGCCTCCTGCACTGCCACCAGACACCTAGGACAAGGGACAGGACAGGTTATCAGTGCAATGTCCCAAGGAACCAAGCCCATCCACAGCACACAATGGACAGTGGGATCACACACCCCCCGGAGGGCCCATACAGGCCACCCACAGGGGGTGGGCCAATGCCTTCCAGCAACGTGGCACACCACAACAGCGTACAGCGATGGTCCCCACTGCACAGTGGCCACCCAACTGCGCAATGGCAATGACTTGGCACAGTGCTCCAGCAGCACCAAAAGAATATCAGTGGCAGCTGGGTGCACACCCACCCCACCAACAGCTGGCACACGTGTCCAGTGGATGTGCCACAGTGGCAGGCACTCACACACAGTGCAACACACAGCTGCCACAGCACACAGCACAGGTGGCCATGCCCACACCCATGCCCCCGCCAATTCACATTCTATGTGAAAGACCATGTCAGTGCCTTCCTGGTCTCTGTGGCACTACTGGTGCCAGAGCCACTCCTGCGCTGCCACCCTGGCCCGCTGCAGCCTGCCATCCTGCCGCCGCTGCTGCTGCTCACCTCCTGTTTTCAGGCCTGGGAACAGAACATAGACAGGTACACATCAGTAACCAACCACAGCAGCTGCCCACCACCCCCATCCCTGTGCACAGGGTGAGCCCCTGCCCGACACGTCCTGCACAGCGGCATCACAATGCAGCGGGCGTGCGGTGATACTACCCTATGATGCGCATGATGGCAGTGCGCCATTCCCTGCAGGGCATGCCAGGCAGCCTAGCTAACACCACAGTACAGCACCAGGGCACACATGCAATATGTACCACTCACCTGGTTGTGGCAGAGCCCACATGCCTCACATGCGCCCAGCTTCCCTGAGGCACTCTGGTTCCCTCCTGCCAGGTCCTCATAGCAGTGGCAACACTGCTGTCCATCCTGGCCACCACTGTGGACTGCTGCAGTGTGGCAGCAATGCCCTGCCACACCTCTACCCAGGGCTGCTGCAGGGGCACCTGGCCAAATAGTTGGGGTGCGTGGGGCTGGACACAGGTGACCAGCTTGACCAGTTCCACCTGTGTCCAATTTGCCACCCATGGTGCTCTCTGCTGTGCCATGCTGCAAGTCATAGCCAGTGAGCAAAATGGCAGCGGTAAGAGCACATGGCCACAGCATGCACCAGATGTGAAGGCTGAGGGGACATGCGCTGTGTCTGCCCATCGCACAGTCTCAGAGATGCGTGGCATGGGCGTGGCTGGGTGGGGTCACAGGTGTGGAGGTCACTCAGGAGCAGAGGTCACAGCAGGGGTCAGGATTCAGCCACCGCACAGTGCACACATGCACAATAGCAGGCCTGGCGCACCTGAGCCATGGCCCCCATCCAGTGTCGGTGCACACTGTGCAATTGGTGACATTAAACCATCTGGCGATGCACACTGCGGTCCTGCACACCATGCATGTGTTCATGTTGCACCGTGACTTGCTCTGGAGCAATCCCATTGTGCACAGAGCAAAATCACAATATTCAGCCGCCACATGCAAATGAGCTCATCAGCCAATGTGTGGTGTGCCAGGAGAATTAGCATGTCATTAACATTGCACCAAAGCTCATTTGCATGCAATGCACCATATAAGCACCACGGAACAGCATAGGCCATGGACCGGTATAGCATCCTTTGAGGTGGGTTACGCATGCCGCTGCAGCTCCCTGGGAACAGGTGGCACAGCAGGGTAGGACGCTACAGGGGGATGCTGCAACTAACACATCATGCTATCTATGTCCACAGGAGGCAACATGGCCAGACGTGAGGAGTGTGAGGAGCATGAAGAGCATGAAGAGCATGGGCCTGCTCACAAGGGCAGCCCCAATTTCATGAAGGATGAGATGGAGGCCCTCTTTGATGCCTACCTGGACAGGGAGCCACTGTTAAGGGGTGCCACAGGCACACCACAGGCCAGGGCTGGGGCCTGGGAGGAGGTGGCTGGCTACCTTAACCAGTAAGGCATCCACCAGCGGTTGGCTCAGGAGTGCTGTAAAAAGGTGAGCACAGATGGGAGGCACATAAAGGAGAAGGTGGCAGCCATCCATGCCTCCTGGAGGGGGGGGGCCTCCTGATGCCCCACTGCTCACGGCACAGGAGAAGTTGGTGGCAGCCACCATGCACCACAGCACAGTGAAGGGTGTGCATGGAGGAGGATTCCAGATGGGTGGCAGGCCATCACCGCATGGTAAGTATGTCAGCCATGCACAACTGGTGGCACGGAGGGTGCGTACACAGGCATGCTGGCATGCATGTTGCCAGCATGCATGTCCTGTGCATGTGTTCACAGCAACGTGCATGCCATACTCCGGACACATGCCATGACAGTTTGGGGGGCACCTGTGGGCCTTGCATCACTGACACACCTGTCTTCTCTTTCAACACCAGCACACCTGTGTGCAGAGGACGGAGCACCAGCAGCGACTGTGGATGCAGGACTAGCCCCAAAGGACCAGCTTTCCATCTCCACAGGCATCCAGGGGCCTGATAGGCTGCAGCACACCACCACAGTCCAGGTGGATGTCCTGGGCATGGAGACAGATGAGGCCCTGGATGTGTTCCTGTGGGATGCCAGTCTTGGTGTTCTCTGCGTGGAGACACAGATCGGGGGGAGGTCCGACGTCAATGATGACATCACCATCATTGTAGACAGCATGGGTGATGTTGTGAGGGGAGATGCACATGCCAGCCACCAACACAGGCAGCATGCCTAGCGACCTACCAGCGGGGGAACAGCTGCCTGCCACTACTGCAGGTGCAGCTGTGTGCACTGTCATGGCTGTGCCCTGTTGTTGTGATGGTGCAGCCGCGTAGGTGTTGGGCAGTGTTCAGCAGCCAGACGAGCAGCATCAGCAGGCTGCAGGTGCCACAGGACAGCTGGATGCTGGGTCCACCACCGGGGCACCAGCTAGGGACATTCCTCATGAGGACCCCACTGTGCAGCATCCACCAGAGAGGGGGGCTGCGCAGCATAGCCGGTGACCACAGGAGGGTCGGCATGCCACCTGGGATCTCCAGGACACCAACCTGCTGGCTGAACACACCCATTTGCTGTGGGCCTCTGTACAGAGCAATAGGTGCTGCTTGCCGCTAGGGTGCATGCACTTTGTGTGGAGGTGCTCCAGTTTGCTGAGCAGCACAAGAGGGGCACTATGCAGCTCCTGGCAGGGATGCAGCGCATGCAGGAGACCATGACTGCATCTTTAGATCGCATTGCCAATGCGATCATGGATGGCTTTGCGATGCTGGCTGCCATAGGGCATGGCCGGGCACCAAAAACCCCACGCAGTGCACTGTCCACCCCATAATCCTGGCGTCGAGCGATACCCACACTGTCGATGCCAGGCTCTGATGTTGGCATTCCAGGCACGCCTGGGGCAAGCCTGTTTGGGCACCTACGCACCCCTGCGCAGACCCGGTCATGGTCCCATGGTTCAACCCCTGAGGGGCTGTGCAAACACCCCCTGTGATTGATGTGCAGTCTGTGGCTTCCAATCAGCTCTGGTGTAGCTGCCCCCATGACCGCGGTGGCCATGGTTCTGTGCAGCAGCCCTGATGTGCATGCCACCGTGACCGCAATCCACAGCTGTTACTCTGTGCATGCATGAGCAGCGTGTGTGTGTGCATACCACTGGTGTGACGCCTATGTGTCATGCCGCACACTGCCTGTGTGCATGCTTGCCCAGCTGCTGGACCATGTGGCGTGGGTGTGATGAGAGCAGTTCAGCACCAGTTGCTTCTGTACACCAGTGCAATGCATCTGATCCCTGCCACATGCCAATGCCTGGATGTGTGGGTGCGTGGGTGCATGTGTGTGTGTTGCTGTATGTGGTTGTGTGTGATTGGGTGCCACTGACTCCTCTACCCCTGCACCACACCTCTCTGTGTGCATGCCCATTGCCATGCACACCCCTACATGTGTGCTGTACCTGTGTGTGTGACCCATGCATGGGTTTTGCGCCACATACCTGCATGCACCATAGTGCTCCTGTGTGATGGTGTCCCGGTGTTGGCGCGGCTGCCATTACAGCCGGGGATCCCTCCACCCAGGGGAGCTGTCCACCACCCTTCGGCCCCTTGCCTCCGTCGTCTCCACTACTGTTGCCCTCTTCAGCCTCGACAGCTATCCCACGGTCAATGGCCATATTGTGCAGTATGCAGCAGGCCAGAAATAGGCCACAGACTTTCGAAGGGCTGTACTGTAGGGCACCACTGACCTGTCTAGGCATTGGAACTGTGCCATCAGCATGCCAAATACATGCTGAATGATGTTGCGCATGCTGGCGTGTGCCTCGTTGTAGCATTCCTCTGCTGGGGTCGATGGGTGCCAGTAGGGGGTGAGCAGCCAGGGCCTCAGTGGTTAGGAACTGTCTCCTATGTGGATAATGACATAGTTAGCCCTCTTCCATCCTTTGCTGTGCCCCTTGCCTGTCCCTGTTACCCACGCCAGCATGCTCACCCTGCCCTCCCCGTCCCATGGCCTGCTCTGTCTGTCAGCCCTTGCCCATGCCATACTCACCCACTAGGTGGCCCGTGGGGATGTCCCCATGTTCAAACCTGTGGCACAGTGCAGAGCTGTGCCAGATGAATGCATCTTGTGCACTCCTAGGGTGTGTGGCGCAGACATTGGTGATGCGCCCCATGGCATCACACATCACCTGGCAGTTGACACTCAGGCTCCCTTTCCTGTTGATGTAAGCCACACCCTTAGGGCCAGGTGGCATGCGGATACCCACATGGGTGCAGTCAATGGCCCCAATCATGCCAGGCATATGTGCTACCCTGTGAAAATCCTGCATGGTTGCTGTACTCGCTGCCTGTGTGCTGGGGAAATGGATGTATTCTGAAGCATGTGGCAGCAGAGCATTGAGGAACTGTGTGAGGAGGCAGGATGTGGCCTACTGGGTTATGCCTGTGGTGTCCCCTGTTGGTCTCTGGAAGGTGCCCATGGTAAGCAGGTACATGATGGCTGTCACCTTCATCTCTACGGATATGGCGTGGCTCCATCTGCTGGGTACCTGCATCTCTTCACTGCATAGCTCGTAGAGCTGCCTCAGAATGGCCCTGTTCAGGTGGTACTGGCCCACTATCTCCGTGTCACTGTAGTTCTCGAAGGTGATGCAGGCATGGTGCCACCTATGTTGGGCATACCACCGACGGGCCCTTCCTCAGCCACATCGCTGTTCCTCCTGCCCCCTCAAACCCCTCATTACGACCTCCATCATGAAGGGCGCACTATCCATTGCCCCTGATGTCCAATATCCCGAGGGTGATTGGCTGCTGTGGACTGTGTGCCACCCTGGTTCACTGCCTGGCAGTGTGTCTGCCTGTCTCTCTCACTCTCTCTGCCCCTGTCTCCCTCTCCACTACCACCTCTGTCCCTCTTCCTCTGTGTCTGCCTCGGTCTGTCTGTCTGTCTCTCTCTATCTGTCTTTCTTTCTTTTTCTCACTCTCTCTCTCTCTCTCTCTCTCCCTCTCTCTCTCACACCCTCTCACCTGGTGCAAGTGCTTTCTGTGTGCTTGCGCCCTGTATTTGTAGGAACAAGTCTGCTTGGTGCATCTTTGATTTGCTCTGCACTTACATCATGGTTCCATGGTTGAGTATCGCACTGCGCTGGATATTAATGGGCACGCCCCCTGCACTTGCGCCTGCATTCATTAATGAGATTTGTGTTGCGCACTGGCTCCCACTGAATATCATTCCTTGGCGCAAGATCACACTTGCGCCGGTACAACTCTGTTGTGCCATGCACAGCTGTTTTGAATATCCGGGCAACAGCTTATTTGCTACAGAGGAAACTGTGGTTTAGCCTACACTGTTAAACATGGAGCTGTCTTGAAGTGTGTGGGTTTTTTTTTCACTTCCTCAAATAATTTTTCCCCATTCTACAGCCAGTTTTAAAACTAGATAATTTCTTTAAACTGTAAACTGTTAATGTTACAACTAAATATTACAAAGAAGCTATACTCATTCTTGTTTTAAATGTATCTTTAAACTATTTTACAATAAGAAACACTCAATTTATTGGCTGAACAGAATTATGCTTGGCAATAAGGTTGTATTTAGTTCAATTTAGGAAAAGCAGAAGTAAAGCATTTTTCAATTGTCATTATTTAATTTAGAGAAAAGTCAGTAAGTCAGATCTGTTTGTTGATTTGTCTCTGGGAAATAACGGGTTCTTGCTCCAGCATGTCCTCTAGTTCTAGGAAAAGCTGCTTCTTTGGAATATTTGGATCAGGCTGTCCAATAGGGACTTGAGGGGATTGTAGGCTCTGCAGCATATACACTGCAAATAGCACTGGCGACAAAGACTGACCCCGGACGTACACCACATGACAAATAGGCAGTGTTTTGTCTAGTGCATGTACTAGTCAACAAAAACTAAATATAGAGGATAATACCTGGGATTTGGGTGATAACCGTGCTATAGTGTATGGTGGAACACTGTTCCGCATGGAAATCTATGCCTGGAACAGCGTTGTTGTCCTTCACTCAGTGCGACACGATCTTGTTGTGCTGCACCCAGTCGGCCACCAGTGCAGCACATCAAGATCGAACACATTCAAGGCATAAGCGCACAGAGCGAAAGGCACGGCAACATTTAAAAGAAGCCTTTGGCGCAGACACAGAAGTAAGCTTTCCTCACCGAGTGTTCAGTTAGTGGTATTTATGGTTGCCATATTACTATAAAGATTAGGTATGAGCAACCAACACAAACAGGCAGTTAGTGATCTTGAGGTTTGTGGAATGGACCTCTCAAGCTACGCTTTCGAGGTCTCAGGTTACCACGGAAACCTCTCGGTCGCAACTGCCTTGTTGTGTATGCTTGCACATACACAATCCTCTATGTAATCACCTTTAGTGGTTGCCAGTACAACATAGTAAACCTCAAGAGTGCAGCTCAACAGGTTTGCTGTTGCCCTGGCAACCACAAGAGGTGATTTCAGTTTAGTTATCACCCACATTCCCAGGCATTATATTTTATACTGTATGGGGAAAACAGGATAAAACTCAAGTAAGCAGCTGTTTAAGCAAAGGTTGCCCTTACTTTTTATTGTGTCCCAATAGCATCGCTCTCCCATAGGGCCAGCTCTCACCGCTGCAGCCGTTCGTTGTGTGACACTGCTTCAAAGTCACACATGCACAGATCTGCTCTAGTTGTTATGGTATCGTTGTGACATAGTCAAGAGCAGTTAACAACCTCTTGACGTCACAACAATACCATAACAACATTATCAATTGGTGGATTTAGGGTGGTAATAAGGGCTCCCCATACATTATAAATAATTATACAATGGCAAGAAGATTTCCTGGACTCTGTCTGGTCAGTGTGTGTCTGAGACAGTGATGATGTCTCAGTATAACATCACTGTATTGATTTATAATTACTGATGACCCCCCTTTAATAACCTGAATTCAGGCACAGCAAAAATGCCGTAACAACCTGAAATCGAGTTATTACAGCATTCACTAAACTTGTTTTCATCACTAGTGTCCATTGTCTGTCACTCAAGCATATTGAGCCACTTCATTGGCTCATGCTCTGCTTGTGGGCGGGCTGAGCAGTATTTCAAAAGTGGTGGCTTTGATCATACATTGAACCTTGTGGTCACCGGTGCTCCCCAGGATACAGTTGGTCATATTACTGATACCTCAAGAAACTTTTGTAGGCATTTCCACCATACTGCTAAGGCAACCAGAGACATACAAACTGCTCAGGACTTGCTTGGTTTACCAAACCGTGGACTAATCCAAGATGTCAGTACACGGTGGAACAGTACATTTTATATATTGCAGCACTTGCTTGGGAACAGAAGTGTGTTCTGCATGAATTATCCATTGAGCAGAATATTGGTGGGGTATTGCTATACCAGGATTAGAACTTCAAACAGGGTATGGTCCAGATTCCGTCTCTCTTTGAGAAATGCACCCATGACTTAAGCTCAAACACAGCTTCACTGGGTCGGGTCATTCCAGTTGTCCATCTCCTCATGTCAGCTATGGAGAGTAACCAGGAGTGCAGCACTATGATCTTGTTTTTTAGAACCTGTCAAAGAACTTATTGAAAGTATTACTTGGGAGTTAAGATCATGTTTTGCAGTTGCACATGACAATACTAGCTAAGTGTTCATGACCTCGTTAGACCCAAGAATCAAATGTGAGGCACTGTGTCTGCCTATGCAGAGTCACAGAATGAGTGAGTACCAGCAGCAACTATGTAGTGAACTTGATGGGGTTATGAAGGGGATGGACCTGTTCCTTGGTGGGGGGTGGCAGTTCTGGCACAACTGAAGTGAGTGGCAGTGGCAGCCCAAGTGACAATGGTGTGGGTGGTGGCATGCCACTGACAGTGAGGTTGCTTGCTGGTGCTGAATCAGGAAGACAGGATGAGTCAGCAACACAGG
Source organism: Neoceratodus forsteri (assembly GCA_016271365.2). NCBI lineage: Eukaryota > Metazoa > Chordata > Ceratodontiformes > Ceratodontidae > Neoceratodus > Neoceratodus forsteri. The sequence continues at coordinate 59,227,974 of CM028131.1, forward strand.
CCCATGACACTGTGCCTCAGGTTACAAAAGCACATCATTCTGATTGGTCGCTGCTCACGAGTTCTCTGCTCAACAAGCAGCAGCAGAGGACACAATTGGTGCCACAATCTGCTGAGCAGATGCTCACTAGATATTTGCATGAGGCAAATGTGGACATTAATGTTGACCCTCTTGCATAGTGGAACAAATGTCCATAAAATGATTGTGTTACAAGCGTGCATTGTGCAATTCCCACACACCCTCATAAGTTCACAAATTTGTAATATTTTCAGTCCAGATTTTCAACACTGGCATTTTTTATACGTCTTCATGAATAGTACAGGTGGCATTTTTCATATCCTATTCGAAATGCGTTTCTGCACCTTTGGTGCCAAGTGGCGCAGTCGCTCTGCAAAATCACCTTTCAGCTAACAAACTGATAGTGTCACTGTTCATGCGATGGGGTTGCAAACAGCCTATGTTGAAAACTTGGAGTAATAATACCAAAAAACACCCAGGGTGTCTCCCTGTTAGTCTTACCACCTTCAAGACCTTGTATGCCAAGGCTGTTAATGAGCTAGGCAGCTGTTTCCAGCACACTTAATCTAGGAGCTTTCATTATTACTTCTTCACATTGATATTGCATTGGGGAAAGGAGGAATAGGAGTTTGAAGAAGGTTGTGCAATGGCTACTTAAAGTCTCTTTCTGAGTGTGGATAGGAAGGATAGGAATATAAAAAGTAGTTGCTCAATATATCTAAACATGTACAACAAAGGAGGTAAGGGAAATAAAGAAAAGAATTCTTTGCACTGATAGAGGAGGGAGAGGGGAGACTTGGGGGAGTGTTTGGTATCCTGCATCTGGAAGGGTGGGGGGTCGCTGGTGGGCAATGACAGCAATGGGTAGGGTGGTAGGCTGCAACAACAGCGGTGCACCAATCTTTCTAAACATTGCCCGGAGTGTGGGAGGATGTTTAGTGTGCAACCACATAGAAAAACTTAGAAAGGAGATTGAGGGTCTGCAGGAGGAACTAAGACAGGCAAGGCAGATTGGGGGTGGGTTTAGCCCAATACTGGAGGGAGGAAGAAGGGGAGATGAGGGAGGGCGATTTAAGCCAAAAGTGGTGAGGAGAGGGTCAGAAGAAGGGAAGCAGGGACAAGGGGCCCAGGCCAGGAAGAACAATTGCCGGGGAAACCAGGTCAGGAGACAAAAGACAAATGGAAGGAGGAGATAGGGACTTGTGAGGGGAGGCGAAGAAGTGGCAAAAGTCATGGAGTGGAAAGGAGAGAACAGGTTACTATGAAGAGAGAGGGAGCGGGCATTTGTGAAGGGCCTTCAGAAAATAGTTGTGCACTGCTAGAGAGGAAGAAGGTGGAGGAGGGAAATGATGAAATTAGAGGAGTAATTGATAAATGCCTGGACCAAACTGGAGCGGGGGGAAGTTCTGCTGGGAGAACTGCAACAGGGGTAAAAGGGGGAAATAATGTGCAGGAGGAAGAAGAGGAGCTGGAAATGAGGGAGGGAGATGAATGGAAGCAAGCAGGGAGTAAGAGGGGTAGAATCTTAGTGCTGGGGGACTCAATACTAAGAGGAGTTAGGTGGGGTAGCAAGGGGGAGAGGCATAGTCGCATTTGAGTGGAGGCCATGCCAGGAATGACAGCGGAAAGGGTGGGACAGTCTGTTCTGAAATATGCTAGTGTAACCCCTAGATGGCGCTATCCCAGGGGCTACTACCCCTGCCTGATTTGCCACTAACAGGTTGAGGGGCCTGGATCCAATGGCTGGTGCCTCCACCCAGAGGTCAGGGTTTGCAATAGTTAAACTTACTTGGTCACAGCCCTCTGGGACACTGCAACCCCCCTTTCTTCCCACTAGTGGCCCACACAATATATCAGAATTATCTTCACAGTATACACTTACCCCAGGGCTGGTTCAGGCACTGGGACCTCCTGTAAAATAAGATACAGTGCAACAATCACAGTACAATACTTTAACATAGACAAATACCTCAGGCAGTATAACTTTGCTGAAACAAGCAGCTCGGATTTATTTAGGGGAATATAACAAGGACAGGAGGAAATCAGGTTAATTAGCTTATCACTTTACTCATCTACCATGGCTCTGCACAGGCCTATCCCTACCAGTTACTGTCCCTGGGTACCCAAGCCCTAGTGGCTAGTCCAAACCGTGGCAGCTGGTAGGCCCTTTCCACAGAGAAAAGAAAAATTAGTTTAAACAGTCAGCAGTACAGTGATTCCATTTGGATTCAATGTGGCAATTCAACAGGAGCGACCCTGAATTAGTACTCATGACCTCCAAACAAGATAGGGTCCTTCAATGTCAGCAGGGCTACTCTTGAGCTCCACGAGACTCCTCACACATTTATATGGCAAACTGCAACAGGCAAAGTCCTTTAATGGCAGCAGGATTCACTTGAGCTAACCAAGCCTCTCACACATTTATATGGTGAACAGTAACAGGCAAAAGTCCTTTAATGGCAGCAGGATTCACTTGAGTACACAAGCCTCTTCACACATTTATATGGTAAAACAGAAAGTACTATACCAGGCAGGCTGCTTCTCATCCCGATCGCAATTACTGCACAATACCCAGGAGAACACACAGCAGGTTCAGTTCCTGACAGACCGAGTGCAATTCAGCAATTTCTCCAGTCTTCTGGGGTGACCCTGGTTTCTACTCTTCAGATATCCTTTGATTCTCTTCACAGGACGTATTCAGTCCTAACAAGCAGTTACACAAGCTGCAGACGGAACTCTGGGCCTTCACACGCTTCCCGACTAAAACTGCACACTGAAAAGCACAGGGCTCCTTCCTTCTTCACTGCCAGAGCTCAACTGAAACTCCAACAGACAAAACCGGGACTTCCTTTGAGTTCCTCCCAGTTCTTGACTGGATTGGCTGTCACTCACAATAGACTGCTCCTGTTGGTCCAAAAGGCCCAAAGTCTAAACTACATCTCCCAGAGTCACTGCCCATACAATCCTCTTGTGGCTGGCTCAGATTATGAGTCCAAGTTCTGATTCGTCCAAGGCACCATTTTAGAGCTAGCTTACCCCACACTGATTGGTCCAGTTCAGCAGTTCAAAACCAGAATGGGAACTAGGCAGACACAGTTCTGACTGCAAAGAAAGCAGGTTAGACAAACTGTAATTTCATTATTACTCTAAATGGTTTCTGGCAAACAGTTACATCTTTCAGATAGGTTCCTTTGCACCCTAGTGACTGCAAAATGGAGTGAATTGGCAGCAGCTCGAGTGGTACTCAATCAAAGAAACACACAGTCCCCATACAAACTAATTATGTCTGCAAGCAGACAGCTCTTAAAGAGACAGTACCAGAGGTTCTAAAACACTCACTGATAAATGGCTTAAACGCCAAACACCATTCAGGCTTGGAGCATTCAAGCAAGCTCCTGAAGTCTTTTGGGAACCCCCATTTGCAGGGGGTACACTAGAAGGGTAGAGACAAGCCTCATTTAATTATACATCTTGGGACAAACGACCTGGCTGACAAGACAGTAGATACAGTCCAGAGGAGGTTTGAGGAACTAGCACAATTATGTGAGGGGCAGGAAGATCAGTAACTTTTCTGAGATACTTCCGTGCCAAAGGCAAGCACAACAAGAAAGCTGAGAATAGAGGAATTTAACGGATGGCTAAGAACCTGGTGTTGTGCTAAAGGGTATGGGCTGTTGGGGGGTGGGAGGACCTGGGAGGACAGTAGTCTCTATGCCAAGGACAGACTACACTTGAGTGAGGAGGGAAAGAAAGTGTTGAAACAGAGGATGGAAGAATATAAAGAGGAAGTTGGGAATTTAAACTAGGAGTGGGGGGTGGCAGTTGGGGAAGAGATATGCAGAGACCACAGGTTGGGAAATCATATGAGCTTACTCCCCATAACAGTGACAAAGGACAAATGGCAAGTACTGTTGGTGATGCTAGGAAAGGAAGGCAGGGGGGGGGAAGGGTGGAAGGTGGTTACCCTTAATGCTAGGAGCCTTGGGAGGAAAACTGCAGAGTTACAGGTTCTCATGGCAGAGGGAGAGGTGGACATTGCAGCCATCATGGAAACATGGGCCACCCAATATAATGACTGGGACCTGTCTGTACCAGGATACAGGTTATTTCGTAGGGACAGGGTGACTGGGAAAGGAGGGGGGTGGCACTATATGTGAAGGAAGGACTGAAGTGTGTAAGGGAGGAAGGGGAGGAGGGTAGTACAGAGTCACTTTGGGTGCAAATACAGGATTCCAAGAATAGGATTCTTAGAATGGGAGTGATGCACAGGCCACCATCTCAGATGGAGGAGTTAGACAGGGAACTAGTGGGACAGATCAGGAGGACCTGCGAGAATGGTAGTGTGGTGATTGTGGGGGACTTTAACATGCCAGGAGTGGACTGGAGCACCCCAACAACCAGGAACAGAAGGGAGCAGGTACTGCTGGATGCCTTCCAGGACAGCTTCCTGCTGCAAATGGTCAGTGAACCAACCAGGTTAGGGAATACCCTTGACCTTGTGCTGGCAAATGGGGACTTTGTGAGAGAACTTACAGTGGAGGAACCGCTGTCAGGGAGTGATCACCACTCAGTATGGCTCACATTGGATATGAGCAAGGAAGGAGTGGAATCTGGCACAAGAGTTCTGGACTTCAGGAGGGCTGACTTTGGGAGGATGGGGGAAGTGGTAAAAGGTTACCTGGCCAGAATTCAATCTAGTATGGATACTAACAAGAGATGGGAGCTCATAAAGCTGGGGATAGTGGAGGCAACTAAAACCTGCTGCAAAGCCCAGAGCAAGAAGGCTAGGGCTAAGAAACCAAGCTGGTTGAGCAAGGAGGTCATGGAAAAGGTAAGGAAGAAAAGAGCTGCCTTTAGGAAGTACAAGAAAACAGGGAGGGGGGAGGACAGAGAGGAGTACTTGACAGAATCAAAGGAGGTGACAAGGGCAGTAAGGGGAGCCAAAGCATCTACGGAACTCAGGCTGGCACAAGGCATTAAGAAGGGAGAAGGACTCTTTAAGTACATCAGGAGAAAAGGAGCTGTAAGGACCACATAGTAAGGATTAGGAAGGAGGGGGGTTGGGTGGAAGCAGGGTACGATAAGGCAGAAGCACTAAATGAGTACTTCTGCTCAGTATTTACTAAAGAGAAGAGGGGGTGACACCCAAGGTGGGAGAAATGGCAGACACAGGGGGAAGTGGTGACAGATGGGGAAATCATGGAGGGCAGAGTTCGAGAGTGTTTGAAGGCACTGAGGGTGGACAAGGCACCAGGCCCAGATGGCATCCACCCCAGGGTACTGAAGGAGCTGGCAGAGGTCCTTGCAGGACCTTTGGCAGACCTATTTAATGCCTCACTACATTCGGGGTATGTACCTCAGGACTGGAGGATGGCTCATGTGGTACCCCTCCACAAGAGTGGCCCCAAGGATGAACCGGGAAACTACAGACCAGTGAGCCTCACATCCATCGTGGGTAAGCTAATGGAGACTATCCTGAAGGAGAGGCTGGTGGCCCTCCTAGAGGCCAAAGGACTACAGGACAGCAGACAGCATGGCTTCATACATGGCAGATCCTGCCAAACCAACCTGGTTGAGTTCTATGACTGGATAACTAGGCAACTGGACAGGAGCCATGCAGTGGATGTCCTGTATCTGGACTTCAGTAAGGCATTCGACTCGGTGCCACATGGAAGGCTGGGAAGGAAGTTAGTAGGCACAGGGGTGGGTGCAAAGCTGGTGAGATGGGTAGGAAACTGGCTGCAGGAAGGCAACAGAGGGTGGTGGTGGGTGGGGAGCTCTCACACCCAAGGGCAGTGATGAGCAGTGTCCCACAGGGCTCGGTGTTGGGACCAGTGTTGTTTGGGATATTCATTGCAGACATATCATGGGACATCAAGAGCAAGATCAGTCTGTTTGCTGATGATACCAAGGTTGGCACGGTGGTGGATGACCTAGGGGGATGGCAGGGGTTGCAGGATGATCTGGCAAAGCTTGAAACCTGGTCAGACACCTGGCAACTGGGCTTTAATGCCAAAAAGTGCAAGGTGCTGCATTTTGGGATGAAGAACCCAAGGAGGACATACCAGCTAGGGGGAGGGCAGCTTGCCCAGACAGAGGAGGTGAAGGATCTGGGTGTGCTCATTACAGGGTCAATGAACAACTCGGCACAGTGTAGGAAGGCAGCTGCAAAGGCCAACAAAATGCTGGGTTGTATTGCAAGGGGTATATCCTCGAGGAGGGAGGAGGTGATTCTACCACTGTATAGGTCATTAGTTAGACCACACCTGGAGTACTGCGTGCAGTACTGGCGTCCGTATCTGAAGAGGGACATTAAGTTACTGGAGGGGGTGCAGCGTAGGGCGACAAAGATGATCAAGGGGCTGGTGGACTTATCATACGAGAGGAGGTTGAAGGAGTTGAACATGTACTCACTGGAGGAGAGGGAGACAGGGGTGACATGATTGAAACCTTTAAATACATGAAAGGAATAAACAAGACAGGTACAGAGGGCTGTTCAAAGTAAGGGAGGGAGGAGCCACTAGGGTCAGTGATATGAGACTGGAGCGAGGAAGGTTCAGGAGGAGATGAGGAGACACTTTTTACAGAGGGGTGGTGGCTGGGTGGCATGCTACCTGAAGAAGTGGTATCCAGTAGAACAGTGGACTGCTTCAAATGAGGATGGGATAGGACGGCGGGGGTCAGTGAAGGGGAAGGGTGGAAGGGAGGGGCAGCTGCAGAATAATGGGTGCTAGCTGCACATTCGAGCAGACTTGATAGACCTCTAGGCCTTTATCTGCTGGCAAATTTCGTATGTTCGTACTTAGCGGGCTAGGGTGCCTGCTGCTTACCTGCCCACTTCATCTCCACCTAACCCGGCCCCTTGATTGTCTCCACCTATACCCCCTTTTTTCTGCTAAAACACTACCTTTCTTACCCTCAGACTCCTAACATATATGTCCCCAGCCCATCTACCGTAGCACCCCTCCTAGAACAGCTGCAGTCCTGTACCCCTTCCTTCCATATCTGCCCCTTGTTTATATATGTCCTGACCAATGATATGCCATGCTGTTTGAAAATGTTTTAATATGCTGGCTGTTTCAGAGTGTTTTAATTCCCCTTCTCATGACATTCTCTCTAACCTTGTTAACCCTATCCCTGAAATACTTGTTATTGCTCTGTGTATTTTTTTTCTATTTCTGTATAATTATGTCTATTATCTGTACATAAAAGTATTATTTATGACCTTGTGTAATGCAGATCCACCTTGTAAATGAGCCTGCTCAACGGTGTTCGCCTGGATAAAGACTTGATTGATTGATTGATTGGGTGTTAGGGTTGTCAACCATAACTCCCTACCCTGTAGGGACTGACAGAAGTCAGGGGTGTGACTTGGGATTGTTGACAGTACTGCTCATGCCATTCCACCCCTACCCTGCAGCCAGTGGCAGGCATCAAGGTGTGCCTTGGACCCTTTGGCCGCAGAGTTAACCCCATTCTCCTATACTGTACCCATTTCAGTGCATTTTCTTATGGAATGAAGTGAGCGTAAAGCTCAAACACCCAAAAGCACACCTCAACACTTGTAAGTGTCTGCAGGGTAGGTGAGGTGAAATGTCATGCCTGTTATGGGTGACGACCCAAAGGCACACCCAAATGGCTGTCCATCTCTGCAGGGTGGGGGTGGAGCTGGCTTTAGTTCATTACTTCACTGCCATTCCTATACTGCATCTGTCTAACTTCTGCACTTCCACTGCTAATGACAGCAAGCAACACTTGACATTGACAAATGCTTGCTTTTCAGTCTATCAGACAAAACAATATGTAAAGAAAATGCCTAGTCTGTCAAAGGAAAACCACGGCTACCTTTGTGCTCTCTCCTGACAGTGCATATGCCCCCATTAGTGTTTCTGTGTAACAATATATTTTTTTCTAATTGCATTTTCACCATTTTGGCATTAAAACCTACGTTTAAAAAAGTGCTCAAAAACTTCAATTTAGCAAGGCTGCTGGCAGCCATTTTGTGGAAGGGGGTTCTTCCCACGCTTGGAATATACTAATTTGCACCTGCCAGTCAGCATATTTACCAGAGGGGGCACATTAGCATATCTCAGGAGAGGGAGTGAATGGCTCCCACAAGATGGCTGTAGGTGGGCAGCAGCCTTGCTAAACTGAGGTTTTTGAGTACTCTCAACTCACCCTCCAGGAAAAGGGAAAGGGAACATTGTTTAACCAGGAGTAGTGCACTAAGTTGAAGCTTGTTTCCAGATGCGACCTGGGAGCACAAGGAAGTCAAGTGACTTGCTTAGGATCACATAGTATGCACCTAGGTGACTGTGGGATCCAAACCCACGTCTCCAGATCTGCAGCTCAGAGCCTTAACTCACTAAGCTATATTTCCTCCTACTACCCTCGATCCCAGTCACACAACTTACTGCTACTGTGACCTTTCCCCATTGCCTCAAAACTTCCACCGGCCCCCAACAAGCAAATGCCTCCCACTAAGGCACTTGCAGTCTGCCACATAACTTGGCCCTCGCCCCAGTCACTCAACTTTCTCCTACTGTGGCACTTTCTGTCTGCCTCACAACTCACCTCTGGCTGCAGATACACAACTGCATCCAACCATAACACTTCTGACCTGCCTCACAACTCAACCCCATCCCCAGTCACACAACTTCCCCCTACTGCAGTACTTCCAGTGTGCTACATGACTGACCCATGGTACCAGTCACATAACTACCTTCTACTGCACCACTTGTCACGCACCTCCATCACAATTCACCCCCTGCTCCAGTCATACAACCCTGTCCTTCTGTATCACTTCCCACCTGCCTCACAAACACCTGCAGCCCCGTCAGACAACTCCCTCCTATTTGACACCCCACCTGCCTCACCCCCCCCCCCCAGTCATACAGCTTGTTCTTGCTGTGGAACTTCCCACTGGTTCTGTGTCATAATAGCACCAGCATAAAGGTGCTAATCAAATCAGCAACTGCACATCATCAAAAACTCAAACAGCAGTGTGCACTATATTGTCCGTGAGAAGCAGCTCAATTCGAAGATAATGAACAAGACAAATTTATGTTTTACACTGGGGGCTATGCCTGCCCCACGCACCCCCCATACTTAAAATAATCAGCTCTGGGGGGGGTAGATACTAGGGAAGAGTGGAAAACTTGAGAGGGGTCAACATTGGGTGAGGGATGTCAGCAAGGCGAGAATGTTGGTGGGGACAACCTACAGGCAGGGGGGGAACACAGTCGGCAGGGGGCCGGAATGGGACACAATACAAAATACAGAATAAAACACCTATTATATTTAAAAAACAAACAGCATACCAACATCCAGTCCTGAACCTGGGTTGCACAAGACAAAGGCGGTGAACTTAGCCACCATATCAGATGGTCAACTCAGAACAGTCCTGAAGGAAAATTCTACCCTTACTCTACCAACTACAGTATATAAGAACACTATGTGCTGAAATGCAGTGCACTGTGCTATTAATACCACATAGCCAGTAATGGGTCTTGTATGTTTGCCTGACCCTCATAAGCCCGAAACTCAAAATCCCAAGTTCTATTTCCTGACCGAATCAAAATACTGATGCTTACATTGCCGACTGCCGAAATTCCGAATCTGAAAATACTGACTTGCTATGTCTGTGCAGTGCTCTAGCAACATCTCCCATCAATTGTTCCCTCAACTGAAGTTCACTCTGAGCATAATAATAATAATAATAATAATAATAAGCATCTCTGCCACATGAAATTAAGCAAACCCAGCAAATATCAATTTTCATATTTGCATTTTCTTTACCTTACCCAAGTCTTAAAGTCCGATGCACAAGACCAGTAAGGGCTCAGTAAACAGATTTGCAGAATTTGGTGTAAGCTGTTTAAAAGTTTGTGGCTTTAGTTTTAGCTTTTTTCTCCATAACGTCAGCGTCTCGCTGAACTACCATCAACAGTTCAACTTTGGTGAGATCAACACATTTGCAAAATTTGATGATGCATTAATTACTTTTTGAAGTTTGTGAACTGCACATCGTGACCAGTCACAGACATCTCTCCCACTTCATTATTTCCCACCCCTTCTCAACTTGCCCCACTACCCAGTCTTACAACTTCCTCCCACCGCTGCCCTTCCCAACTCACTGCTGGCCCCAGCTGCCACAGAACACCCTCCAGCTGCAGCACATCAATCAAGAGTCGGCTGTTTCTTTTAGGGATCCCTAATGTGCACATCGGGAGAAGATCAATTACTCTGGCCCACTCACACTACTCGAACCTACTGTGGAACTTCCTGCCTGACTCACCACTCATCCTTGGCCCCGTCACGCAACTTCTACTGTAGCCCTGTTCTCACCTACCTCACAACTCACTTCCCAACCCGTCACACAACTTCTTCATAATGTGGCACTTCCTACCTTCCTCACAACTCACCCCTTACCTCCTTCACACAACTCCCTCATAATGTGGCACACCCAACCTGCCTCCCAGCTCAGCTCCAGGGCCCCAATCATACAACCCCCTCCTACTATGTCACTTCCCACATACATCACAACTCACCCCCATCCTGAGTCACGCAACTGCCTCCCAACTCAACCCTGAGAACAGTCATGGACATCCCTCCCACTTCAGCACTTCCCACCCCCTCTCGATCCAGTCTCACAACTTCCTCCCACCCACCTCCCAACTCGCTGCTGGCCCCAGCTGCCACAGAACACCCATCAATCAAGAGTCTGCTGTTTCTTTTAGGGATCCCTAACGGCACATCAGGATGAGCTCAATTCCTCTGCTTCAGTCACACAACTCGATTCTGCTGCAGCCTGCCTCACTACTCACCCACTGGCCCTGTCACACAACTGACTCCAGCTGTCGCACTTCCTGCCTGCCTCACAACTCATCCCTGGCCTCAGCCACACAACTCCCTCCTACTGTGGCACTTCCTACCTGCCTCTCAACTCACCCCAGGCTCCTGTCACATAACCCTCCCGTACTGTGGCACTTCCAGCCTGCCTTTCAACTTACTGCCAGGGCCCCAGTCACACAACTCCCTCCTACTGTGGCACTTCCTACCTGCCTCTCAACTCACCCCAGGCTCCTGTCACACAACTCCCTCCCACTGTGGCACTTCCTACCTGCCTCTCAACTTACCGCAGGGCCCCAGCCACACAACTCCCTCCTACTGTGGCACTTCCTACCTGCCTCTCAACTTAACACCAGGGCCCCAGCCACACAACTCCCTCCTACTGTGGCACTTCCTACCTGCCTCTCAACTCACCCCAGGCTCCTGTCACACAACTCCCTCCTACTGTGGCACTTCCTTTCTGCCTCTCAACTTACCACAGGGCCTCAGCCACACAACTGCTCCTCCTGTGGCACTTTCCACCTTCTTCATATATAATCTACATCCCCCAGTCACACAGTTGCCTCCTATTGCAGCAGTTCCAACCTACCTTATAACTCACTCCTGGTGCCAGCCACCCATCTACCTCCTACTGCAACACTTAATGCCTGCCTCACAACTCACCCTGACCTTAGTCACACAAGTCTCTCCTACAGTGGCACTTCCCTTCTGCCACACAACTTACTGCTGGTTCTAGTCACACAACTCCTAATTACTGCAGCACTTCTTGCCTGCCTCACAACTCAACCCAAGCCCCAGTCACACAACTGCCTCCTACTGTGGCACTTCCTACCTCTCTCACCTCTCATCCCTGGTCCCTGTCACCCAACTTTCTCCCACTGTGACACAATGGTATACCATTGCTTCATTGAAACTATTACAGTGACTGATCATTTACAGTGACAAAAATGATTGATCGCTGTGGGTCGCTGCAATGGTCACGCTACAGTGGCAGGACCCCAGCACTGCACCTCCAGGTCTTGTGCCACTTCCCCTGTGGAGGTGATTTTAATAAAATCTGAGGGGGTGAGGGGTGCAGATCCCCCTGCAGATAACACATTTGTGTTCCGTATGGCACAATGTAGACCGCGATCACAGTTGACAATTGTGCCATTCCTGTAATGCCGGTCGGATGGTTTTCTGTTGAACCAGCTTGGTGGAACCAGACACAGCCCACCTGCCTCACAACTCACCCCATATCCAGTCATAGAACGTCCTCTTACTGTGACATTTCTCCACCTGCTTTACAACACACCCCTGGCCCAGTGACACACCGCCTTCCTACTGCAGACAGAAAAACAATTGAAGGCTGCACTCTAGAAAAAAATAATAATAACTGTAAATTATGTGACTGCAGTTGAAAATGCTTTTATTTGTACATTGCAAATACTCCCGTCACAGACAACACAGACTTCCAAACGCCCCGGCACTTTAGCCAAAACACGTGGCCTTTTTCAAGGGTTGAAATGACATCAGAGTACCAGCTTTTTTAAACAGTGGTCAGTTATTGACGTTTAGCATTACTGCCAATTATTAATTCAATAATTAGTTCTACATTTCTTTTTCACTCTCAACCATTTAAGTTGCTAGAGAACCACAACTGCTTGATGGGTGCAATACTCATTACTACATTCAACATCAAGAATTTATCTGGCTATCTGAGCTCCAGTCAATTATTAAACTGAATCCACATTAAAGGAATATGGGATCTGAAACTTAAAGCATGAGATACCACAGCATAACATGCCCCTATTATCAGGTGCAGGGTAAAGGGAAAAACCACAAGGCAGCTACACAGCAGTCTTCTGGTTCTTCTAAAAACTAGAGATGCATGTTGGAACAACTTCAAAGCCTCTTCTCAGCAAAGAGACTCACTTGACTACCGGGCCTTGAGGAACACCTGCAAAAAACAAATCTGCTCTTCCAAAGGTGCCTACCTAAGAGAGCTATCACAGGCCTCTGCCAGGGATTCCAAAAGTTTCTGGAGCCTCATCAGAGTCCTCATGGGATCTGGGAAAGATACCAAACAAAGGCTGTCCAACATGATGATTAATGGTTTAAACTGTAATACTATGGCAATAATTGCTGACCCCTTTAATTAACCACTTTGCCAAATTGCCCAGTTGTTGACATCATCCCTCACCTTTCCATGAGAACATTCCACTACATACCCATCCTCCCTTCCCTCTTTTCTGCCTCGGCACTGTCACACACAGAGAAGTCCTATGGCACCTAAACTCCATTTCATCCAGCAGGAGTATTGGCCCTGACAAATAAACCAAGGCTACTCATGATTGCTGCCCCTCTTTTAGCTGCCCCACTAACCAGACTTTTAAAATGTCCTTAACCACAGGTACTGTCCCTAAGAACTGGAAAGTGGCCAAGGCAGTTCCTGTCTTTAAAAAAGGTGACCTTAAGAGCCTTTCAGATTACCATCTTATTGCTATCCTGCCTACTCTCAGTAAACTGTTAGAGAACAATGTCACCCTCTAGAGTACGGATCACCTCAATAAATATGATCTGCTATCCTCTGCACAACATGGGTTCAGAGTAGATAGGCCCACAGCACCTTCACGGCACTAACCCAACTCACTAATGATGTCAAGCTGGGGATGGATAAAGGAAAATTTACTGGCTCTACTTTTATTGATCTAACCAAAGCTTTCCATTTTGTAAATCATTCTATACCTGAATCTAAACTTTCTGCCCTAGGCATTTCCCTCACAGCAATCAAATGGTTCTCCAGCTGTGTAAGAAACAGGCAACAATTTGTCAAACTAAATCAAGATGAATTCACACTGGTTCCATGTCGCTGCAGTGACAGGAAACTTGCCAACCATCAGTACACCAATGGCACAAGTCCACCAATTGGCACTGTGTTATCACTGTAGGAAAGTGTTTTTTGTGGTGGGGGGCTTTGCCCTCCACACTCATCCATGCATGGGGGCCCATCCCCCCGCATTATAGATTACCAACTCTGAGTTGGAGTTGGTTCGGGGAGAGGATGAACTCCCCAGAGACAGCAGCGTTGGGAACCCAGTGGACCATAACAGTGAACTGCCGATATTGTTGATGTGATGGTCTTCGCAGTTTTCCTGTCGCTGTTCTAGCATGATACCATCCACACTAACCACAGTCAATGTAGGAGTGCCCCAATGCTTCATTCTTGGCCTGCTGCTCTTCTCCATCGCAATAAATGATGCACCCATCACACTGCAGCACTCTCCTATATGCTGATGATACGGTGCTTTACAACAGCTCCAACAATAAAACTATTATCAACTGTCTTCTGAACACAGATTTTGGGAGACTACAATCATGGCCAACCCAAAATTGCCCAATCCTAAACACCAGCAACATCAAGTTCATACTATTTGGATCCTTGTCAAAGCTAAGGTCCTGCCCCAATGGCCTGACTATTCATGACTCCAATGGCTCTCTCCTCTCTAACACCAACTCATTCAGATATCTAGGTCTCACTCTGGACCCTGCCCTTGATTTTAACAAACACATCTTGAACATCTGTAAGACTGTGAATGCCAAACTCGGGTTGGTCTATAAAATTAAATATGCACTGACTCCTGCTGTTAGGCTTGCAGTTGTTCAGGGAATCCTACTACCCAGCCTCATATACAGTCTTACCGCTTACTATCTGTCCAGTGCCTTAAATCTAGATGAATGGAATGTCTCCTAAAATAATATATGCCGGTTTGCCCTTTCCACTTCCAGGCTAATGCACCACTGCTCCCTGTATGCTAAACTAGACTGGCTGTCCCCTTCCTCTCAATGCCTACATGCTCTGGGCTATATGATCAACAGCATTGTCAGGTCCTCCAAACTAGCTGCCCTCACAGCCCTGTTGACTCCCCAGGAACAGTCCAACCCCCATTCGCTCCAGTGGCCAATCACTCCTGGCAGTACCTAGATATTCCACCAAAATTGGAGAGCAAGCCTTTGCTACTTTCACCCCCAGAGTTCAGAATGCCCTCCCTCTTCACCTCTGAGTCACTCAGTCCCACTTCTGTTTCAAACAAGTACTTTACAAATTAAGTAACTCTAATGCCTGCGTATGCAGCTGACCTCCTATGCTCTTTGTCTCTTTGCCCTCACTGTTTAATTTTCTCACTAGCTTTGTACTCCTTTAGTATTCTCACTGGCTTTGTACTACTTTGGTATTCTCACTGGCTTTGCATTCCTTTAGTATTCTTGGTATTTAGTGTCCCCCACCTCTGAATTTCTCCTGGCTGTACAATGACATTCCCTATGTTTCTCCCAATTGTTGTACCATAGTTACCTTAACTCATTTACTAAGTGCTCAGAATGTTTGCTTTGTACCTCATCCTTCCTGAAACTGTAATGTTCAAAATGTTATACTTTGTACCCATCCTCTTTGAAACTGCATTGTTGTCTGCTGACTGTTGTTCTACGGTTGTACTATAGTTCTGTAACTTCTCAGGTCGTGCTTGAAAATAGGGGAGGAAAAGTTTATTTCTAAGGTGCCCAATCCTGGAGGCTCTGGGCACCATACATAAAAACATATAACAAACTAACTATAAAATATTGCACTTAAAACAAATAAGCAAATAGCAATATTAGAACAAATAATAAATGACATTATCAGACTCAGCAGATTTTTCTTTCAGGATTTCTGAGCTGGTCGAATCTCAAATGTCCAGGAAGGCCAGGGAAAAAAAGATGTGTTTTCAGGTGACTCTTAAACTCCTTGACCAATGGGGCCTCCCTGACATCAGATGGTAGTGAGTTCCATAGGACCGATCAAGCAACATTAAAGGCCCGGTCACTGGAAGTTCTTCATCTGGTCCCAGGAAATTCAAGGAGGAACCTGGTCAAGGGTCGGAGGGAGTGGACTGAGGTGGTAGATGGCAGAAGATCAGGAAGGTAGCCAAGACCGAATCTGTGTAGGGCCTTGTAGATGAATAAACTCACCTTGAAGATGAACAGTCAAAGGGAAAGGACCACAACAGAGGACAAGCAGCACCAAGTTAAAAGCATATAGAAATAAAAACTTGAAAGGAAACCGACATCTGTCAAGTGGTGTTCACTTGATGTGAACAGTTCCACAATGCACAAGCACTGTAGCCTAGAAACCTCTTGACTTTTCCAAGCAATATTCTTTTTCATTTATAAGTCAAGGTAAAAGCAGACAGCAATTAGGCCAGCAATAATTCAAGACAGCTTTGTGCAAAATTGCTTTCAGTGTCCTGGTGCAAAGATTTTTTAATGCTGAAAGTATACTGAAAGTACTCATACAGTGCAATCGAGTAGCAGCCCAAGACAATCGGAGCAGCTTCCCCTTAATGCGCTTCACTCTATAATGAGCTTCAAAGGTGAAAATGTGTCCCTAGTGGTTATCCTAATATATGCCCAATTAAAGTGACAGTGCTACATAAAAACACAATCCATTAGTGTAATGAGTTCTAGTTCTCAACAGGGACCATAAATGCATACATTTAAAAAAATTGCCTAAATTGGGATATGTGCACTCAAGTATAATATACACCAGTGTACTAAATATAAGTTCATGAATAAACAATAGCCCTATAGAGAGAATACAACATTATTCCAATTCTAAAAGTCTAGTTCAAGACAACATTATTCCAATTCTAAAAGTCTAGATAAAGACAACATTATTCCAACTCTAAAAGTCTAGTTCAAGACAATAACATTTGATATACTGTACAAATGCTCCTGGTGTAAGTCACTAATAGGCATAATGATATAATACTTAAAAAGTGTGTTATTGCCTAAAGCACAGGGACATGTTGCTTCAAAGACATGTCAGTGCAGCATATGGCAACTTAATCCTGGTAATGTTTTTGAGGTGAAGTCCCAAAAGTGGGTAATCCACTACTTGTAACACCAGAAAACAGAATAGAACACACAAATATTAAACACACAGTGAAATCGACAACACCAACTACTTAACACCAAGTACCCTCCCCCCCCGACAGGGAACACATAAAAGTTTTCAGTACACAGTTTAATATATCAACATACAGAATGACAGAAACACTATACAGAGTCATCACTTTAGGTATGGGAACTCATTTTGTTTTTTATTATGTAACCTCATATTTTAACCAGGAAGGAGACAGTTCTTTCTTATTATTCAGATCTTTGTTTTCCATAGCCCTTAAGGAATAAATCCAGTATTGCTCCCTACACCTGAGGAGGTTGTCATAGTCCCCTCTTCTTTTCAGCAGGAGTGGTTTCTCAATGCCTATACAACTAAAGCCATGTGTTTTATCCCCACCTTTGGAGATGTGTACCACTAAGGCATTCTTAATGTCTGGAGGGAAGCACTTGTGGTACCTCTCCATAAGAGTGGGCCCAAGGATGAACCGGTAAGCCTTACTGCAATTGTGGGAAAACTGATGGAGACAATCCTCAAGGAAAGACTGGTGCAATGTCTTGAGGATAACAATCTCCAGGACAGCAGGCAGCATGGGTTTTTCTCAGGCAGACCCTGCCAGATAAACTTGGTTGATTTTTACAACTGGGTTACGAGGGCACTGGACAGGGGACATGCGGTGGATGTTCTCTACCTGGATTTCAGCAAGGCCTTTGACTCAGTGCCACATGTTAGGCTGACCTGCAAGTTGAAGAGTCTGGGAGCTGGGAGGAAACTGGTCAGATGGGTTGAGAACTGACTGCAGGGTAGACAGCAGAAGGTAGTGGGGGGGGGCATCTGAATCCAGGGCAGTAACAAGTGGTGTACCACAGGGTTCAGTGCTGGGTCCAGTTCTGTTTAACATTTTCATAGCTGATATTGCAGTGGGGATTAAGAGCAAAATCGGTCTCTGCAGATGACACAACGATCTATTCCAAGATAGATTGGGGGAGGGAGCAAAAGTACTTCAGGAGGATTTGGTAAAAACATAGGAATGGTGTCACATTTAGCAGCTTGGTTTCAATGCCAAGAAGTGCAAAGTGATGCATTTAGGAGGCAAGAACTCTAGGAGTGGGGAGGTCATCTTGCCCCTATACAGGTTCCTGGTGAGACCGCACCTAGAGTACTGTGTGCAGTTCTGGAGCCCCTACTTGAAAAGGGACATCAAACTACTGGAGGGAGTACTGTGCAGGGCAACAAAAATGATCCTGGGGTTGGAGGATAAGCCATATGAGGAGAGACTGAGAGAGCTCAATATGTATACCCTGGAGGAAAGAAGGGAGAGGGAATATGATTGAGACCTTCAAGTATCTAAAGGGTTTAAACAAAGCAGACACCAGGTGTATGTTCAATCTGAAAGGCAGAAGGGAAACCAGGGGTCACTTTATGAAGCTGGAAGGGGGCAGGTTTGAGAGGGAACTGAAGGTGCACTATTTCACAGAAAGGGTGGTGGCAGGGTGGAACACTCTGCCAGAGGAAGTTGTATCATTGCAGAGGGTTGGGGGTTTCAAGAGGGGGTGGGACAGATTCAAGAGGAGGGTACAAATCAGGAAGGGGTGGAAGATGGGGAGGGCATATGAGGGAGGGGGCAGCTGTAGTCTAATGGACTGAAGTGCTGCACACTCAAGCAGACTAGATAGATCGAGTGGCCTGTATCTGCTGGCAATTTCATATGTTCGTATGTTCGTACGTATGTTAGCATCTCCATTTTCTATTGCCCTCAAATGTTCACCAATACGCAATTTAAAATTACTTTTTTTTGCCAGTGTAAAAGCTGCCTCATTTGCTGTGTGCCATATAAACACCACCACAGGTATCATAAGTGAAGAATCTCCTCACTGTAACCTCTACCTGTGACAAGGTTAGTGAATCAATCTGAAGTCAGTATGTTAGGGCAAAACTTACAGTTTCCGCATCTATAGTTGCCACTTTGTCTGCCAGGCAGCCACATTCTAGGTATTTCCAGGGTTGTGTACTGTCTACCAATGTATTTTTTAAGTTTTCCCCCTTCTGTATACTATTCTGGGATTTCCCAGATTCATGTCTTTTAATCTCCGGTCTCTTTTTGCCAAATGCCAGTGTGACTTTATTACAGATGCAACCTAGTTTGATTTAGGGTTAAAAGTGAAGATAAACACAATGGGGGGGGGGTGAACTGTTCTGGTCTATTGCTAAGTTTCTCTTTTAGTAGCTTCTCCCTGGGCATACTCACCACGAAATGCCTAGCCTCTGATACACTATCCTTTCTATACCTTCTGTCTAATAGCCTACTCTCAAGTCCGTCAGCGCACAGTTTGAATTTGTTCTCAGTGCCACAGTTCTTCTTAGTGAGCATCAATTGGCCTTTTGGGATTGCTTTCATAACTTGTCTGGGGCAGCTACTGCTGGCTAGTAACATGGTGTTCTTATCAGTAGGCTTTCTAAAGAGACCAGACACCAGTCCCCCTTTCCCATCCTTTATTATGATAAGGCCAAGGAAGTTTATCTGGGTGTAGCCGGAGCTCACGTTCAGCCTGAGGTTTGGATTGGAACCCTCCAAATACTTGATGAAATCAAAAAATTCCTCTTCTGTGCCCCTCCAGATGAGGGTGACATTGTCGATAAAACAGCTCCATAAATCTATTTTTATGTTGTCTTGCGCATGCAGCGCGAGCAAGATGTTGTGGCAGCTTGGTGGAGTAGCAGGTTGTGGAGGTGCGACTTCGTTGTGGCCACTGCTTTTTCGGGCTGGTCTCTGTGGCAGCAGTTAATGAGCACGCTCTGTATGACATCAGTTCAAAAGTGTTTTACCAACTTGAAATAATTTTGCTGCTGCAATGAGGGAGCGCCCCGTCATTGCAGGGCGTGCCTTGCCTGCTGAATCATTTCAATAAACATGGCGGCAGCTGCTGCCATCCATCTCTCCCAGTCCATAGAAAGCTGATGTCAGGGGTGCCCAATCTCCCTGTCAGCATGCCCCCTTCCCATTTCATTTGCTGACAGGGGAGCTCAGTCCCCGTTAGCATAATGTTCACCCTTGTTTTGTCTGCCAAGGGGGTGCCCAATCCCCCTTCGACATCATGCCCCCCACACACACACAAGCAGATGCGCTTTCTTTGCCAGCGGGGGGGCCCAACCCCCATTGGCTGCAGTCCCCTGTCCCAAAAACACATAGATGGCACACTTGGAGCCCACCCCAGAGTGCCCAACAGTTGGTTTTACACCTGTAAATAAAGAAAACCTTCCCACAATGCCCATTGCTGAAAAAAAAACTGTCTGTCTTTGAGTCAGGAGTGCCCCCGCCCCCAGCCCGCACCCACCTTCTGTGCACCCCACCTTCCTGCACCCCCCACCCCACACTTACCTCCAGAGCCCGGCACAATGATCTTTGGTGGAGCAGGAAAACGTCTGCACTCTTCAAAGCTGACCGTGAACTGAAGAAAATCACAGTAAGCTGTATGATTGCATCAAGGGGGTGGTCAACTTAGGAGGATATCTCAGCCATTTTTGTGACTTTTGGCTCCAAATTTGCAACATGGGGTTCTTGGGACACTGGCTCACAAATTCTGCCACTGTAATTTTTGATCTTACTTCGAGACACAGCTCTTGCAGCAGGTTACACCATTAGGACCGAAGCCGCCAGGCGCCAGGACCCCATGGAAAAATTCTAGCTAGCTAACTACAGCGGGGACCGCCCCCGACGTCGGTCCCGCCTCCGATGTCAGGCGTGGTACAAAAGGGGGCGGTCCCGCCAGATTCCCCAGTTCTTTTCCCGCCGTCGACTTAGCTACCTGACCCCTTCGGTTACCAGTCTAGCACGTGATGCGTGAATAGTTCTTTTTTCGATAAAATTTTCGAAAATCTTCATAATCCTCTTCAAGCAAGATCTTGATGTCATCACCAACTTCGGGCCATCCTTCGAAGTGCGCTTGTGGAAAGCAGATCCCATTCAAGGACCCCCACACGGCCTGCGTCCGGTGCCTAGGCCCAGACCACGATACCCGGGCCTGTCCTTCTTGCCAAGGGTTCAATAGCCGTTCCCGGATCCAGCGTCAGAAGGCTTTGCAGGCGTTTCTTCTGGAGGAACAACTGAAGACCATGTCCTCCAAGGGGAAAGCTCCAGGGTCCACAAGCACGCGGAGAAGAGAAGGGAGAAGGCCCCTTCCAGGTCCCCTTCCAGGGGTTCGGAGTCCCGTAGCTCCGGTTCGAAATCTCCCCCGGCTGCAATCAAGAAACCTTCATCTCAGGAGAAATCCGCCAGGCCTTCCTCCCCTTCCAGGGCCTTGGCGAAGTCCGGGGAACGACACCATCACCACCTAGGATACTATTCCCACTTCTTCCTGGTTCCCAAGAAAACAGGGGACCTCCGTCCAATCTTGGACCTCAGCGACCTCAATGCGTCGGTCACTTACAAGAGATTCCGCATGGTGACCCTTCTGGGTCTTATCCCCATGCTCAAACAGGACGCCTTTTTAGCGTCTCTAGACATGCAGGATGCCTACCTGCACATCCCTATGGCTCAGGCGCACAGGAGGTTCCTGCGCTTCGAGTTTCTCGACCACCACCTTCAGTTCCGAGCCCTTCCTTTCGGACTGTCTTCCACACGGTCTTTACCAAGTGCATGGCAGTCGTGGCAGCGTCTCTGAGGAGACAGGGCCACTACGTGTTCCGGTACTGATGACTGGCTTCTCATGCCAGCGCCTCCAGAGGCGTTGCTTCTTGCAATCAAGAGCACCCAGGATCTGTTCCGATCCTGGACATCCTCATAAATTCACGAAGTCTCTCCTGGTACCGTCGCAGAAACTGCAGTTCATAGGAGCAGTTCTGGACACTGTTCGGGAAGAGCCTTTCTTCCGGCCGACAGAGCGGGCGCATCAGATCCCTCATAAGGGACCTATCATTAAGCAAGGTTGTACCTGCCAGGTCGGTCCTTTGCTTGCTTGGACACATGGCTGCGGCCATTCCTACTGTCCTTCGCAAGACTCACAGCATGACTCAGTGGATGCTCAAAGTGCAATGGGACCAAAGGCAAGACCACTTGCAGCATCCGGTCAGACTCACGAATTCAGTGATTCAAGACTGGCAGTGGTGGCTAGCCCCAGGGTCGCTCTCATCAGGCGCACGTTCATTGCGCCATCCCTCGAGGTCACCTCACCACAGACGCTTCCGTCTTGGGTGGGGGCACACCTGGACGGGTAAAGTCCCAGGGTACGTGGACCCAGATGGAAGCTCACCTTCACATCCAACGTGCTGGAAATGAAGGCGGTCCTCTATGCCCTGCAGGCCTTTCAGTCAGTTATCCACCGTGTACTCTTCTACTTCAGACAGACAACATGGCGGTGATGTATTACCTCAACAAACAAGGAGGCGTGACACCTACTTTGCAGGAGGCCATGAGGTGTGGGATTGGGTAATCAGACACGGGCGCGAATCTGATCACTGTGCACGCTCCGAGTGGACAACACGGTTGCAGACGGCCTGAGTCATTCTCAGGCCAGAGTCCACTAATGGGAACTCCTTCAAGAGGTAGCAGAGGATCTGTTTCTTGATGGGGAACTCCAGATCTAGACTTGTTCGCCTCCCCATCCAACGCAAAACTGCCCAATTTTTGCTCGCTAGATCCAGGGCCTGGTGTTTTCTGGCGAGACGCGTTATCCCTCTCCTGGGCCAACAGATTCCTCTACGCTTTCCCTCCTTTCCCGTTGATCCAGAGAGTTCTTCTCAAACTGCGCAGGGAGCACGCAATAATGATCCTAGTGGCCCCATTTTGGCCCAGACAGATTTGGTTCCCTTTGTTGATTCAACTATCTCGAACCCCGCCTCCGCTGCCGCCAGCTCCCACTTACTGTCTCAGGAGAAGGGTTCACTTGTCCACCCGACCTACGTCTCCTTGAACCTGCATGCTTGGCTCCTAGAGATATAGCCACTTTGCATCACGGGTCTCGCAAGAGGTTGAAGTCCTTTCTGCAGCCAGAAAGCCGGGCAACGTGATGTGGACGCACGCCATGAAATGGCGCTGCTTGTGTATGGTCGCGAGCACGCGACCTTTCCCCTTAGGTTGTCCTGTGGGAGTAATATTAGAATATTTGCTCTCCCTCTTTCATTCGGGTCTAGCCTACTCCTCTATTAAGTGCACCTCTGTGCCATTTCGACTACCACCTCCGTGAGAAATCGTACAGTGGCTCGGTGTGGACGCCTCGAGGAATTTCTTAGGGAGTGTTGCACCTTAGGCCTCCTATTAGAGACCCTGTGCTCCATGGGATTTGCTTTTGTCCTTGAACAGCCACGCTTCCCCTTTGAACCTGCCGCGGATTGCGAGCTACGTTTTCTGTCGTGGAAAACGTTGTTTTTAGTTGCTGTTACCTCGGCAAGAAGAATTTCTGAACTTCACGATCTCATGTGCAAAGAGCCTTATTTAGTTTTCCACCGGGACAGAGTATCCCTGAGGACGAACCCTAAATTCTTGCCTAAGGTGGTTTCTTCACTCACTCTGAACCAGGATATCGACCTTCCGGTCTCACTTCCCAACTACTCTAATAGAGGAGAGGCTCTGCCCATACCCTGGATGTTCACCGCAGCCTGAGGTTTTACCTCAACAGAACTCAGTCCTTCGTAGTTCTGAGCAGCTTTTCATTTCCTTCTCTGAGAGAATGATGGGCCAATCAGTATCCAAACAGTCCCTTTCTCGCTGGCTTGTCCAGTGTATTTCTCACTGTTATGGTATCAAACAAAAGCCCCTCCCGGGTACAGTCTGGGGTCATTCCACTAGAGGGGTGGCTACTTCCTTTGCAGCGCTCAAAAATGTTTCCACTTCTACTATATGCGCTGCAGCCACTTGGAGTTCTGTGCATACCTTTATCAGGCATTATAGCCTGGACATCGCCTCTCGGCGAAGGGCTGGTTTTGGTTTGGCCGTACTTCAGGGTCTCCTGTCCTAGGTTCAGGACCTGGTTTTTATCCTTTATTTTCCTCCTCCCGGATTTTCTGACAGTGTTACTGCTTGGGAATCAGTCCTAATGGTGTAACCTGCTGCAAGAGCTGTGTCTCGAAGTAAGATAGTACAGTTACGTAAGAACTTACTGTAACAGTAGATCTTCGAGAACAGCTCTTGCAGCAGGTACCTTCCCGCCCACCTTCCCCCTTGGAGGAAGCATGGCTCAGTCTTTCTGAGCAGGAATTTTTATCTTTCTGTCTTCTGACGGCGAATCCTCGGTCTCCCATTTCGATGTCAGCTCGGCAAGAAGTCTCCGGCGGGAGAACTGGGGAATCCGTGGACCGCTTCTTTGTGCCACCTGACGCCGGAGGGCGGACTGATTATCGTATGGTCCTCGCTGTAGTTAGCTAGCTAGAATTTTTCCGTGGAGTCCTGGCGCCTGGCGGCTTCGGTCCTAATGGTGTAACCTGCTGCAAGAGCTGTTCTCGAAGATCTACTGTTACGGTAAGTTCTTACGTAACTGTACTTTATGCGGTCCCGAAAGGGGATTTTGCCATCACTGCACAAAATCACCTTTTGGGATTTATCAATGAAATGACAGTGCCACTGTTCATGAGATGGGCTCCCAAAAAGCCTATGTTGCAATTTGATGAAAAAATTCCTCAAAATGGCTGTGTTATGAGCGTGCGTTGTGTGCTTTCCATGCACACTCTTAACTTCACGAATTTGTAATTTTTTCACTACAGATTTTCAACATTGCCATTTTTTTCACACTTCCTTATGAACAGTACATGTGTAATTCTTCATATCCTGCCTAAAATGTGTTTTCGGCCATTTGGAGTACAATGGCGCAGTCACTGTGGGAAATCAATGTTCAGGGCAGATTAAGAAAATCACAGGGACTCTGTTCATGAGCAGAGGTCTTCAAATGTCTATGCTGAACATTTCATTAAATAATTCCATGAAATGACTGTGTTATGAGCGTGTGTTTCATAGTTTCCAGGCACGCTCATAACTTTCAAGAATTTTTAATATTTTCAATCCAGATTTTCAGAATTGCCATTTCTCATCACCCCCTTCATTTCATTTCATTTCATTCATTTTTTTTTTTTGCTAACTGGGTTAGGGCAACTGGGCTGAAGCCCTTTTTCAGGTCTGACCAGACAAATAATAGAATTACAATACACCAAAAATACAAAAACAGATATACACACATAACAAGTAAGTATCAAAAACAAGTACAGTTTATCAAAGACAACAAATACGTTTTGTATCTAACTTTAAAAGTTGAGTATGATGTCAACACTCTTATGGAAGGGGTAGCTCATTCCAAATTCTAGAACCCTGACAGGCAAAAGAATGAGAGCCATAATTATTCTTCACAGAAGAACCCTCCAACACGATACCCTCAGTCGACCTTAAGGACGATCTCATTTCATGTATCTTAACCAAATCAGAAAGGAGAGAAAAACCATTAGAATAAATTGTCTGGTGAACCAAATTACCTAAAGCATACATATATCTATACTGCAGCGAAAGCCAGTTCAAGGATGAATACAACAAACAATAATGGGTCAACACTGGTACATCTAGAACAAAATGGCAAATACTGTTGTAAACAACATCTAGAGTCTGCCTCTCCTTATCACCCAATTTCTCATACAAGGGAGAAACATAATCCAAGTGAGGCATAAGAACACTGATTGCTAATTTCCTATGAGAATCTAGAGACAAATAGGATTTAAATTTATAAAGCTGACAATTTAGAATGAACTTTACTCTTAACGACTTTACTTGGGAAGCAAGAGTTAATGAAGAATTTAATAATTCACCCAAGTATTTAAATTCGGAGACCCGATCAAGCAAAATACCCTGATTGTCATAAATAAGTAAACTTGGGTTGTCCCTCAGTTGAACAGTACTGCCAAATAACATTACTTTGGTCTTTCGCACATTCAAGACCATCTTATTAGAAAACATCCACTGACATAACTTCAAACAATCAGTTTCCAAAATTAAATTTATAAGCTCAACAGACTGATTCTGATAATACAGAATCAAGTCATCAGCAAACAATAAGCATTTACACCCTTGAAATATTGATGGATCCTGATTAATGAAAAGTTAAAATAATAAGGGGCCAAGGATAGACCCCTGCAGGACTCCACAAACAGCAGAGCGAACATCAGAAGAAACAGGCCCAATCTATACATATTGGGAACGACCCCACAAAAATCCCTATTATAGCAATTGCAGAGTCAGACAATCCCAAACCAAACAACTCCTGACAAAGTAAAGAATGGTTAATTGGTCAAATGCTCTGGACAGGTCCACGAACACCACATCTGTTAACAGACCATCATTACAGCCCTGAAGAACGGTGTTCGTGAACCTGACCAGGGCTGTGCCAGTTCCATGACCACAACGAAACCCATGCTGCTCAGCACAGAGGTCACCACCCTTCTCCAAAAAATCATTAAGCTGATTTTCCATCAGTTTTTCAAAGATCTTACTCAAAGGATTTAATATTGAGATAGGATGGTAATCTTCTGGACCAACTGCATTAGCCTTTTTTGGGACAGGTACAACCTGAGCTTGTTTCCAAGAAGAAGGAAACATGCTAGTAGAAATACACAGGTTGAATACTTTACGAAGAGGTTTGATAATATAAGAAGCAATAATCTTAGTGAATCTTGCATCAAGCCCCCACCCACAATCTCCAAAAGTGTCAGGTAAGGAATTTATTAATTTCAACACTTCGGAAGATGTTACCCACCGAAACAGAAACTTAGGTGTAATAAAATTACACATTTGACCAGCAGAAACATCAAAAAGACAATTGGTTTGTACTATACTATGATCCTTATCAGAAAAAACAGAAATTAAACCAGAAACATCAGAAAAACACTGATTCAATGCATTTGTCATCTCAAACGGATCAGTTATTGTTTGTTGAAGATGTTGAAGAGAAGTAAAGGAGGATTTAGGTTTGGGAAAAAGTAAATAATTTATAGTATCCCAAAATTTCCCAGAATCCTATGAAACATCCTCTAATTTAGACTTAAAAAAATAAACCTTGGCCTGTTTTACCTTTCTACACATGAATGGTATAGTTGTCATTTTTCACATCCTGCCCAAAATGTGATTTTGCACATCTGGTGCAGAATGTCACAGTCACTGTGGGAAATCAACATTCAGAACACATTAACAAAATCACAGTGCCACTGTTCATGAACGGAGGTGCCGAATGCTTTCATGAGGTGGGATCACAAAAACCTCATGTTGAAAATTTAGAGTGCAAATACCAACAAACGTCTGGGACATTAAGGTTTTTAACCGTAATGTCCCACCCTGTGGAGACTGACAGGCATCAGGGGTATGACTTTGTACTGTCGGCTGTAATGCTCATGCCATTCCACCCCACCCCCCTCCATGCAGCCACTGACAGGCATCGAGGTGTGCCTTGGACTCTTCAACCCCAAAGTTCACCCCATTCTCCTATACTGCACCCATCTCAATGTATTTCCTTATGGAATTGGGTAAGCGTAAGGCCCAGCGACCCCAAGGCACAACGCGACACTTGTCAGAGCCTGCAGGGTAGGATGAGGTGAAATGGTATGAGCCTTATGGCTGAAGACCCAAAGGCACACCTCAATTACCTGTCAGTCTCTGCATGGTGGGGTGGGGTTAGCATCAGTTCCATACTTCATTGCCATTCCTATTATGCCTCTGTCTAACTCCTACACTACCAATGCCAATGCCAGCAACACTCAGCATTGACAAATGCTTGTTTCATAGTATGGATTCACATCACAGTCTTGTACAATGTTATCTTCCCATTCTCCATATATAGGCTGGCATAACTGGGTGTGAAATTCGCACCCATTGCCTTACCTTTTTTTCTGGAGAAAAAAATCTTTGTCAAAAAAGAAGGTATTAAAATTGAGCACAACAGTCTTGCAGTTCTTTACCTCTTAGTAGCTCTCTACCTTCTCTTGCTGTTCTGTCTTTTCTCACCCCTTGCATATCTGCTGGTATAAAATATATGTGAATCATTATGTGAAAATGTAACTGATACTGGGATCCCTTTGTTTAGAAATGTTATAGTTTTACTTTTGAAATATCTATAGTTTTACTGTTTAAAATGATTGCAAAAAGCTGTTTGGAACTCAAGGGGTTAATCTGTTTGCAAACTCTCTGAAAGGTTTAAGCAAGAGGTCAGTTCTGGATTGCAATGTTCATTTTGCTGCACTTGTTGAAACTTACAAGAACACTGTGAAAAGCATGCTGTTTTCTTAATGAGCAGGGGGTTGCAAATCCTATAAAAACAGAGCTGCAGTTTCTTGCAAGGGAAACACAGAGACTGAAATTGGAAATTGAGAAGAAACCCAGATGGACTTTCTCTATTTATACTGCCTTTGTAAATAGTTATACTGAACAATTATATTTTTTTATTTTATTATAATAACTGGACAGCATTTTTTTATATGCACTGACCAAGTTTTTATTTGCCATTATAACCCATGGGTTATAACGGCGATCATGCGCCAAGTCACTGAAGAACAGCCGCTACCTGACTGGTGGTTCACCTCCTCCTGGGCAGGCTAAACAGTTTCAGAAACATGGGAGCTACTTCTTCTGCGTAGAGAGGAGCTGTCACGCCAGACCAACGAACCTTGTTGCTTTTCTCTTTAAAAAGCAACAGTTCCATGTTTCTAATCAAATATTAAGAAATACTATCAGGTTAATCCTGTCGTTCGGAAGCCGCACCAATCAGAAAGTGGCAGTGGAAAGGGATACAACCTGCTTAAATGTGGTAAGCAGTGATCGCAACAATGATCTAAATCTAATTAAAAAAAAAATGATGACCAGCAATTATATATAATAACAGATGGAGAAGTGACTTAAACTCAAATTTAATGGTTGCCCTTGGTGTGGGATGCTTTAATAAAAACCTAGGGCTTCACCCTCAGGGTTTATGTAGCATCCCACACCTTGGGCGACCATTAAATTCTTATAATGTATGTTAGAACACTGTTAACCTTAGGAAATCATAATTTCCTAAGGTTGTTAACCTATCGATGTGACGTAGAAATGTCGTTAACCTATCGATGCTATGTCACATCGATAGGTTAACAACAGCGATCGGTATGTGCATGTGCGCACCTTTTTTTTTTGGATGGGGAACCGACGATGAACAGCAGTTAGCGAAGGACTGAATGGCCGTGGCGGTGACTTTTTCAGAAAGTAAGAAGCAGTTTTACTTATTAAGTGGGGCTATACACTATAAAAAAATAATGTATGGTCCCTCTATGGGCAACCAGTCACTGTTAGCGTCTCCAGGTTGCCATGGCGACGTAAACCTCTTGAGCTTCGCTCTTGAGGTTTACACGGTTGCCCTGGCAACCTCTCGACAGTTAACAGATGGGTTACCCATAGAGAACCATACATTATCCTCTATGTTAAGCACACTTCCCCATCCATTATTGTATATATTAATAATAAATCACTTGTTGCAACTTTTACAGCTGCTCCTGGTTCTCCTATGCTTCCTGACCTGTGGCTTGATGATAAGGTTAATATCTGTTTTAAGGTGTGGGCACCAATACTGCACTCCATACTCCAGGTGAGGCCACACCAGTAACATGTACAAGGACAGTATAACCCCCTCTAACCTACTACTGATACTTCGGGCTATGCATCAAAATGTCTTGTTTGCCCTTGCTGCTACTTTTTTTGCACTAGGTGGAGTGCTTCAAGTCACTACTAATCCTCACTCCCAGATCCTTCTCCTCCTCCTCTGTTACAGATACCTGTGCACCTCCCAAGTAGTACTCCATCTAGGAAATCCTGGTTTCAGTGTGCATAACTTTGCACTTCTTGGCATTGAAGCCAAGCTGCCAAATCCCAGACCACCTCTCCATTTTTTTCAGATCATCCTATAAGTCCTGTATCCCTTTGACTGTGTCCATCCTCTCACAGAGCTTGGTGTCATCCATAAATAGGCACATTTTGCCCTTAATGCCATCCCCAATATCATTGATGAAGACATTGAACAACACTGTTTCCAGGACCGAGTCCTGTGGGACCCCACTGGTGACCTTCCTCATGCTAGATAACTCTTCCCTACCACCACCCACTGAGTCCTGTTCCTCAAACAATTTTATATCCATCCAGTCATCTTCTCCCCAACTCCAAGACCCGCCAACTTCCTGATCAGCCTGTTGTGGGGTATAGAGTCAAAGGCCTTGCTGAAGTCGAGATAAAAGATGTTCACCCCTTGGCCCCTGTGTACTGCCTTAGTAACCCAGTCAAAGAAGTCAATCAGATTCATTTGATGCAATCTCCCTCCCATAAACTCATGCTGCCTCACATCCTGGAGACCATACTCCTCTAGATACTCCAACTTTCCTAAAGTTTGGTCTCCATGAGCTTGCACACGTCTGAGGTCAGACTGACTGGTCTGTAATTCCCTGGATCATCCTTGGGACAGCTCTTATGGAGGGGTACTACATGTGCCATTCTTCAGTTCTACAGTACCAAGCCTGACTCCAGTGAACTATTGAGCAGGTCCACAAGTGGCCTCGCAAGCTCATCTGCCAGTTCCCTCAGTACCCTTAGGTGTATGTCGTCCGGGCCTGGTGATTTGGTCACCTTCAATGCTAGTAGCCCCTTCCTCATTGTCATCATCTACTGCCACATCCATGATCCCCCTCATCCTTTTCTCTACCCTGTAGGCACCAGAATGTTTTTCTTCCTGAAGACAGAACAGAAGTATTTATTCAGCAGCACTGCTTTTTTCCTGTTCTCCTTCACCCCCTTATCTCCTTTCTGAAGCCTAACAATCTGTGAGAGGGTTTTTGTATCAAACCCCCCCCCTTTTTTTGTTTGTTAGGTTATGTAAATGTCCTTTTGTCTTGTAGTATGAATGCTGTCTTATGTGTCGACGATGCTACGTTTAGTGATTTAGGAGGGTGTTTGGACTGGCCATCCATCGCCCATTATGTTAATGTTTGTGTTCTTCCAAATAATGTTTGGGTCTTCCAAAATATATTACTGTATTTGTATAAAGTCAAGAAATCGTTACTGTTATGGTTAACCTTAATTTTAGACTTGGTGTCTGGTCCGTTTTTTGTTTCTCGACCGGTCTTAGTATTTGTAGCCGGGTATGAGAATCTCGATTCGTAGCGTCTGTTTGGCGCAAAAGGAAAAAATACCCTGTTATTGCCCGCTACAGGAGGTAGCGTTATGAGTGCTCTAAGAATAGAAAACTCTCCCCCTGTTTTGGCACTGCCCCGTGAACATGAGCTCTGTTTCGGGTTATTGCCAGACAGGATGTTTGTTTGATGTTCCAGTTTTTCTGTCCGCATTAACGCATGGAATCCACTGCGGCAGATAGCCGAGTGTGTTTCTTTTTCTTTTACCCCATCTTTCTAAAGTGTTTTTTCATCTCAGGAAAATCCTGGCTTACTTGAACAAATGGACCGAGTGGTTGTCCAGTTTTTTTCTAAGAGTTGGCATATGCTGTTCAGTTTATTGTACTCTCATTTTCCGATTTGGGGCTACAGCTGCTCTGTTTCTCTAAGGGCGGCTGGCCATTTCTTTCTGCACTTTATACAGAGGGAGTAGGCGGAGCAATTTGGCATTCCAAATCTTTTCCTTGCAATAATCATTTTTGTTATCTAGTTCTAAATATGAAAGGATATACAAATCCTGGTTTCTATTATGAAAGCCTTATCAAATAAAAACAAGAAAATAATGCAATTGTATCCAGGTATGTTCATGAACCAATCATGTCAGTGTATTCTCTTTATAAGCCAGAACCCTGTTTCCTTCAAGTCAGATGCATTCCGGGTGTTGTTCTGTAAACACCCCTGAGGAGATGTAGCTAAGTTCCTACAGTCCTACTTTTTTTTGTTCTATTTTTAAGTTGTACGAATTATAAGTTCAAATTATTTTTGTTTGAGATGGTTTGTGCCTGTAATAAAAAAACAATGAGGAACTGAAATACATGCTGACTGCTGGGCGTCCTTCTTGCTACCCTGAGCCTTCCACAGTGGTGTCAGAAGTGGGATCATTGGCCAGCAGTGTGAGGTCGGCTGGTGGACCTGTATTAAGGTTGGGCTGGATTCCTGATGTTCCAGGATCCAGGGGACATACAGCATGGAGAACAACCAGCTAAGTGGAAGTTCCAGACCAGAGCAGTGACAGCCAAGTATCATGTACCTTTACAACCCGGACTGGAACCTGTGACCAGAAAGAAATTATTTCCGGCCGATTAGATGGCAGAATTAAAAGAGGAGATGGTAGTGCAAGCTACTGGAGGGGCCAAGGAAGAACAACTACCCGAGGATCCTCAGGATTTGTTAAGGTGACTTTGTGCTGGTCAGTTGGAGATTGAGTGACAGAGAGACCGGGACTGAAGAGAATATGAGACCAGATGGAATGAGACCTTACGGGTTTTTCAATCATTAGGCTCTGGAGGGCCGTCTGCCAGTCCTAGAGGTGTACAGAAAGACATCAAACTGGCGAAACTATCAGATAGTGATGACATTGAAGTGTATTTGCTAACATATGAAAGAGTGGCAACAGCTTGTACCTGGCCCAGAGACCAGTGGGTCATTCGATTAGCCCCCTATCTAACTGGAAAAGCCCAGATTGCCTATAGTCGAATCGAGATGGTGGACATTAACAATTATGACCGAGTCAAACGGGCCATCCTAAAAAGGTATGATATAAATACTGAGACTTATAGACAGAGATTCAGAACATTTCGTTATACTTCAGTTGATAACCCTCAGGACACCTTTACGAAGCTTAAAGATCTATGTATAAAATGGTTGCAGCCTACCACCCGAATTGTAGATCAAGTCATTGAGACCATAGTGTTAGAACAATTTATCTGGGTACTCCCCGATGTTCAATTGTGGGTGAAGGAACACCGACCAGATACGTCAGATATAGCAATAAGGTTGGCTGAGGATTATCTTGCTGCTAGGCCACAGAGGCAGAGAAGTTATCAACCCCGGGCACAGCAAAGTCAATTCACAAAACCTCCGAATACAACTGGTGGAGCTGCTCCCAGAGCCATCATTCCCAATCCTGGCCAGAAAGGAAGAGGTAACAACCCAGACATTGTGTGCCATGACTGTAAACAAAAGAGGCATATAGCCCGGTAATGCCCCAAGCGAAAGACTGAGCAGAGTCACCTTGCCTTAGCCAACTGGAGGCAATTCATGGTCCCCATCCAAATAGGGCAAAACACAGTGACTGGTTTGTTAGATTCTGGGAGCAAGCAGACGTTAATTCACCCCCAGCTATTGACAACACCTACTGTCCTGAATGAAATCACTACTACTGTAACTTGTATACACGGGGACACCCACTCTTACCCCCTGACCGATGTAGAAGTTGGCATACAAGGACAGAAATATTGCATGCAAGTAGGTGTGCCTAACCTTCCCCTGCCGGTGGTTATCGGACATGACTGTCCTGCCTTCCAGACTTTAATAACAGATAACCTAAGTGCCATGGTAACCAGATCACAGACTCAGTTAACACCAACAGAACACCAGTTTTCTTTTGATGAAGAGATATTTGGGGAATGTGGGAAGGAAAGAAAATCTAAGAAGCAGAGAAGAAAGGACAAGGAGATCTGGATTAAGAAACATCAGACTGGGTTGGATAACCGCGTGGGGTGGGATGAGGAAAGTGGGGAGAGGGAATGTTTCTCTGATGCTCAATGCAATGATGAGTCTTTGAGGTTGCTGTTCACTTCCCAGGAGAAACTCCCAGGGGATGTACAGTAAGAAAGTATGAACGAAAAGATGGTCTAATGCACAGAGTATGTATAAATCCTAGGACATAAGAAAGGGTGGAACAGTTGTTAATTCCTGAGAAATACCGTACAATGTTATTAAGACTTGCTCATGATATTCCGATGGCCGGACATCTAGGGAGGGACCGAACGTTAAGTCGGCTCCTAACTAGATATTTCTGGCCTGGAATTCATGAACAGGTTGCAGTATATTGTAAGAGTTGTCCAGAATGTCAACAGGTAGCAAAACTTACCAGAAAAGATAAAGTTCCCATGCAACCTATGCCCTTGTTCACTATTCCCTTTCAAATAATCGCAATGGATGTTGTTGGTCCAGTGCAAAAAAAGTATGAAAGGGAATCAATATATCTTAGTAATATGTGACTATGCCACAAAATATCCAGAAGCGGCCGGCCCGGTGGCGCTGAGGGTTGAGGCGCGGGACGCCACACCTCGCGCCACGCCAGCGACCCGGGTTCGGGAACGGACTCGGGCCCCCGGGGTCTGGCAGGGGGAAGGAAGGATTGAGCGTCCTGTGACAGCTCTGCTTCCTTCGGGGTGGGCAAGGGATGCATGCAGCACTGCAATGACACCCAGTGGAGGCTGGGTGTATAACAGCGCACACATCGGACAAGGGGGGAGAAGCCAGTGGATTTCTGCACGAAAAGCGCTAACGCCACCGGGCGCCGCCTGGCCTCCTCCAGGGCACATAATACACAAAAATAGGGACTCCGCCTCTATGAAGCCCTCCCGGGGTCCCTTCATGTCGCCGATCCCCCAACCAGTTACCAGGACCGCGGGCTGGAATGTGGGGAGCCAGCTTCGCGGCCCCATCCTCTGGGAGGCAAGCCAGGGGGTGACCAGGGGATTCAATGGGCAAGAGGGACCTTAGGGACCGTGACCAGGGTGGATACTTGGCGGAGTATCCCCCCCCTAAAAAAAAAATATCCAGAAGCAATACCTCTTCGAACTGTCGCTGCTACTAAAATCGCAGAAAAGCTAGGGAAGGTGTTTAGTAGAGTAGGCATACCATGAGAAACATTAATGGATCGGGGTATGAATTTTTGTTCCCAGATGTTAAAACAACTTTACCAGATCTTAGGAATTACAGCCATACGGACCAGTCCATATCACCCACAAACTGATGGGTTGGTTGAGCGTTTTAACCAAACTTTGAAAAAAATGCTACAAAAATTTACACAGGATGAAGGTAGACAGTGGGATCAACATCTTCCTTATTTATTATTTGCCTATAGGGAGGTACCACAGGCTTCGACGAGGTTTTCTCCGTTTGAGCTGTTGTATGGACGGAATCCAAGGGGTCCTTTAGATGTTGTAAAAGAATGGTGGGAAGACAAGAAGGGAGTACAACAAAAGTGCCCACCTAAATATTGGCAACATTTAAGGGACAGGATAACAAAATATGCCAAACAAGCCCAGGTAAACAATCAGAAGCAACAAATGCAGCAAAAAAGGTTTTATGATCAAGGCACTAAGCCCAAAGAGTTCTCAAAAGGAGACTTAGTATTGTTATTACTTCCTTCCTCTGAGAACAAACTGTTAATGAAGTGGCAAGGTCCTCACAAAGTGACAAAAAAAATGGAGCCTGTCACTTGTGAGATAGTCTTACATGATAAGCCTCAAAACAAAAAATGGATTTTTCACGTAAATTTGTTAAAACCATGGGTTGAGAGAGAGTTTAGCTTGCATGGGTACGTGTACCCAGATACTGCAAACAGTGAGTTAGACATTGCCTACCAGAGACTTGAAACACATGGGGATATTGGTGACGTTAAGGTAAACCCTGAGTTGACACCTCAGCAAACAGATGACGTGCTAGCTGTTTTGCAGCAGTATAAAGACATATTCAGGGGTACACCAGGAAGGGTAACAGGGGAGAAACATGACATTGTGTTGACACAGAGTAGTCCAATGTGGCAAAAACCTTACCGTTTACCTGAAAAGGTACGAGAAGCAGTGATAGTCGAATTAAAGAAAATGCAAGAGTTAGGCATAATAGAACCTTCCCACAGTGAGTGGAGTTTTCCACTTGTGGTAGTTCAAAAAAAGGATGGAGGAGTTCAACTATGTCTTGATTTCAGGCGGCTTAACGTCATCTCCAAATTTGATAGCTACCCCATGCCCCGCATAGATGATATACTGGACCATCTTGGTAATGCCAAATATTTTTCTACTATTTACCTGACTAAAGGATATTGGCAAATACCATTGGACCCAGAAGCCAAAGAGAAAACCGCTTTTAGTACACCTGTTGGCTTATATCAGTTCAAAGTAATGCCCTTTGGCCTTCATGGTGCCCCTGCCACCTTTCAACGGATAATGGATAAAATCCTAGCCCCTCATGCCACATACAGTGCTGCTTACCTGGACAACGTGGTAATCTTTAGTCCTAACTGGGAAACTCACCTGAGACACTTGGAAAATGTCCTTACGGCCATTTCCAACTCTGGTCTCACCATAAACCCTAGTAAGTGCACCATGGGAATGCAAGAAACCAAATATTTGGGTTTTTTAATCAGACGTGGGTGTGTAAAGCCAGACAGTAGTAAAGTAGAGGCAATAGCATCCTGCCCTAGACCAAGAACTAAAAAAGATGTCCGGTCTTTCCTGGGGATAACTGGATACTATAGGCATTTTATCCCAGCGTTTTCATCTATAGTTAGTCTTTTGACGGACTTAATAAAAAAACGACAACCTGACAAGGTAAAATGGAACTCAAATTGTGAAGAGGCTTTTTGTTCCATAAAAGCACAACTGTGTTCTTCCCCAATACTCCGTTTCCCTGATTTTACACATCCTGTTATCCTACAAATGGATGTTTCTAATTATGGCATAGGCGCAGTATTAACTCAAATAGTAGATGGTGAAGAGCACCCAGTCATGTATGTTAGTCGTAAATTACATGAGCGTGAAGTTAAGTATGCCACAATTGAGAAGGAATGTCTGGCCATCAAGTGGGCTATTGAGGCTTTACGTTTCTATCTCTGGGGCGTAGATTTTGAAATTTGGACAGACCATAATCCCTTATGCTGGCTGCAGCATATGGAAGATAAAAATCTCCACATTATGAGGTGGTACCTTTCTTTACAGCCCTATAGGTTTACGATAAAACATCGACAAGGAATGTTGAATAAAAATGCAGATTTTCTCTCTTGATATGGAATTGATGATCCTAGCAATAGTAACCCTGGGGAAATACAGATGAAAGAAAAGGAATACGTCACTCTTCCTATCACATGTTAGAAATAGAATGTTGTTTTGAAGTAAGGGACCCCAGGGTGGAACCATGGAGAGGGTGGGCTATGGTTCCATCTGTCAAACGAAAAGGTTTTGCTAGGATCAAAAGGGGGGAGGAGTATGTGAGAGGGTTTTTGTATCAAACCCCCCCCCTTTTTTTGTTTGTTATGTTATGTAAATGTCCTTTTGTCTTGTAGTATGAATGCTTT
The DNA here is from genome assembly GCA_016271365.2 of Neoceratodus forsteri. Classification (NCBI taxonomy): domain Eukaryota; kingdom Metazoa; phylum Chordata; order Ceratodontiformes; family Ceratodontidae; genus Neoceratodus; species Neoceratodus forsteri. The sequence goes on from CM028131.1 coordinate 59,264,990, forward strand.
CTTATGTGTCGTCGATGTTACGTTTAGTGATTTAGGAGGGTGTTTGGACTGGCCATCCATCGCCCATTATGTTAATGTTTGTGTTCCTCCAAATAATGTTTGGGTCCTCCAAAATATATTACTGTATTTGTATAAAGTCAAGAAATCGTTACTGTTATGGTTCACCTTAATTTTAGACCTGGTGTCTGGTCCATTTTTTGTTTCTCGACCGGTCTTAGTATTTATAGCCAGGTATGAGAATCTCGAATCGTAGCGTCTGTTTGGCGCAAAAGGAAAAAATACCCTGTTATTGCCCGCTACGGAAGGTAGCGTTATGAGTGCTCTAAGAATAGAATACTTTCCCCCTGTTTTGGCACAGCCCCGTGAACATCAGCTCTGTTTCAGGTTATTGTCAGACAGGCAGTTTGTTTGATGTTCCGGCCTTTCTGTCCGCACGAACGTGCGAACTACCGTGCAGATAGCCGGGTGTGTTTTTCTTTTACCCCATCTTTCTAAAGTGTTTTTTTTCATCTCAGGAAAATCCTGGCTTACCTGAACAAATGGACCGAGTGGTTGTCCAGTTTTTTTTCTAAGGGTTGGCATATGCTGTTCTGTTTTATTGTGCACTCTCATTTTCCGATTTGGGACGCCACGGCTGCTCTGTGTCTCTAAGGGCCGGCCGGCCATTTCTTTCTGCACTTTATACAGAGGGAGTAGGCGGAGCAATTTGGCATTCCAAATCTTTTCCTTGCAATAATCATTTTTGTTATCTAGTTCTAAATATGAAAGGATATACAAATCCTGGTTTCTATTATGAAAGCCTTATCAAATAAAAACAAGAAAATAATGCAATTGTATCCAGGTATGTTCATGAACCAATCATGTCAATGTATTCTCTTTATAAGCCAGAGCCCTGTTTCCTTCAAGTCAGATGCGTTCCGGGTGTTGTTCTGTAAACACCCCTGAGGAGATGTAGCTAAGTTCCTTCAGTCCTATTGTTTTTTTTTGTTCTATTTTTAAGTTGTACGAATTATAAGTTTGAATTATTTTTGTTTGGGATGGGTTGTGCCTGTAATAAAAAAACAATGAGGAACTGAAATACATGCTGACTGCTGGGTGTCCTTCTTGCTACCCTGAGCCTTCCACACAATCCCATACTTTGGTTGCCTTTTCTCTTTCTTATTTAGCAAAGAAAAGCCCTCACCCCATTCATAATTCCCTCTGCTATCTGTAGTTCTTTCTGTGCCTTAGCTCACCAGACTACCTAACTTGCCACACTGGCCAACCTTAGGTAATCTTCCCTATCCACCTCTCTCAGTCTTTCTGAATTTCCTACAGGCTGACCTCTAGACCCCTACTGCCTGGGTGACCTCAGAACTGAAGCAGCTGGGTGCTTTGGTCCTGGAATTCTTCCCCTTGAGCCTAACACAGTCCTCTATGGTAACCATTATTCCATCTTTAATGAGGGCCCGATTAGCACCTTGTCCATCTTCCTGAGGGCCGCCCTCTTAAAATTCAGAATTTTGGTCTTCGTGTGGATGTTTTCCCTGCTCATACCCAACTGGAACTATACTGTTCAATGGTCATATCCACCCAGGGGTTCCTTGACTGTTATGTCCTATACGTGCTCCCCATTCTTGAGCATTACATCAAGGATTGACCCCTCCCTGGTGGTATATGTGAAGCACTTGAGTCAGGAATGCACTCTGCAAACCTGCTAGGATCACCCAGCTCTTGGAACATGTTGGGGATTTATTTATTTATTTATTTATTTATTTAATGAGGAATCAGTTTTACAACCTTTGAGTCAGCGACTCGTTTACAAAGGTACCTCGTCAAGAAGGGGGGAGACAACAAATAGTGAGGTTATAGGACATGGAATTACAAACAGGTGAGATACAAAACACCTGGAGTTACAGGTGGCAACTATACAAGTACAATCATAAGTTCAGTAATATACATGTGTTAACTTCCATATTATACATCATATTACGCATCAATAATTTAAAAACAACATAGTTTTAGACAGAGCCCAGTCATCTAAGGGAGCCAGGGGGGAAACAGGGCAAAAGGCTGGGTTAGGTCATCTACGACATTTGCAGCATCGACTGTCAATTATGTGTTGACGGAGGGCAGTTTTGAACCGCCAATCCCGGGGATCTTAGAGATAGCCTCAGGGAGGGAATTGAACCAAAGGGGGGCTTTATGATGGAAGGATCTTTGACAGCGAGAGGTCCTAGCCCTGGGAACTATGAAAGTGTCTGTGATGGAGTTACGGGTAGGCAGGGGATGGACAGCCAGCTGCAGTGGAGCAGAGACCCCTGGTGGGCAAAGCCCTGACAAGGATTTTTTAGCCAGTAGGCAGGTATGGTATATTAGTCTTTCATCAAGATTGAGTAAATTGGATGTAGAGTATAGCAGGCAGGTGTGAGTTCTGCTGTTGGCACCTGTAAGGAGCCTGCGGAAGCTTTGTTAACGGAGGTCTGAACCTTAGATAAGGAGGTGGGGTCAGCACGGCGTAAATGGGAAGACCGTAGTCGGCCAGAGATAGTACCGAGGAGGTAATGGCTAATTTTAGCGCAGATTCCGGGAGGCAATCTTTGTGTCGTAAAGGAGCCCGATCCTGGAGTTCATGGCAGATGACAGGGTTTTTTAAGGGATGGAATGTAAGGCCGGGTCAAGGTGATGCCCAGGTACTTATAGGATACTACCTGTTCTAGAGTGATGAAGCTTGCTGGTGCTGATGAGAAGGGGTATTCTTAGCACTGTTTTGCCGGTGTAGAAAACAGCATGGACTTAGTTTTCTTCAGGTTCATGATAAGTCGATGATTATTGAACCAATTTTCAGCTTGGAGGAAAGCGCTTTGCAGTGTGCCTCGGGTAGGAGCGGGTCAGGGTGAGATGCTAGGATTACTGCATCATCAGCATAGAGCAGTATTTTGCTGGAGCAGGAGATTGGGAGAGTTTAGGAATAGACTGAAGAGGGTGGGTCCGAGGATGGAACCTTGCGGTACCCCAGAGAGAACCGGCAGGTTGGAGGAAAGTACCATTTAGTTTAACTCTTTGGGACCTGTTTTGCAGGTAGCTAGAAAACCACTTCATTGGGCAAGATGAGAGTCCTAGTTGGGATAGGAGTTTAACAGCAGGGGGTGGCACACCGTATCGAAAGCCTTAGATAGGTCTATGAATACTGCCCCTACAAGACAACCCTTGTCAAGTGCGGAGTGTAAGTAGTGGGAGAATTCCTGAAGGGCGGTGGTAGTGCTGTGGCCAGGGCGAAACCCATGTTGCTCCAGACATAAAAGGTTGTACTTAGATAGGTATTCTAAGAGCTCTAAGAGAGATGTTACGCTCCTGTCTACCTTGGGCAGGTCGAAGTCCTCACTGTTACCACCTCTACTTTCCCTGCAACTTGCAATATTTTCAAGCTCAGTTCCTTATCCCATTCCTCTTCCTGGATGGGGGGGGTGTAACCCACCCCCAACCTCACCTTTCTCCCTCTACTGAACTGAAACTGAACCCACAATGCTCCCACCCTCCCCTTCTCCAACTCCTCCCTCGTGCATGTTTTAACCTCCGTGATATAAACTGCCGGCCCCCTTTACCTACCGTACTGTCACTCATGTATAATTTATAACAATATATACAGTATAGTGTAATAACACTAAGATAACAGTCACTCTTGACAATGGCTCCCCTTTAGAAACTGTCTCATTATTTAAGTACCTCTGTGTCCTGCTTGACCCCTCTCTTGAATTTTTCCTACACCTGACTGATATCTGTAAAGGTCTCAACTCCTATCTCAGCATGGCCTACACAGCCAGCCCCCACTTGTTCCTATTTGCACATATAACAACTGCATGTACTCTACCACTGCCCACACTTACCTACGGCATGGCAGTACTCACTCATGCCTACAGCATCTTATGGAAAATAGAAAGTGGCATACAACAATTTCTGCTGTTTTGCAATCAGGTGCAACCACCTCACCTACCACTGCATGCTATACAGTACTCTAGGCTGGCCATCCACAGCATCCTTAATGGACCTCAAGCAAGAGAGGATCATCCACAGGACATTGTAGGACCAGCTACCCTGTTCTTAACCTCCTGCCTAGTACCTTGTAAAAGCTTTTACTCCCTAAGATCCTAGGATCACCAACAACTGTCCATCCCTAGATCTAGGGCCAAATATGGCGAAATGGCCTTCTCCTCAGTTATTCCTAAATTATGGAACAGTATTCCACCTAACCTCCGCTGGTGCCAACTCCCTAACCCATTCTGCCATCAACTCCATTCCTACCAGCTCCAAGGTTCCCAGTGCACCTGATTCCACCTCTTAATCAGTTCTATCACTCCCTTGTTTCTAGAACCCTTGATTCTGACAGCCTTTGTGTAACTGCCTACGCCTCACTCTACTATACGCATTGAATGTATGACCTAATGTTACACTTCTTCCATCACCTATTGAATGTGTTTGTTCTACCTGATTGTTGCCTCACCCCATTGTGAGTATTGTATGTATTACCAATTGTCCGCACCTCTGACATCACCTATTGAATGTATTGAATGTGCCACACAACTATTCCTGTTCCATACCTACTATAATATTGTATGGCACTTATATCTGCACTATTTTCTGTCTCCTTGTAAGCTGTATTATGTTGCATGTTTGTACTGTACTACCCATACCCCATACCCTCCAGGGTCATACCTGAAAATAGAAAAATGTATGCCTAGTGCACCCCACCCAGTTAACGAAAACTAAATAAATAAAATATCCAGGGATGGAGAGGTCCCAGTCATGGTGTGCTGTGGCCCATGTTTCGGGTATTGCTGCTATATCCACTGTCTCTACTGTTAATAGTGCCTGCAGGTCATCCATCTTGTTTCCAATACTTCACGCATTCAGAGACACCACTTTCCATTTAGAATCTGAGCCTCCTTCTCTTCCCTCTCTTCTGTGTCTCTCATTGTTCCCCTCTATGTGCTCCTCCCACACCCCATTGCTAATCACTCTGCTTCCCATCCACCCTCCAGACCTTTCCTACCAGTATTGGGGGGTCCATCAACTTCCTCCCAGAGTCTTTGGGCCTGCAGATCCACCACCCCCAGTAGCTTAAATTCAGTTTATTGGGTATGCACCCACCACCATTTGTCCATGTGTACCCACGAACCCTCTTTACTGAGATGTAGCCTATCTGGTGTTTTATTTGACCTGGTCTCCCCCCAGTCCTCAGTACAGATGAACTATTCAATGCTAAAAAATGTAAGGTCTTGCACCTGGGGGCTAAAAACCCAAAGAACAGCTACTGGTTGAGGGAGTGCAGTTGGTCACTTCAGATGATCAGAAAGATTTGGGAGTGCTGGTGACAGGGGACATGAAACACTCGGCACAGTGTAGGAAGGTAGATCCAAAGGTGAAAAGATTACTGGGATGCATCACCAGGAGAATCAGATGTAGGAGGGAAGAAGTCATTTTGCCCCTGTTCAGGTCCCTGGAGAGGCCACAATTTGAGTATAGTGTCCAGTTCTGGTGCAAATATCTGAAAAGGGACAAAGCACTGGAGGGGGTCTAACGTAGGGTGATGAAGATGATCCTGGGGAGAGTTTCTAGTGCAGTCTCCCTCAACAATGGCTGCTTAGAAACAGAGCTCTGATCCCCAACAATCATTCCAACCTTGCACAGTTGCAATAAATCAAAGTTTCTCTTCAGAGTTTTGTACTACTATGACGTATGACTACTAGCAAGCACAAGGGGGAAGCCAATTGATTTGAAACCCTTCTTTGCTGGCACATCAGCGCAGTAGCTCAATTTCCCCTTGTGACGCCGGCAACCCACATTTGGAAATGGACCCAGAGCACCAGGGGGAGAAGGCCCTAGCATTGGAGGACTGCTCGCCTTCTCCCTGGAGGAGGGCAGGGATGCAGCCCAACGTCTGCTGACTCCTAGCACAGACCAGGAGCACAGCAGTGTGCTGGGATCCACTGACTGGGGGTGAGCGTGGCAGATGTTGGCATGTGTTTAAACATTAGTGGCGCACCATGCTTCCCCTTGGGGAGAAATAAATAGAGGAAAAAGCAGTTCTTGGGCTGGCCGGATGACGGCTGCTATCCCCTGCCAACACAGAAACCCAGTAGCCAGCCATACCCTTATCAGCAGCAGCACCCAGTGCCAACTGAAGAGTGTGCTGGCCACCCCACCAGTGCCTTCCCCCTCGGAGGAGAGAGACCCATCCAGCAAAGGGTCACACCAGTTTTCCCTTGGTGATGGCTGTAATGTGAGATGGGGGGAGGTAGGGTGCTGGTGGGGGGCATAGAAGGCCTGAAGGAGTGGCCAGTCTGAGGGCAGGGGGAGCAAAAAAAAAGAAGAAAAACCCTTCCTCAGGAAGATGAAGCCTCTGCTCCGGAGAGGTCAGGCTCTGGAGCTTCGGTGGTTCAAAAGGCCATCCATGTCTCCAACATCAAAACCCCCAAGACAAACAGGAAGAATATGGCCAGCAAAATTGATAAAATACTATCTGAACTCACAGAATTCAAATCCGTTCAAGAGTTTATCTCAGTAATTCGCTCTAATGTTTCAACCCTGATGAACAGAGTTACCAAGCTGGAGTGTACTACTGTGGCCCATATCACCGAAATGGCACAGCTACATTCGGTGGCAGTAAAACTAATCCAGGCTCAACAACACTCTATAGAAAGACAGGAGGATGTGGAAATCCGACATTGCAGGAAAAATTTATATATGGGATCTCAGAGAACAGTGAGGGCCTGGACATTCTAGAATACATTGAAACCCTGCTACGCACTTTAACCTTAGAGCCAGACTTTCAGCTTGAGGTTGAACATACTGTACACACCGAGCCCTGAGCCCCAAACTGAGCAATCCTGCTGCGAGATCTAGATCCATCATTCTGCAATTTCTTAGATATCCAACCAAAGAGCTTATACTGAGGAAGGCATGGGCTAAGGGTAAGATGTATTACAGATCAATTTGCATTTTTTTTTATAATGACTGTGCTCCCCTTACCATGCAAAGGTGTCAGGAGTATATTCCTCTTTTTGCCACAATCCGTCAGAATCAGCCCAAGTTCTGGACACCTGCGAAATTAATTGCCCAATACCAGAATGGTCAACTGTGCTACATGTCTGCTGTGGAGGCAGCTGTAGATATGAAAAAACATAGATTAGCTCTTTCTTAATGAGCACCACCTTCTCAACACTCTATCAACTGCCTATAATCCAACGCTGCTTTATCCTCAGGGCTGGTGACACCATCTTCTACTCTGGAGACACCCTGAAACTACAGCACCACTTGGAGGCCCATGGGCTCTGAATCATCAAGTCAATCAATCAAATCTTTATTTATTCAGGCGAACATCATTGAGCAAAGCTCATTTACAAGATGGACCTGATAAGGTCAAGGTTCAATAGTTGGTACATAAACAGATACATTCAAGACACTTATATATGCATAACAGATACAGTCAAAACACATATATGCAATAATCAAGGGACAGAAGTTGATTAAAACATAACAGGATAAGGTAGGTTATATGTCAATTACACTAGAAAATAAAGTATACACATATCCCATTAGAGGAGTCAAGGCATTAACGCAACATAAGGTACCCAGAATTACCAGGTTCCAGGGCAACCTATAGCAGCCAAGGAGACATAGTGTCTGAGTGACAGAGAAAATGGTGATCACAGCCTCTGGTAAAAGATGTGGAAGGGATGGTGGGGGATTCTGGCAGGGGCTGGGGCTAATACTAGGAGGTATGGGGAGTAATTAGGGTTGGTGTAAGGGCCAGGAGTTAGTGGGAGAAGATTATAGTCAGGGGTAGCAAGATCTGTATAAGTAGAGTTATAGGGAACTGAGGTACCATAATATGGGGTCTGTCTGGGAGGGAGAACTGTGGAGAAAAATTATACCATTTATGGTGGTTGTCTGGAAGGGGGAGGGTTATGAGAGTGACTAGACTAGGTCTTGTGCTAGCAGTTGCATTTATCTGTGAAGAGACTAGTGCAAAACTGTTTAAAGGATGCTAGAGGTATAATATTGGTCAGCTTTAGGGTGTTCTGTAGAATATTCCATGCCATAGCTAGAGAATAGCTGATTGCAGACCTTCCTTGCCATGTGCTGACTTTAGGTATCTTGAGCATGATAAAGTTGTTGCTTCTTAGGGCATAGGAGCTAGCTGTGGCCTGTGTGAAGCAGTCTAAAATATAATTTGGAAGTTTCTTAGACAACGCTCTGTAAATCCATAATGCAGCATTTCTGCTCCTTCTGAGGTGTAGGGATGCCCATCCAACTGCAGCATAGAGAGAGCAATGATGAGTGTTAAATGGAAGATCTGTTATGAACCTTAGTGCTCTGTGGTACAGGGTATCCAACTTACTTAGATAGGAGATGGGGCAGTGACTATAAAGGAAGTCTGCATAGTCAACAACTGAAAGAAATGTGGCCTGGACCAACCTCATCTTTGAGTCTCTGGTTAGGAAGTGTTTTATTCTGTAGAATAGGCCAAGCCTCTGGTGAAGTTTTTTCAGCAGTTCTTCAATATGATATGTGTAATCAAGCCTGCTATCAATCCACACCCCTAAGTATTTGAAATTTTCTACATAGTCCAGGCTTTCTCCAAGGATAGTGCATAGCTGGGGGAGATAGAAACATAGAAACATAGAATTTGATGGCACATAAGGACTGCTTGGCCCACCCAGTCTGCCCATTTCCCTACCTACTGGATAAGCTGCAGATCCTAGTTAACCAGCAGCCTACTTCTTCCTACACTCACCCCCTAGAATGGCCTTATGACTGTCCCATGCATGCTTGACTTCCACCACTGATTTTGACTCCACAACCTCCTCCTGAAGGCCGCTGCATGCATCCACAACCCTCTCTGTGAAAAAATACTTCCTTAAATTACCTCTGAGCCACCCCCCTCTATCTTCAAATTGTGCCCTCTTGTTCTTGCACACCTCTTTTTTTGAAAGATGCTACCCTCTTGGATTTTGTTGATTCTCTTGAAGTACTTGAACGTTACTTTCATGTCCCCTCTCTCCCTTCTTTCCTCGAGGCTATACATATTAAGCTCCTTTCGTCTCTCTTCATATGTCTTCCAGTGCAGACCCTGCACCATTTTAGTTGCCCTCCTCTGGACAGCTTCCATCCTGTCTATGTCTTTGCAGAGACTGGGTCTCCAGAACTGCACACAGTACTCCAGATGGGGTCTCACCAGCTGTCTGTACAGAGGGATAATAACTTCCTGTTTTCTACTGGTGATGCCTCTCCTATGCATCCCAGTATCCCCCAACCCTCTTTGCTGCCTCTCACATTGCTTGCTCACCTTTGGGTCACCTGATATGACTACCCCTGGTCCTTTCCATTTTTTGTTGTTAGTATCTCCCCCATTGTGTATTCTTCCCTGGTTTTTGTTTCCCAGGTGCATTACCTTGCACTTCTTAGCATTGAATCTAAGCTGCCATACATTTGACCATTCCTCTAACCTTGCAAGTCCCTTCTCATCCTTTCCACCCCACCTGTGCATCAACTCTGTTGCAGATCTTTGTGTCATCTGCAAAGAGACATACTTTTCCTTCCAGTCCCTCTGCAATGTTGCTTATAAAGACATTGAAGAGGACCGGTCCTAATACTGAACCCTGCGGTACCCCACTAGTAACCCTCCTTTCTTCTGAGTGGACTCCATTTACTATTACTCTCTGTGTCCTATTCTCCAGCCAATTCTTTACCCAGGCTGTCATCTTGGGACCCACTTCCAGGCTGGCTAACTTGTATATTAATCTTTTGTGTGGGACTGTGTTAAATGCCTTGCTAAAGTCTAGGTAGGCCATGTCCACAGCCCCTCCCTGATCTACTACTTTGGTCACCTAGTCAAAGAAATCTATCAGATTCATCTGGCATGACCTTCCCGCTGTGAATCCATGCTGCCTATGGTCCTGTGCCCCTCTGACCTCTAGATACTCAACAATTCTTTCCTTCAGAAGTGATTCCATCATTTTCCCTGTCACTGAGGTTAAACTAACAGGTCTGTAGTTTCCTGCTTCTGCCTTGCTCCCACTTTTGTGAAAGGGAATCACATCTGCCCTCCTCCAGTCCTCGGGTACCACCCTATCCTCCCATGATTTGTTGAAAAGGGTAGTCAGTGGTGTCACTAGTTCTACCCTTAGTTCTTTTAGAATTCTGGGATGAATCCCATCAGGCCCCATTGCTTTGTCCACTTTCAGTTTTAAGAGTTCTTTCAGAACCCTTTCTTCTGTAAATGGGCTGGTATCAACGTCTGTATCCAGAGTGTTTCTACTGTTTGCTTAGTGAGGAGGTGTTAATATAGCTTTGATTGGAGAAGAACATTGCTTTTGTTTTTTTTGCATTTAACAGAAGCTTTTTCTCAAGCAGTTGATGTTGCAACAAGGAGAATTCTGCTTGTAAAATTTCACAGGCAATTACAGGCGATGGGTTGCTGACATACAAAACAGTGTCATCTGCAAAGAGGTGGACAGTGGCTTTGGTGAGATTTGAGTCAATATTATTAATGTAAATGGCAAAAAGGATAGGGCCCAGGATAGGTCCTTGCAGAACTCCTCTTAAAAGTGGTTTTAGTGGGGATAGATCACATTCAGCTTTCACCTGCTGTGACCTATCCATAAGGTAACACCTGAACCACTTAAGGGAGGGTGGGTCTAAGCCTATGGAATGCAAGGAAGAGAGTAGCAGCTCATGGTCCACTGTGTCAATGCCTTGCTTAAATCAAGAAATACAGCACAGACACTGTTCTTTTTATCTAATTCAGTTTGCCAGTCATTTGTAACTTTGGCCAGTGCAGAGATAGTGCTGTGCCTGGCCCTAAACCCAGATTGAGCTGGATTTAAGAGATTAGCATCTTCAAGATATTCTCTTAGCTGGATGCTCACCAGTTTCTCTAGCATCTTGCATAGCACTAAAAGAATGGATATGGGCCTGTAATTGTTGAGGTCCATGGGGTCCTCCTTAGACCCAGATTGTCTAGCAAACTACAGACCAGTCTCTAACTTATCTTTTGTGGGTAAGGTTATTGAGAAGGTGGTCACACTGCAGTTGGAGGATCATCTGACCAACAACAATATCTACGATTCTCTCCAATCTGGATTTAGGAAAAGGCATAGTACCGAGACAGCACTTGTTCAGGTACTAAATGACCTCCTAATAGCGAGAGATCGTAGGACCCATTCTATCTTGGTAGTTTTGATCTCTCTGCAGCATTTGACACTGTTGATCATGGTGTGCTGTTACAGCATCTGCGGTCCATCTGTGGATTATCTGGTATGGTCCTCAGGTGGTTTAGATCTTACCTCGAAGGTAGGACTGAGGGTGGTGTCAGGAATTTTTTCTTCGGCTTCTGTCTCCCTATCTTGTGGGGTACCGCAGGGCTCTATTCTAGCGCCTATGTTATTCGCAGTGTACATGCTGCTGTTGGGAGCGATTATAAGACAATACGGTCTGGGTTTTCATTGCTATGCCGATGACACCCAGCTGTATATGTCTTTTTTTTTTTTAGTTGTTTAACCAGGAGTAGCACACTAAGCTGAAAGCTTTTTTACAGGAGCGACCTAGGAGCACAGGGAAGTTAAGTGACTTGCTCAGGGTCACACAGTATGCAAGCAGAAGCTGTGGGATTCAAACCCAGGTCTGGTCTGCTGGATGTCACCAGATTTTCAGCTCAGAGCCTTAAACCACTGTGCTATACTGCCTCCCTTTTGTGCCTGGCCGGGATGCTGCCTTGTCGGTATTTAATAACTGCCTTACAGAAATCCAGGATTGGATGAATGGGAGTTGATTGAGGTTAAACCCGGAGAAAACTGAGGTGTTGGTTGTGGACAAAGGTCGCTGTGAGGCGGGTTTGCCAGCTGGATCGCACTCAGGCTTATGGCTTGCAGGCGTTCCGCTGACGACCTCAGATCAGGTGCGGAATCTTGGTGTAATAATTGACGACCACTTGATGCTTAAAGCTCAGGTGTCAGCGGTGGTCAAAACTTCCTTTTTCCATCTGAGGAATATCACCAGGGTGAAGCACCTGGTTCCTCCAGAAGATCTTCCAACATTGATCCATGCCTTTTTTGCCTCTCGCCTTGACTATTGCAACTCTCTGTACCTAGGGCTATCGGGGGTTGAGCTTCGCCATCTGCAGCTAGTGCAGAATGCGGCAGCCAGGTTGTTGACTTGTTCTTCTAGATTCAGCCATATAATGCCTGTGCTCCGTGGACTGCACTGGCTACCAGTATTCTGGCGAATCACCTTCAAGGTCGGTTTGCTGACCTATAAAGCCCTACATGACCAGGGACCTACTTACCTGAAAGAGCTCCTTTGCCCCTACTGTCCCAACCGCCCCCTCCGATCCACTGACAAGGGATTGCTGAAGATTTCCAGGGTCCATTTGAAAACCTCTGGGGCTAGATCATTTAGTTTTATGGCCCCGACCCTATGGAATGCTCTACCTCGTCAGGTGCGAAATAGTCCGACTGTCCTGAGCTTTGAAGACCCACCTATTTAGTATAGCTTTTAATGATTTATAATAGTTTTAAATTATGTTTATTTATTGTTTTATGATATTGTGCAGGCGCTTTGGATCTGAGAAAAGCGCCTTTTTATAAATAAAAGTTTGATTGATTGATTGATTTTAGAAGGGGAAACACTTGGGGTGTTTTCCGCATTGTAGGAATAGAACCAGAGGTTAAAGATAGATTAAAAAGATGTGTTAAGGGAACTGCAAGTGCATGAATTGCAATCCTTAGAAAGTAGAGCTCAAGAGAGTATGCCCCTGTGCTTTTTTTAATATCCAATTGCCACATTAGATCCTCTACTTGCTTCAACAGAACTGGTTTGAAGGAGAAGGAAGAATCAGCTCTCTGAGCACCAGTGTACTGGGAGCTTAGTTGTGCACACAGCAGATTAGCTGGAGAGGTGTCAAAGGCAAGGCCAGCAGTTGTGAAGTGGTTATTGAAAGCATCCAGAACTTCCATTTTGCCAGAGATAGAGCCATTATTGTGGTGCAATTGAGTAGGTAGAGACGTTCTAGAATCCTGCCCTAAGATACCCTTAGTGGTGCCCCAGAACCTAGTAGGATTGTGGTAGGAGGAGCCAAGTTCAGCCATAAAAAAGGCAGCCTTTGCATCCCTTACTTTTCTGGTGCAGCTATTTCTGGCTTTCCTAAACATTACCCAGTCATTTGGGTTCTTGGTCTTCCTTGCCAGTTTCCAAAGTTTGTCTCTCTCCAGCAGTGCAGATTTGAGGTCAGCTGAAAACCAGTGGCAAGATTTGTTTTTTATTCGAACACTAGTGATTGGTGCATGAGTGATAAGGGCACCTAGTATTATGCTGTTTAACACCTGATGTGCTTTTTCCACAGAATGTGCAAGATAAAACTCTTGCCAGTTTGTAGAATGAGCTAGACCATGGAGGTATCCCTCAATATTGAGGTTTTTCTTGGATCTCCTCAGTAGGAATTTTGCTGGGGTTGTTGATAAGCCGGAAGATCTTACTCCTGCAATGAGGCAGTGGTCACTTATGTCATTGAAAAGCACTCCAGTGTGTATGAATAGGTGGGGTTTGTTCACCAGAATGATGTCAAGTAGTGTGCTGTTGCTTCTGTTCTTTAAGTTAGATTCTTGTTGGCTCATTTATCAGTTGTGTGAACCCATGTGTATCACAGAATGATACTAAAGGTGCAGCTGACTTGGAAAGCATATTTAGATTTAGATCACTTAGGATTATGATTTCTTCAGAGCCTGGTTTGATTAGATTCCCCAGGTGGGATAAAAGCTTGTGGTCAGCAGAGGAGGGCCTATCGCAACCAACTAGCTGAAAAGCTGCCATATTGGAGAGAGTTACTTTGAGGGATATACATTCGAATTCTTTGGGCATCGAAGTTGCATTTAGGCAGGATACAGATATACTGGACTTTACATATATAGCTACTCCACCGCCCCTTGTCTGGCGATCTGCTTTGAATATTTGCTAGTTGGGTAAATTTACATCCCTATCTGCTGTGGCGGGTTTGAGCCATGTCTCAGATACCACGAGAAAGTCTGGCAAGGTATGGGCAACCCAGGCTTGTATCAATGTGAGCTTTTTCAGGAGGCTGCATGCATTAATATGTAGAAAACTTAGGCCTTTGGTTGAGGATAGGTCTGCTGGTGAGGTGATACACTCAGGAGGGCCTGAGTTGATTTCCACATTTCCAGTACAGATCAGTAAAAAGAATAGGTGCTTCATAAGGGCTTCAAGAGATAGGAAGAGAGGACTGTCTTTGGCCCTCCTTTTCTTGCTCTGTGGCCACTCTTTTGAGGTATTCCAAATGGAGTTATGACTTCGTACTGAATCACTGAGTAGCAGTTCGGTGGTCAGGCGTAAAGGGGAACTGTATACCCAGTAATGGAGCATTGGGCTGAATATACACATGATAGTTTGCGTCCCTTTTTGGGGGTTACCCCACTGATTATGATGTGGCATCGGTAGGGCATATGTGAGAGTCCGGTCATTCACCAATGAGGGTGAATCAGAGAGGCTGGGCAGGTGGGTCGCAATTTTTAGTGTGGTATGGATCGGGGGGATATCTTCCTTAATGAACTTCACGAATGACAGAGAAAGAAATAGCAAAGGAGTCACCCCATTGTGAAAGCGGTATTGGTGGTTAGCTACCGGGAGAACAATAAAGGAAGGACTGCTGATTAGGTGGCACAGCAGGGGCGATGAGACAGATTATCGGTTAACGTGGCGCTGGGGGCGGGAGATGAGAATTTGGCGGGAAGATGCCTATAAATGTAACACAATCATACTGCATTCCTGTTGCTGCTGTTGGTGTGGGATCATTGGGGAGGGGGGGTTGCTCCAGTTGCAGTGGGGGGGGGCCAGCTGTTTCACTCAGAGGTCTGCACCCAGCAGACTCTGGCTCCGGGCGGATGGGGTGGGTGAGTCTGCCTGGGGCCTGCTGGTATGCCCTTTTTCAAGAGCCTGATTTTAAACTTGCCTCGGTGGCATTTGTACATGGAAGGAGTTCCCAGATGGAGGGTGCTCAATGGAGTGATTATTACCCTGAACCCTTTTTTGCTATCTAACTGGGATCAGGGGGCTGTCTGCCGGGTGACACCGGTGGAGGCCTGGTTTTCCCTCTATGGACCATCTCAACACATTAAATAAACCAACTACTGGGATGGAGGTGTAGGCAGGGACCTGCAGAGACCCTTGTGACACAGATCCTGATGAGTGAAATACTGTATACCTAAGCTCCAGGGTTATTGCTGGCTATTTGACCACCCCTCCTCTGGGCTAGTGATCCTCACAGATCTGTATATGTGACTGTATGCTAGAGCCCATGAAGGTTTAGCAGGAGAATAAGCAGTGTGCAAGGCACTGAAAAGCAAGGCATGTCTGGAGATCATTCTTTGAGGGGCCTGATGGGCACAGCGGGTTTGTGGGTGGGTTGCCCCGTTCATCCTGGCCTTCCTGCTTGGGCCCGGGGTCTGTGGGAGGGGAATGGTGGAGCCTGGGTGTGTTGTGGCTGGATCTGGATGATCTCCTGTCTCCACGTGGGAGGGGGGCGCGACCTGACTTTTGATACTGTTCCCATGCTGGGCAGCATGCTGTTCCCATGTAATCAGACAGACCAGGAGTCGACACCTTTCTTCTACTGTAATCATACAGACTCACAACAATTTCTACACCAATTAGCAGCGACTGTTCCTTAACGTGGGGCAGTTGTTATTGTTCTAGTTTATTATATCATTCTTAAGGTAGTTAGAATGGCCTAAATAATATACAGGTCCTTACAGTCAGTCTCTTACTATTTAAAGGTCACTTGGGTGATCTTATGTAAGTCCACATTTTTCTGGTTTGACAGAGTTTCTCCTTTGTAATCTGATAGATGGATCACTCCAGCTCACCGAGCTTGAGAGAAGGTTGGATCCCTATTGAGACTATAATGATATTTGCATCATTATTCGGACCTCTAGTGCCCCATTTCCACTGGCAACTATCACAGGGGCTATGTCTTAGACAGGCATCCCCAAGGGGTGGTGGGAGCTGTTGGGGGGTATTGAGGGCCAGCTCCAGTAGGAAACATATTGAGGAACTTAATTTTTCCACAGAAGTCATTAGGGAGCAGGACAAAAGTAAATGTAAAACAAGCATTTGTCAACAGCGAATGTTGATTGCGCTGGTGTATTGACCATGTTGACTGCCCTCTGTCTGTTGCTCAGTCTGTTTCATCCGGTGCTGCAGGCTGCTGTTTTGTACTGGGCTCCTGCATGCATTGGCACCTTGTTCTGGCCACTTACAGTTCTGCAGCTGTCCTGACAGAAGTCCATTGAGGTGGGTCACTCGCCCTCTCTCAGTTGTGCATTCTGTTTCTCTTGGTGCTGCAGGCTGCCCTTTTGTACCTGGCTCCTGCCTCTGTTGAGGGCTTTTTCTGCCCACAAAGAAATCTGCAGCAGTCCCGACACAGGTCTGTTGAGCCTGTTGACTCCCCCTCTCTCACTCACTCACTCATTCCATTTCTGCCGGCGCTGCAGGGTGGCCTTTTGTACTGGGCTCCTGCCTGCATTGCCACCTTTTCCTGCCAACAAAGAAATCTGTAGCAGTCACAACAGAACTCCGTTAAGGTTGCGCACTCCCCCTGTGTCACTCACTCTTTCTGTCTGTCCTGGTGCTGTAGTTTGCCCTTTTGTACTGGGCTCCTGCCTATGTTGGTGCCTTTGCCCACAAAGACATCTTCAGCAGTCGCGACAAAGCTCCGTTTAGCTCGCTCATGCAGTCCCTTTCTCTCACTAACTCATTCATTCCGTTTCTGCCGGCACTGCAGGCTGCCCTTTTTCATTGGACTCCTGCCTGTGCTACTGCCTACTTCCGTCCACAAAGAAATTTGCAGCACTTACAATACAGCTCTGTTGATCTCACTCACTGCCTCTCTGTCACTCACTCATTCTGGTTTCCCTACCAGTGCAAGTTGCCCATTTGTACTGGGCCCCTGCATGCACTGGCACCTTTGTCTGCCCACAAACAAATCCGCAGCTGTCCCGACAGAGCTGTGTTGAGGTTGCTCAGTCTCCCTCTTTCACACGCTCATTCTGTTTGTCCTGGCGCTGCAAGTGGCCCTTTTGTATGGGACTCCTGCCTGCATTGGCGCCTTTTCCTGCACACAAAGAAATCCGCAGCAGTCCTGACGGATCTCCGGTGAGCTCACTCAGCCCCTGTGTCTCACTCGCTCATACTGTTTCTCCCACTGCTGTAGGTTGGCCTTTTGTGCTGGGCCCCAGCCTGCATTGATGCCTTTTTCTGCCCACAAAGAAATCCACAGCAGTCCTGAAAGAGCTCCGGTGAGTTTGCTCACTGCCCCTCCCTCACTCACTCCACTCTCTCGTTCTGTTTCTCCCAGTGCTACAGGCTGCCCTTTTGTACTGGGCTCTTACGTTGGGCCTTTTCTCTGCCCTCAAACAAATCCCTAGCAGTCCTGACAGAGCTCAGTTGAGCGCAGTCACATCCCCTCTCACACGTTCGATCTTAATGTGTCCCACACAGTGATTTCCCACAGTGACTGTGCTATTCTGCGGCAGGAGTGCAAAAAGACATTGCAGCCATGATGTGAAACATGGCAGCTGTACTGTTCATAAGGAGGTATGGAAAAATGCCACTGTTGAAAATGTGGGGTGAAACTATTACAATATTGCGAAGTTACAAGGGTGTGTGGAAACAGGTCAACGCATGCTTGTAACACAGTCATGTCACCCGATTTTCAGCATAGGCATTTTAGGACCTCTGCTCATGAACAGTGCCACTGTCATTTTCTAATCTGTCCCGATCAGTGATTTCCCTCAGTGACTGCGTTATTCTGCGCCGGAACTGTGAAAACACATTTCCATCAGGATGTGGAAAATGACAGCTGTGCTGCTCATAAGGAGGTGTGGAAAAGTCCACTGGTGAAAATGTGGCGTACAATATGACAAACCTTCGAAGTTACAAGGGCGCATGGCAAGTGTGCAATGCACACTTGTAACACAGTTATTTGATGGGGTATTATCACCAAATTTTAAAAATAGGCATTTTAGGTCCTCTGCTCATGAACAGTATCACTCTTATTTCTTAATCTGTCTTGGACAGTGATTTCCCATAGCGACCACACTATTCTGCGCCGGAAGTGCGAAAACACATTTTGGTCACAATGGGAAAAATGACAGCTTTACTGTTCATAAGTAGATGTGGGAAAATGGCAATGTTGGCAATCTGGAGTGAAAATATTATAAATTTGAGAATTTACAAGCGTGCGTGCAAACTGCGCAACGTACGCTCGTACCACAGTCATTTTATGGAGTATCATTATCAAATTTTCAACACAGCCATTTCAGGACCTCTACTCATGAATAGTGTCACTGTCATTTTTTTAAAATGTCTCAAACACTGATTTCCCACAGCGACCATGCAATTCTGCACTGGAAGTGCGAAAACACAGTTCCAAGAGGATGTGAACAATGACAGCTGTACTGTTCACAAGGAGGTGTGACAAAATGCCAATGTTGCAAATCTGGTGTGAAAATATTGAAAATTCACGAAGGTATGAGAGTGTGTAGCAGCTGCGAAGTGCACACTCGAAAAACAGTCATTTTTTGGATTTTTTCCACCAAATTTGCAACATAGGCTTTTTGAGAGCCCACCTCATGAACACTGGCACTGTCGTTTCATTAACTGGTCCCGAAAGGTGATTCTGCACAGTGACCGCGAGATCACCTTTCCGGCCCAATTAACACCATAACAGTTCAAGAATTCATGAGGAGGGGCCCCAAAAACCCCATGTTGAAAATTTGGTGAAAAAATTCCCAAAAATGTCTGAGACATGCAGTAAAGTTGAAAAAACCCTATCTATTACATTATACAACTTACCTGCATTTTGTCAGTTTGCGGTCGGCTTTGAAGAGTGCAGACGTGTTCCTGGTCCACCGAAGATCTTTGCGCCGAGCTCATCAGGTAAGTATGGGGTGAAGAGCGCCGAGGGACGGTTTCCTGCTTTACAGGTATAAGCAAACAAACAAAAAAAATGGACGTCGTGGGACCGTTTTCAAGTTTGCAGGGGCCACTGGCACACTGGGGTTGGCTCCCAGTGTGCAACTCTTTCGGGGGTAGCAGTAGCTGACAGGAGATTGGGCACCTCTGTCGGTGAAGGGGCGGGGGTATCATTATGCAGACGGGGACTGGGCACCCCATCGGCAGGAACAAAACCGGGGGGGCACAGAATGCCGATGGGGATTGGGGCCCCCGTCGGCAACTAAACATGGTGGGATGAGTATATTGTTTGTGAACATGGCAGCAAGCCACCACCTTGTTCACAAACAATCTCAGGGCTTTACATCCCACCCTGCAATGACGGGTCACTCCCTCATTGCAGCGGATAACTGACGCTGCAATGACGAGGCGGCCCCTGATTGCAGCGGCTGTTTTTTTTTTAAGTTGTGGCACGCTGGCTGAACTAGTGTCAGCAACAGCATGCCATGGCATTGGGGGAATTGGGGCAAGCCTCTGCAGGCTGCAGGGGCATTGGCCACAACAGTGCCGCGCCTCCACGGCCTGCTTCTGTACAAACCTGTCGCAACATGTTTCTTGCACATGCGTGCAATCAACATAAAAAGGCAAAGGCCGTAAGGGCTGGAATGGGGCTAAAAGGGGTAAGGCCATCAAAACGTGGAGAGTGAAAGTACCAATGCCCGTAGTCTGTGTAACAAGCTCACTGAACTAGTGACCTTGATGGAAGAGGGTTGGCTGGATATTGTGGCAGTCACAGAAACATGGTACACAGAGAACCATGACTGGGATGTCAACATACCAGGATATACAATCTACAGGAGGGACAGGGAGGGTAAAAGAGGAGTAGGAGTAGCTCTTCATGTAAAGGAAGGGATCAAAGCAACAGAACTAATGAGTAAACAGGGAGCAGATGAGACACTCTGGGTCACCCTGGAGGCAGAAAATGGCACCACAGCCTGCATGGGGGTTGTATACAGACCTCCATCTCAGGGGGAGGGAATGCACAAGGAAATGATAGAAGGCTTCCTTAGAATAGGCAGAAAAAGGGGAGATATTGTTGATGGGGGACCTGAATATGCCAGATGTTAACTGGAGCACCTTTGCTGCAGCCACATCCAAAAGCAGGATTGTTCTTGATGTCCTACAGGGGGTATGCCTCAGACAGCTATTATTGGAACCCACTCGGGAGGGAGCAAACTTAGACCTGGTACTCTCAAATGGGGATGGAGAAAGAATCTCAGATTTACAAGTGGGTAGACATCTGGGAACAAGTGACCACCAAACAGTGTGGTTCACGATAAACACAGCCATACAATCAAGCCATACAAAAGCAAGAGTATTATACTTTAGGAGGGCTGACTTTGGGAAAATGAGAGAGTGCCTCAGAAAAGCACTAGCAAACAGGCAAGAAGGAGGAGTGGAGGAACAATGGAGAGTAATCAAAACAACCATCACAGAGGCAACAAGCCTTTGTGTAAAGCAAATCAACAAAACACAACAAAGGAAAAAAACACTATGGTTCTCAAAAGAGGTGGCAGGGAAGGTTAAGGAGAAAAGGATAGTATTCAGGAAATATAAGCAAGCACAGAAGGAGAAGAACAGAGAACTTTATCAGTTAAAGCAGAAAGAGGCTAGGAAGGCAGTCAGAATAGCAAAGGCCCAAACCGAGGAAAGGATAGCCAACTCTGTTAAGAAGGGGGATAAGACCTTTTATAGGTACATTAGGGAGCAAAGAAAGACCAAAGGAGGGATACTGAAGCTTAATAAAGGGGAAGGAATGTCAATATAGGGTGACAGTAAAAAAGCAGGGATACTGAATGAATATTTCTGCTCAGTATTCACAAAGGAAGAGGAGAGGAGGTACCTAAACCAAACAAGAGAAACACTCTGAAGACGAGGGTCGATACCAGTCCATTTACAAAAGAAAGGGTTCTGAAAGAACTAAAAAAATTGAAGGTGGACAAAGCAATGGGGCCTGATGGGATTCACCCAAGAATTCTAAAAGAACAAAGGGTAGAACTAATAACACCGCTGACTACTCTCTTTAACAAATCACGGGAGGATGGGGTGGTACCCGAGGACTGGAGGAAGGCGGCTGTGATTCCTCTTCACAAAAGTGGGAGCAGGGCAGAGGCAGAAAACTACAGACCAGTTTGACCTCAGTGGTAGGTAAAATTATGGAATCACTTCTGAAGGAATGAATTGTTGAGTACCTAGAGGCCAGTGGGGCACAGGACCCAAGGTAGCATGGATTCATGATGGAAAGGTCGTGTCAGATGAATCTAATAGATTTCTTTGACTGGGTGACCAAAGTAGTAGACCAGGGAGGGGCTGTGGACATGGCTTACCTAGATTTTAGCAAGGCATTTGATACAGTCCCACACAAAAATTAATACACAAGTTAGCCAGCCTTGAGTGGGTCCCAAGGTGGTAGCCTGGATAAAACTTGGCTAGACAACAGGATGCAAGGGTAGTAGTAAATGGAGTCCACAGTGAAGAAAGGAGGGTTACTAGCAGGGTACCGCAGGGTTCAGTACTGGGACCGGTCCTTTTTAATGTCTTTATAAGTGATATTGCAAAGGAACTGGAAGGAAAAGTATGTCTCTTTGCAGATGACACAAATATCTGCAACAGGGTTGATGCACCAGATGAAGTGGAAAGGATGAGAAGGGACTTGGCAAGGTTGGAGGAATGGTCAAATGTATGACAGCTCAGATTCAGTGCAAAGAAGTGCAAGGTAATGCACCTGGGAAACAAAAACCCAGGGCAAGAGTACACAATTGGAGGTGAGATATTGACAACAGTAAAAATGGAAAGGGACCTGGGGGTAATTATATCAGATGACCTAAAGGTTTGCAAGCAATGTGAAAAGCAGTAAGGAAGGCAGGGGGGATACTGGGATGCATAGGGAGAGGAATCAATAGTAGAAAACAGGAAGTTGTTATCCCTCTATACAGATAGTTGGTGAGACCCCATCTGGAGTACTGTGTGCAGTTCTGGAGACCCCATCTCTGCAAAGCCATAGACAGAGTGGAGGCTGTCCAGAGGAGGGCAACTAAAATGGTGCAGGGTCTGCACCAGAAGACATATGAAGAAAGACTAAAGGAGCTTAATATGTATATCCTTGAGGAAAGGAGGGAAAGATGGGACATGATAGAAAATTTCAAGTACCTCAAGGGAATCAACAAAGTCCAAGAGGGTGGCATCTTTCAGAAAAAGCGATGTGCAAGAACAAGGGAGCACAATTTGAAGATAGAACAGGGATGTCTCAGAGGTAATGTGAGGAAGTATTTTTTCACAGAGAGGGTTGTGGATGCATGGAACAGCCTCCCTGAGGAGGTTGCGGAGTCAAGAACAGTGGGGGAATTCAAGAATGCATGGGACTGACATAAGGCAGTCCTAGTGGGGGTAGGAGGAAGTAAACTGTTGGTTAATTAGGATCTGCAGCTTATCTGTTAGGTAGGAAACTGGGCAGACTAGGTGGGCCAAGCAGTCCTCATCAGCCGTCAAATTCTATGTTTCTATGTTTCACACCTGAACTAATTATAAAATAGGCAGAGCATTAGCAGGATGTACAGATTTCATAGTTTGACTATCTGCCAGGGGTGTTTAAAAAAATACTAATATGCGTTCTGTCATTTATTATGGTTAGTACACCCTAATCTCTTAGTTATCAGCTTTGATTGCTACTTTCCCTTATTGTGTCTACATTATAAATAACTGTACTGTCAGGGAGGAGGAAGATCTGAGTAACCTGAGGGGTGTGATACCTTTGTCTTTTTATTCCCTTTCTCATTCTTTCCCCTATCTTTAATTTTTATTTTCTTCCAATCCCTTAGTCCCACTCATTCCTACATTCGAGGATATTGGATCCTCCCAGGAGTTCAACTGAATACTCGGATTGACTTTCTCCTTAGGTGACTATCACTTTCTCCTACCTGGGAGTCATTGATTTTAACATCTCCACCGCTGGAAGTCATCTACCTGTTATGGTTTGACCTGATGGGTCGGGAGGGGTGTATATTCTCCCCACCCCTTCAGGTTTAACAAGTTAGCCCAGTTGGCCTTCACCCATTTGGTACATTTGTTACCTTATATAGCTCACTGTTGTACGTTCTGCTGTTACTTGTTTGTTGGCATTTTTGGTGATTATTTTTTTAGCTCAGTTGTGGTGCATGTCGGCCGTACTGGAATACTCCAAAATACAGCTTGATGGTGTTTAGCTTAAGCAGTTTAAAGCAGAGCATTCCTTCTGTGAGGGGTAAGGCCCATGGGGGTGGGCTGGAGGGCTGAGACCATACTGTATGTAGTTTATTGGGAGGGTGGGGTGGGGTGGGCCAGTATTGGCAACATGAACAGGGTGCCATGACGACTATGACATTTAACATTGTTTCTCATAATGTGAACGGGCTGATGGGCCCGATTAAAAGATACAGGACGATGACTGCCCTTAAAAAATATAAACCAGATGTCCTCCTTCTGCAGGGGACACATTTATCCTCAACAGAACACCAGAAACCACTTAAGTTTGGCTTCTCACAAGTGATAGACTTATCATCATCATCATCAAATCTTTATTTATTCAGGCGACCATCATTGAGCAAGGCTCATTTACAAGATGGACCTGATAAGGTCAAGGTTCAATAGTTGATACACAACAGATACATCATACACTTATATAAGACAGTTATACATACAGGGGAAAATAACGTTTATAAACACAGTGATGTACAGTAAATTCACATGATAAAAAACGGTTACAGGAAAGTTAAGCTAATATTTACAGTATGTACAGTATATACATATCCCAGTGGGGCATGGCAGACACTCAACATAATGTAATACTAGGATGGTGAAGGTATTACTGGGTGCCATAAGATGGGGTGTCTGTCTGGAAGGAATATGCCATATATGGTTTGGAAGGAGATTTGTGAGATGACAATGCTAGCTCTAGTGGTAGCATTTGCATTTCTCTTTGAAGAAGACTGTACAGTGCTGTTTAAAGGATGCAAATGGAATGTTATTGGACAGTTTTAGGGATTTTTGTAGGGTGTTCCATGCTATAGCTAGAGAATAGCTGATTGCTGCCCTCCCTAGCCTGGTGTTGAATTTGGCAATTTGAGCAGGATGATGTTGTTGCTTCTTAGGGCATAGGAGCTAGGAGAGGTCTGGGTGAAGCAGTCCAGGATATAGTTTGGAAGTTTTTGAAAACGCTCTGTAAATCCATAGTGCTGCATTTCTGTTCCTTCTGAGGTGAAGGAAACCCACCCAACTGCAGCATAAAGAGAGCAATGATGAGTATTAGATGGCAGATCTGTAATGAACCTTATTGCTCTATGATATAAGGTATCCAACTTGTGATGGTAGGAGATGGGGCAGTGACTATAAAGGAAGTCTGCATAGTCAACAACTGATAGAAAAATGGCCTGGACTAACCTCATCTTTGAGTCTCTGTTTAGGAAGGGTTTTAATCTATAGAAAGGCAAGCCTTTGGCTGAAGCTTTTAACAGTTCTTCTAAATGATGAGTGAAGTCAAGTCTGTTGTCAATCCACACACCTAGGTATTTGAAGTTTTCTACATACTCCAGATTTTCTCCAAGTATAGTGCATAGCTGGGGGAGAATGATTGGGGAGGATGTGCTGGTGGAGCTTTGATTTGTGAACATCATTGCTTTAGTTTTCTTTGCATTTAACAGAAGCTTTTTCTCGAGTAACTGATATTGTAGCAATATAAGCATATAAGCATGGTAGATTATGGGGAACAGTGATCTTGATACGTAAAAACTTACCCCTAGTCATAACAGATCATTTTAATGACAGAGATGGTCACTTTGCCTTGGTCTCAGGCACTATCCAGGGGCAGGAAGTGACCATTTGTAGTCTGTATATTCCTCCTAATAGTAATGCCTCCACCATTCAACAACTGATGGACTCCATTATAATGCATTAAAAAGGTATCCTTACAGTGGGGGGGGGATTTGAACTGCCCCCTACACCCATCTCTAGATTCCTTGACTTTCTGGACCCCAACACCGTCCTTGGGACAGAAGCACCTATGCAGATTCCATTGTGAAGTAGGCCTGGTTGATGCCTGGAGACGTGTACATCCTATGGCGTGTCAATTCTCATTCTAGTCTCATATACATAAGCACTATTCTAGACTGGATTATTTTTGTATTGCCTGAGAGCATCTGAATTTAATACATAGGGCGGACATTCACAATATCCATCTCGCAGACCTTGCTCCAATATCTCTGGAGTTGGATATTATCTACAAATGTAGAAATATGGCATGGAGGTTTAACAATTCTCTGTGAGACCCCGAATTCTGAACCTCGATGAATGACCTTGTTCCAGAAATAATCCAGAATAATGCTTCCCCAGTTGTTTCCCCCAACTTCTTTTGGAGACTTTGAAATCAGTCCTCCGAGGCCACATTATTGCGTACTCTTCCAGAAAGAACAACAACAGAAGGCCTGCCTACATGACTTACAAGACCACCTTAAGTTTATACAGTTAGCATAAATGCAGGGAGACAAATCCTTGGAGCATCAGATTTTTCAAACTCAGAAAGAGATACAAAAAAATATTAACAAAAAAAAAACAGAACAGACACTTATTTGGTTATGTCAGAGGTATTATGAAGAGGGAGCCAGGGTCTCAATGATCCTGGCATACCGCTTGTGCAGACAGACTCAGATGGCTCATATCTCCAATATCCAGAACTCCCTAACAGGAAGGGCACTGGGTCCAAACAGTGCTGGTCATAATAGCGAACGTAAGCTGCACATGGCAAAAAAGGTGCCAATTTCTTTTTTATGGGGGGCTTCACACTACACAGCACCACCACCCTCATGCAGGGGGCTCTGCCCCATGCACCCCCTGTATTTATAGATTCTCACCCCAGGGGGAAGCAGATTGTGGGGAAAGTTAAAATGTGTGGCGCTGCGGAAAAGAGTTTCCACAGCCCTGCAAAAGACACACAAGTCCCACTGCTGCCAGAATTCAAGAGACCAGGATTAGAACTCTGGTCTTTATTGTTGCCAGTCAGGCTACTCCATGCCGCAGTCCTCCACACCATGGAAGCAGCTCTGCCAGCTACTGGATCCTTGTTGCCCTCCTCCTCTCTTCAGGACTATGAAAAGAAACTGGGGAGGACTTATAGCAAGCTCTGTAAATCCCTGATCGCTGTCCGTGTAAGCACTTACCAGACTAGCACCGTATAGTGTGATGCTATTCTGGTAATGCTATTCTAACCAAGTACTAACAGAGTGACTCACCACAGCCAATATCCAGATTCTCCAGTTTTTGGGAATATTACTCTGTGTTGTACACAGAATCCTCCCCCTCTCGGATTCCATAATCCAGTTTTGGAACAACTCCAACTCCCCAAATCGCAGACCCATCAGAAGGAGGCTCTGCTTCAGCCCATTTCGGAATCAGAGTTGACAAGTACGATTAAGAACTTGAAGAAGGGAAAGAGCCCAGACCATGATGGTTAAAAGGTAGATTTTTATAAATCCATGGCAACCCTGATTAGGGGCCCCTTAATGAAAGCCCTGCAAGATAGTCATAAAACTGCCACGTACCCCACCTCATGGAGAGAAGCCTCTATCTCTGCTATTTTAAAACCTAACAACCCCCCCCACCTTTTTGACTCCTATTATCCCATCTCAGTTCTGAATCAGGACTATAACATTTATACCAGCATATTGACTCATCGTCCAGACCAAATTTTACTTACTTTCATCCTCCTGGACCAATCTGGCTTTATAAAATCCAGGCAAACCTCAGACAATATCAAAAGAACCTTGTATTTAATTAACCATTCACATATTAATCACACTCTTCAGTGATATTTAGTTTAGACACCCAAAAGGCTTTTGATTGGGTTTCCTGGCTCTTTCTAAGACTTAGCCTACAGAAATGTGATTTCCCCAAGGATTTCTGGATAATATAGAGGGCTGTATACCAATCCAGAGGCAACAGTCAAAATCAATGGATTCTGCTCCATATGTTTTAGCCTATCCCAGGGCACCAGGCAAGGCTGCCCCATCTCCCCATATTTGTTTGCTCTATACATGGAACCCATAGCCCAGTTCCCACAACAGATCCCTCAGATTCAGGGGTATCAGACAGGAGACCGCCTGCATAAGGTGGCCTACTACGCCAATGATTTGCTGCTCTATATAACTCACCCAGAATCCTCTCTGCTGGCCCCAGAGCAATGCCTTCAATTGATAGAATTAGTTTCCAGTTACAAGGTAAACCCGCATAAAACGGAAGTGCTGCAGATACAATTTTCCCTATCTATAGCTCTAAGATGCAGACATCCTTAACAGTGGGGTCACACACGTATTAGATATTTAGGCATCTTTTTGATCCCAGACCCCTCAACGGTGGTAGCTCAAAACTATAACACCTTGTTTATCCAGGTCAAATCGGACCTTTTGATATGGCAACACCTCCTTGTCTCCTTACTTAACAGAGTTCAGTCTATCCAGATGAACATTATGCCCAGGATTCTGTATTTGCTAAACAATATCTCCTATATTCATTACCACCCACCAGAGAATTTCATAGATAAGACAGAGCCGTTGCGCACTATTTATGGCAGGGGAGATGTCCAAGAGTTGCAGTAAAGAAACTGCAACTACCAAAGGGTAGGGGAGGCCTTGCTTTTCCATTCTTCCAGACATATGCCTTGGCTACCCTTCTTATACACATCCTTCTGCTTCCATTCCTCAGAACGGGCACCAGTTTGGGTAGAGGTAGAGCGTTCCCTATTTCCTTTGCTCTTAGACTCGGCTGCAATTTTTTAACCAAACAGTAGAGAAACACTATCAGAAATATCTATTTGCACCTCTAACCTACTTCACTACTGGAAGATGTTTCTGAGAAAAATCAGAAAATAGACTGGGAGCTTACTGGGTGGGGGTCCCAGCTTTAGATACCAGTTTCACACCAGCTAGATTGGACCATACATTCATGGAATGGTTTCAGTGAGGCCTAGCCCACTCGTTTCATTTCTACCAAAATGGTCTGTTTAAATCCTTTACTCAGTTACAGAGTTCTCTCTAACCCATATAGATCACTTAAGATATCTACAGATGTGGCATTTTCTTGGTAATACTTTAGGCCTGGAGGTCAAATATGAATAGATAGGCCATTGACAGAGTAAAGGTCTATGGCACTTTCATAAGGTAGAAAAAGAAATAGGCAGACTGGATGAGCCTTGCGGTCCTTATCTGCCATCAACTTCTATGTTTCTATGATCCCTTCAGCTTCCCTCCAATCTTCCATCTTCTTCAAATGCAAAAGGAATCCTCACCAACGTACATAATATCTCAATATTATAAGGATCTTATGGATATTCAGTCTACATTAATGGTTGTGACTCGGACAAACAGGGAGGCCAGACTGTTCGTGGCACGCTCACTGGAGCAATGGCTAAAGATTTGGAATAGACAGCACCAGACAATGGCTTTTACAGCTGGTGGGAGTACTGCTGGAAGGTTTGGCACTGTACTTCTGCACCCCACAGGTAATGGCCAAGTTTCTTACTACTAGAGATTTGTAATTGTTTTAATTGATTGTATGTAACAGTTTGTATTGTTTGTTAACTGTCTGGGTCAGACCTAAAAAAGGGCCTTGCCCAGTGTCTTTACCTGGTTAACAAATTTAAAATACAAATAAAAAATTCTTCTTGCTGGACAGCCTGTGGTAGGAGGTGTCCACACACACACACACACACCGTTTTTGGTCTTGACTCACTCTTGCCCCATAATCACTTCATTTTGGCAGGTGGTGGGACAGATGATAGGTGCCCTGTTCCCTGACTTGGGACCCCTGAGATTTACCTCCTTAATATTCTTCTGTCTGCAGCCAAAAAGGTAATTACCAGGCTGTGGCTTCAATCAGCCCCCTTCCCCACCTAACTGCTACTCCTCCGCTCTGGTTAACTTTCTGCCGCATCCACCGCTTATCTGCCCAGCTGTTTATCCATCCCCCTCTTCATCCCCCCCCACATGCCCTTCTCCCTCTGGCTAACCATGCATACTTTCCACTTTTCCTTACATTCTTCTTACCATTTCCTCTCCCTCCCCCATCCTCTGTTCCACTTTGTCTGCTTCTTCTTCCCTGCCCATCTTGACTTGTCATCTCTCCCATCCCCGTTCCTTCTGCCCTTGAGTCTGGTTTATCCCACCTTCCTACCCCACCTCCTGATGCCCCCTCACCAGACAGTAGTGCAAATCAATTCATTAATGGCATCCAATTAAGAGTTCCCACCCCTGTTGTTACCTTCACACCCCACCCCTTCCCCCTACCATTTGCCATTGCTCCACCCTGGCCCCCGGCCCCCTGCGGAAGCAATACCCCTGGATACTGGGTGATCTTCCCTTCTCCCTTCCCTTGCCCGATGCCCTCATTCTCCTGGGCACCCCAGCCGCCGTTCACTCCACTGCTCTTCTCCTCTGATTCTCCACACCATTCTCCCCAACTCCCATCTGAGCAGTCTTACTTCTGCCCTAAGCTGCTCCTGGCTCCTTCACTCTGTACAACCCCCTGCACTCACACATCATCCCGAGGAAGACTGCTGCCCCACAGCTATTACAGCTTACCACTCTTCTCCCACAATCCTGATTACTATACAAGCTCCTATCCCCCCACATCTTACTGACCCAGCTTCTGGTAGCCCCATGTCATATATCCCTGTATGTAACCTAGTCAGTGATGTTTACAGCAATCCCCAAATTCCCTCAATTCCCCAAACCCCTCCTGCTTTCTTGATGCTTAGTTCAATTGTAAGCTGACTCTAGATAGGGATCTGCTGAAGACCCCTTGTAACTCCCTACAGTGTACATCCTACTCTCCCTTTTACACTTACCCTCCTACCATGACCATTGTGGCCTGCAACCTGCAGTCCTCCCTGCCGATGCCCCCTGACGCTACTGATTCAGACACCACACTCCTGTTTCGTGGCACTCACACAAGGGGTTGCTTGGACGTCTGAGTGTTATATAGGTACTACAGCTGCCCTATTGATGGGCTGTAGTTTTATGGTCCAGTGGGATTTCCAATGATCCTAGGAACCGGCTGCTGTTCTCCTGCCCACAGCCACCCTCTGATTCATCCCCTTCCCTCCCAAAAACCAACAAACAGCATTCATAAGTGTATTTCTAGGCACAGTAAAATATAACAATTCAGGACCCAACCCAAAGAAAGCTTAGCAAAAGCCACTTATCTCAGCTCAATCCACCACTCCTCCTGGCCCGATGAAGTCTCTGCACTGAAAGAGGACTACTGAGCAGTCTTGCTTTTACTTTACTGGATTACAGATGTGCTGTTGGCTGGCTGTAGTCATGTGGTCTGGTGGGACCTCCAATGGTGCCGAATAATGGCCGCTGTTCTCCTGCACTCAGCCACCCTTTGGTGTGATCCCCCTCCTCCCAGAAATGTGGTTTTGTACTTCCAGTGCAGAATAGTGTGGGCGCTGTGGGAAATCACTGTTTGGGATGCTTTACAAAAATCAGAGTGACACTCTTCATGAGCAGAGGTCCTAAAATGCCTATGTTGAAAATTTGGTGATGAAAGTCCATAAAATGACTGTGTCACGAGCGTGCACTATGAAGTTTCCACACAAGCTCATAAGTTTGCACATTTGTAATATTTTCACTCCAGATTTTCAACATTGCCATTTTTCTGCACCTCCTTATGAACAGTACAGCTGTCATTTTTTACATCCTGGCCGAAATGTGTTTTTGCACTTCCAGCGCAGAATACCGTGGTTCTGTGGGAAATCAGTGTTCGGGGCACATTAAGAAAATCACAGTGACACTG
The DNA here is from genome assembly GCA_016271365.2 of Neoceratodus forsteri. NCBI lineage: Eukaryota > Metazoa > Chordata > Ceratodontiformes > Ceratodontidae > Neoceratodus > Neoceratodus forsteri. The sequence continues at coordinate 59,295,872 of CM028131.1, forward strand.
TTTATGAGCACAGGTCATAAAATGCCTATGCTGAAAATTGGGTGATGAAAGTCCATATGATGACAGTGTTATGCGCTTGCGTTGCGCAGTTTCCATGTATGCTCGGAAGTGCGAGCATTTTTAATATTCCCAGTACAGATTTTCAACATTGCCATCTCTTCACACCTCCCTATGGATGGTACAACTGTCATTCTTCACATCCTGCCCGATCTGTGTTTTTCGTACATGTGGCGCAGAATGGCACTGTCACTGTTGGAAGTCAGTGTTCGGGACGCATTGACAAAATCACAGTGCCACTCTTCATGGGAAGAAGTCCCAAATGCTTTTATGAGGTGGAGTCACCAAAAGGCCATGTTGAAAATTTGTACTGTAAATACCAACAAACGCCTGAGGCGTTAGGATTTCTAACCATAACGTCCTACCCTGTACAGACAGACAGGCATCAGGGTGTGCCTTAGATTGCCGATTGTACTGCTCATACCATACCATCCCACCCCCACCCCCCAGCCATTGACAGGCATCAAGGTGTACCTTGGACTCTTTGGCCTCAGACTTCACCCCTTCCCCTGTGCTGCGCCCATTTCAGTGTATGTCCTTATGGAATGGGGTGACTGTAAAGCCAAACACCCTAAGGCACACCTCAACACGTGTCAGTGTCTGTAAAATAGGGTGAGGTGACATGCAAGACCATCATGGCAGACAACCCAAACACTTACCCCAATGCCTGTCTATCTCTACCAGATGGAGGTGGGGTTGGCGTGAACTTCAGTACTTCAGTGCCATTCCTATTCTGCATCTGTCTAACTCCTGCATTTCCAATGCTAATACCAGCAAGCAAACATTCAGCATTGACAAATGCTTGTCTTTATTTCTAGCAGAAATGAACCAGAGTACAAAATTGGTCATTAATATTTTCTGCTGTTAAGAATACCCAAATCTGAACTGGGGGGTTGGGGTGGATGGGTTGATTTCTTTCTGTAGTTGATCTTTTTATTAAGCATTCATCAAGATAAACAGATGTCTTCGGAGTACATAAATTACATATGAGCATAAAGGAAAAGATAAAACAGCATGTGATCACAAACAGTTGTAGAATAATTGATATGAAATCTTGTACTATAAATTCTGGATTAAACATTACAAACCATGAAATTGAGGGAAAACAAGCATTATACAAACCAAGAAGAGAGTATGAGGTGTAAATTGAGAGAGATCGTATATACAGTTATGGTTGTACATAGTAATATATTACAATGCTGTAGATCATATATAAGACAGGAAGACTTAAGAAGACTAATCAAGTATTACAGAGGTTGAACAACTAAAAAGGGATAAAGAGAAGAAATGGAAGATAAAGAAGAGAGAAGAAAGAAAGAAAGAAAGAAAGAAAGAAAGAAAGAAAGAAAGAAAGAAAGAAAGAAAGAAAGAAAGAATACTGCAATAACATAGGATTAGGAAGACTAATAACGAAGAGAAGTTGCAAAATATGTCAATCCATACATTAGCTACCAGAGGGCTTAGACGTATCCAAGTAAATAAAATAGTCCTGCCAACATTTGTTGTATATGGTGAGTCAATCTGAAGAAATATATGTCATACAGTCTAAAGACGCATATTGGGATAGTTGTTTGAGGATGTCCGCGAGAGTAGGAATTATACTGGATTTCCAGTGCATAAGAATAAGGCACTTAACTTGAAGGAATAGTATGGTCAACCATCTATTCTGAGTTTGAGAAATTTTGTGAGAGCGGAAATTAAAGATGCCAATTACACATTGCTTAGCATCTAACGGAAATTACTGACCAATCACTTTCATTGCAAAATGATGAATATTACGCCAGAGATTATATATGGGGGGCATAATTCCATAATTATGTAGTAAGTCTCCATTAGGAGAATTACAGTGCCAACAATTGTTGTTATTCATTAAACCCATGTTTTGCAACACAGTCAGAGTTCTGTACTATAAATGAAGGATTTTGGTCTGTATTAGAGAACTACGCTTATCATTAAAAGTTTTGTAGCATGAAAACCAACACCTGTGCCATTGTATATTGGATATATTGTAGTTTAAAAGACTGCACCATTTGTTATTTGCATTAATGGACTGATCTGGAAGTGAGTCTCGGAATTCTTTGTAGATAGTACTATTCAGATTTGATGTCTTGATCCAATTAGAGATAAGCTGATTGTATAAGGACTAGGTGGACTTGTGTAAAAAAATAAGAGTTACATGCAGTATGGAGCTGTAAATATTTCCAGAAATCATGATGGGGATGTTCTAAAGGGTACGGAGTTCAGAGAAGGATTTGAATTTTAAATCTTGAGTTTCAAGAATGTCACTCAGGAAGAAGATACCCCTGTTTTTCCAGGGCCAGCTAAAAATTGGGTGATTATCAAGAGAGATGAGTCGGTTACCCCAAACAGGGGCATAGGCAAGGGGAGTTGGGTTTGATTTGAGATGCTTACATATTACTTTCCATAAAATGACAAGGATGCAACAGTGGGGTGAGATTTTAAGTTAGAGGGAAGAGGGTTATAGATGAAGGAGGTAGAAACATTACCAGGACATAGGGAGGCCTCCATGGTGACCCATAGCGGGGATTTATTATTAGGTTTACAAAACCATTTGATAGTTTGAGCTGTGTGGAAAGCTCAGAAGTAAGCCTGAAACCACGGAAGCCTGAAACCACCTCTTGACCAATGGAAAGGAAGTTTGTTACGACTAAATCTAGGGATTTTGCCCATCCAAATGAAATTGCTGACTATTTTATCGAGTTTGATGAGAAAACTAGAAGGGAGAATTAGAGGAATGTTAGCAAATAGGTATAACATTTTGGGTGCTATTGACATTTTGATAGCAGCTATTTTACCATTAAAGAACAGATTGAGAAGTTTTATCTATCAAGTGTGGACTTGATGTTGGATAATGAGGGTGAAAGATTAGCATCCCATATTTTGTTTAAATTTGGAGTAATACGGATACCGAGATATGAGAGACCTTGTTGTGCCCAGTGGAAGCCCAAAGAGGTATTCATAAAGGGTTTGCAGAGGTTATTCAATGGCAATGTTTTGGATTTATTAAGATTTAAAGCTAGGCCGGAGAGGGAGGTAAATTCATTAAGTAACTTAATTAGTGGCTGTCCTGATTCCTCTAGATTTTCTAATAAAATTAGGAGATCATCTGCATAAGAGAGCATGGTATAGCGAGAGTTACTGATAGGGATGCCATGGATGTTACTAGATTGATGAATGGAAGCTGATATCGGTTCCATGGCAAGGATAAACAAAGAGGGTGATAAAGGGCAGCCTTGCCTGGTGCCGCTTGACAGTTGAAAGGAGGGGGACAGGATAGACTTAGTAAGAACTCATGCAGAAGGCAGAGTATACAGTAGTTTGATCCATGTACAAAAATTATTAGTAAAGCCAAAATGGGATAATACTTGATATAAATTATTCCAATTTAGGAAGTCAAGAGCTTTTCTGAAATCAATAGCAATAGCGGCTGCTGGTGATTTAAGAGAGTTTGCCTTCTAAATTAAGTTAAATAAAGAACGAAGATGATCTGAACCAGTTCTGTTTTTAATAAAGCCAGCTGGGGAGGTACGTACAGGTTTTGAGATTAATGATTCTAAACGAAGGGTTAATAATTTTGCAAAACTTTTACCATCTGTGTTTAGCAGTGAAATTGGCCTATAAGTAGAGGAAAGAGAAGGGTCTTTATCTTTTTTTTGGTAAAATAGTAATAATGGCTTCTGTCATTGTAGGAGGGAGTTTGCCCTTTCAGGTTGCTTCTAGGAAAACATTGAAAAGTAAAGGGCAAAGGGTTTCTGAAAGTAATTTGTAGAAGTCTACAGGAAAACCATCACTCCCTGGGGACTTGCCCGATTTTAAAGAAGACAGTGCTGCTTAGATCTCTTAAAGAGTGAGAGGTTCATCCAGCTTTGCTGCGTCATGTTGAAAAAGATGCAGTAGTTGCAAATTCTCCAGGAAGCATTGTATATGATGAGTTTTCATAGGGTTTTGTTGAGAGTATAACTGTTGATAGAAAGAACGCATGATGTGGTTAATCGAGGGTTGTCAGTGTGGATTTGACGGGTTGGTTTTCTAAACAAACTGTTTCCCCATCCCTAATAAATGTAATAATAAAAAATTATCCTTGATAACTTCTTGAAAATTCAGATTTTTTTGTTGCATGAAACCTACAAACATAAGGCAGCAAAAGGACCAGGACAACATTAAAACAGGGCAGACATCGTACTAAAGTGTCATTTAAGAGCAGCAGTGCCAACAAAAGAGTATAAACAAGTACCCCAGCACTTACTGCTTCTGAGGATTTTGCAGTAATTCCCAACACAGCCAGCAGTATATATATATATATCTGTGTCTTTAAAGACACATGTACTTACATTTGAAGAATACGATGCCTGGTGATGCAAAATAAATCTATATTAAGGAAGATCATACATTCCAGAAATGAAACAAAACTTTATGTTTAGTCCAGTGGGGTTCACGGGTTCAGCTCCCACCACCTCAAGAGGAATTTCATTTTCACATTCATGTAAAACTGGTACATCTATAGATACTGGGCAAGATACTTCTTTATTATTTAAGACTTTTAACATATGATTCGGGTCCTGCCCTGGGGCCCATGTAGAAGAAGAGGGAATACACGGCATTTTATTGTCCCACTCCGGATCCGGGACCCAAGTCCCAGCAGGGTTTTGCTTCCAGCCTGATTGAGACAGCGCTTTACCTGGAGTCCATGTTGAATCTAGCTGCTGAGCAGATTTTTGTGTCATTACCAGTTTTTCTTTTAAGGAATCAATATTTAAATGTCCTTTAGCTAGGGTTTGAGCAAGTCTTTTATCCCTCTTTATGTCCTTTTGATTTATTTTATTCAAATTCCTAAATGAAAACTGTGTGGCCGTTGCTTGGGATTCTAAATTATTAGTCTGACACCTGACAGCCGTCAGAACTTCTGGAAAGGTCACAAAGCCCGAAGTTTTTGACAGAGGTTTATTATTTATTTGAATCTGGTGAGTGCCCGCAAGGCCATTAGTTGTGTGCTTATCATTTACTGAGGTAGATATCGGAGCATTCAAACTGTTTATGTTAACCATGTTTAGTTTGTCATTTGCAACTAAGGGGTTCTGCTGTAGGCACATGCTTAGATTCTTAGCTGCTTAACCGCCGTGGCCGGCTGACTCCTCCCTTTTCTCCTGAAGAAACAGTACAAACTTTGACAGACTCGCCTGGCCCCAGCTGGGCCTTTGATCCTGCTGCTTCAGAGGATTCACTGACAGGCGTCTCCGCTGAGCTGGCATTTAAAGCTGACGCTGCAACTCCGTGAGTCTGGCTTGCAATTTACTTTTTTCCCGAGCATGTCTCTATTCTTCTTTTTGCCATATCGGGCGCAATTCTTGCTCAGCATCTTCCGTTGAACCTCCATTATTTTTAATAATTTCCTCATTATTTGTAGTGACAGTAAGATCCTCCACAGAAAAAAATTCAACTGAGGTATTACCTTCATCGTCTGAATTTAATATATTCTCAACCAAATGCTCCAGTTCCATTCCACGGTCTATCTGAGAGATTCCAATCTCCTGTGATGCTTGCACCTCCATCCTCTCTGACTGCAAGTCTGGACTGGCCATTGCTGCGGCCATAGGTTCCCCCTACTGACAGCAATGCAGTAGGGGAATTTCCCCGGTGTCCTGGACAAGTTTCCCTCATTCACTAAAAATACCACCAACAGCTTAATCTGGTTCAAGGTCAGTTGGCATTCATCTGTATCCCCCTTCCCTGGGTCGTGCCTGAAAATAGGCAGGATTTGTCTAGTGCACTTACCTGGTCAACAAAAACTAAAATAATAAATAAAATATCTAAGGTCTTTTATAGAGTTTTAAGGATTCATTTTGGAAGCCTGGCTGGGTGCCCCTGACATAAGATTGTACTGCAATCCCCGAAGAGGGTACAAATCTGCACCTGTACATTGGGTACGCTAGCATAAGGATCACAGTTTGAATCCCCCAGAACTTGAGACCAAAGGTGATTCGGTCCCTCAAGCAGACAGGAGGGTTACCCTGTCTGTTACCTGTTCACACTATTGCGCTGAGAGCTTGGCACTGTGGCAGCAGAGGGCCTGACCTGCTGAGTGCATTTGTGACAGTCAGTAGTGGTTTCTGTTCCACTGTGTTTCTAAGGACACTGCCCAGAGCGTGGGGGAGGGTTCAGTTTGGTACACCCACAACCCAGTCTGCAGTGTGGTCAGTAGTGGGTTTTTGTCTTGCTGTGTTTCCGAGGATGCTGGAACAGGGGGAGGGCTCGGGTCGGTACCCTCACAACCTGGTATGTGATGTGGTCAGTGGTGGTTTCTATCTCACTCTGTTTCCATGGATGCTGTCTAAAGCATGGGAGAGAGCTCGGGTCAGCACCTTCATGACCCAGTCTACAGTGTGGTCAGTAGTGGTTTCTGTCCTACTGTGTTTCTGAAGATGCTGCCTGGACTGTGGAGGAGGGCTCAGGTCATTATCCTCACAACCAGGTCTGCAGTGCAGTCAGTAGTGGTTTCTTTCCCGCTGTTTTCCAAGGACTGAGCCTGGAGTGGGGTGGGCTCAGGTCGGCTCCTCATGACCCAGTCTGTGGGGTGGTCAGTAGTGGTTTCTTTCCTGCTCTGTTTCCATGGATGCTGTCTGGTGCATGGGGGAGTGCTCGAGTCGGCACTCTCATGACCCAGTCTGCAGTGTGGTCAGAAGTGGTTTCTGTCCTACTGTGTTTCCGAAGATGCTGCCTAGATTGCGGAGGAGGGCTCGGGTCAGTACCCTCACGACCCAGTCTGCAGGGTGGTCAATAGTGGTTTCTGTCCTACTGTGTTTCCCAGGATGTGGCCCAGAGCATGGTGGAGGGCTCTGGTCTGTACCCTCAAGACCCAGTTTGTGGTGTGGTCATTGTGGATTCTGTCCCATTGTGTTTCCGAGGATGCTGCAAGGAGTATAGGGGAGGGTTCGGGCTTGGGTCAGTATCCTAATGACCCGGTCTGAGGTGTGGTCAGTTGTGATTTCTGTCCCACTGTGTTTCTGAGGATGCTGCCTGGAGGATGGGGAAGGGCTCAGGTCGGTACCCTCATGACCCGGTCTGTGGTGTGGTCAGTAGTGGTTTTTGTCCCACTGTGTTTCCAGGGACACTGTCTGGAGTGTGTGCAGAAGAGCTAGGGTCGGTACCCACATGACTGGGTCTACGGTGTGGTCGGTAGTGGTTTCTGTCCTGCTGTGTTTCGGAAGATGCTGCCTGGAGCGTGGGGAGGGCTCGGCTCAGTACCCTCATGACCCAGTTTGTGGTGTGGTCAGTAGTGGTTTCTGTCCTGCTGTGTTTCTGAGAACACTGCCTGGAGTGTGGGGGAGGATTTGGGTCAGTACCCTCAGGACCTGGTCTGCGGTGTTGGTATCTGCAATATTCACAGTTGCAGATACAGAATCCTATATGTTGTACTTGATCTTGTTCCTCAAAAGTTCAGGTGCCTGACCAACCCAATATCACTAAATATATGACACCAATATGGCAGAAAGATAAAAAAACATTGTTAGCAAAACATTCATAGACAACAGTAGGCAAGCAGAAGGATAAGAAGTAGAATTTTCTAACAAGAAAGTTATTGTGGTTGGCCAGGTAACCTGGTGAGAGAGCTACTTCCTGATATGTCAGCAATCTGGGTTCAGGTACTGACACTGGTCTCTTAGGGGCTGGACGGGGGGGGGTTGATTGAGCACTTCTGGGACAACTCTAATCCTTTGTGGATTGAGGCCAATATGTCTCGCTAGGCAGCGTCCACCTGAAGGAGTCTGCGTTGCAGCACAGAAGGATGCTGAAGAAGGGGATCCCACCTCCATGAGGCCAGGAGGGTGTTTCCATGGAGGCAGAGTTCTTTAATTTGTCATAGAACATGCAGTGGGCCCTGAGGAGAAAATGGTGGGATAAACGCAGAGTGTGACTGGATGAATGCTGATCACCCACAAGCCACTCACCAGTTCCTGGGCATCTCTGTGTCCTTTAGCAGAGAACAGAATGGAGCACAAGGTAAATCCCAGGGAAGCCAGTTGATGGAGCTGGAGGGACCAGTCTGGATATCATTTCATTTTTATTTGTTAACCAGGTTAAGACAACTGGGTAAGAGCCCATTTTCAGGTCCAACCTGGACAAATAACAACATACAATACACAACAGATGCATAAAAAAACAATAAACATACAACATAATATAACAAATAACTAATACAATTCAAACACAAATACAATTCATCAAAGACAACAAATACTTTTTAAATCTAATTTTGAAAGTACAATGTGATTTCAGTACATGCAATGAAGCGGGTAGTTCATTCCAAATTTTGGAGACTTGACATGAAAATGTGAGAGAGCCATAATTATTCTTCATAGAGTAACCCTCCAACATAATGCCCTCAGCTGACCTTAACAGAGATCTCATCTCCCGAATTCTAACCAAATCAGAAAGGGGAGAAACCCCATCAGAATGAACAGCCTGATGAACCAAATTACCCAAAGCATACCTAAATGTAAACTGAGACGATAACCAATTCAAAGAAGAGAACTACAAACAATAATGAGTCAAACTTGGCACATCCAATACCAAACGACATATGTTATTACAAACAACACCTAACGTCTGCCTCTCCCTAACACCCAATTCTGCATACAAAGAAGAGACATAATCCAGATGAGGCAAAAGTAGACCCAGGGCAAGTTGCCTCCAAGATTCCTGAGGCAAATAAGTTTAAACTTATAAAGCAACCCTAACTTAGAATTAACTTTATTGTTAGCCAATTTTACTTGAGAAGCAAGAGTTAATGATGAATCCAATAATATACCTAAGTATTTAAATTCAGACACCTGATCAATCAAGTCACCTTCAGCATCATTGATAAATAAACTTGAAATGTCCTGCAGATGAACAGAACTACCAAATAACATCACTTAAGCCTTATGTGAATTCAGAATCATCTTATTAGAAAACATCTACTGGCATAACTTCAAAAAATCAGTTTCCAAAGTTGAATTTATAAAGTCAACAGACTGATTCTGACAATACAGAATCAGACCATCAGCATATAATAAACATTTATACCCCTGAAATATGGATGGAACCTGATTAATAAAGAGTGAAAATAATAAGAGGCCCAAGACGGACCCATGTGGAACTCCACACACAGTAGAGCATACATCAGGGGAAACAGACTCAATAGAAAAATATTGAGACCGATCCTGCAAAAAATGTGGGTGAGTCAGGCAATGAAATAGATAAAATACAGACTAACAAAAAATGTATTTTGTAGAATGACTCTTGTATTATTGTTTTCTGTTTCTGACAATGGTTCACTTTTATCTTTCACAGGATATGGCCACAGCAGAAAATTACCTAGCAGGAGAGATGAGACGATTAAAACTTCCCAAAGATAATATGGAATTTGTGGAAGCAATTTATAGAAAAATGGAAAAGAATGGCTTAGTCAGCCTAAACATTCCTGACCAGAGAGATGCAAGGTCCAGGCAAGATGAACACATCATTAACAAAGGGGTTACAAAAGTGTATTACAAAATTGTGCAGAAATTCATAGAAAAGTGTAATTTCCCTTCACTCTCTGGAGTTCAATACCTCCCAGGAGACCATCTGGTGAGGAAGGCAGTAGATGACCCTTTCTCAGATCTGCAAATTAAAGAAAATATTGAAAGCAAATGGAAAACTGATATCTCTCCAGATGTAACTTATATATAGATCAATGAAAGGGAATACAGGAAAAGAGTCGAAGTCTGGTAGATATAGCCAGTAGTTACATGAAATGCAGGTATGAAGGTACTGAAGGCTTTCTAATATTACAGGAAAATATCCGCGATGTGCTGACACAGCTCACAGAGCAGCTCTTGTATGTAGACCCTGTTGCACTGATACACTGGCTAAAAGAACACCCACATGGGAAGAACGAAATAGAGAAAGCTCTAGAGAAAGTCAAGACTATGTTTATTAAATTGAATCCATGTGGCTTTGGTCAAATACTCAACAACTGGACAGATGAGATAAAACAGTACACTGAAAATCATTAAACACCTTTGTTCAATGTGTATTTTTTTTTCCTATATTGCTTTGTGGTGCCCTGAGCCATCACCTGCTTTTTGCCAATTAGGTCTTGCTGTGTGCTCTTCATGACACCTGAGCCAACCATCAGATGCTACTCCCACCATCCTGGCTAGTGGAGATTTGCTGGGGGTGGAACCCAAAGGTAACACTGACTGCTACATAGACGGTTTGGTGCACTAATGTTTTATCCCTAAGTTTCTCCTTAAAGTCCCTTCATCCACCTCATGGTGTGAGCAGTGCCTACATCGACCTCAGACATCACACTATCCCTCCCTCCACCCCAAGGTGTAAGTGGTGAATACATCAGCCTCGAACATCACAGTGTCCCTTCCTCCACTCCGAGGTGTGAGCAGCTCCGTACGTTTGCCTCAGACATCACAGTGTCTCTCATTCCACCCTATGGTGTGAGCGGTGCCTATATTGATCTTGGACACTACACTTGTCCCTCCTATCCCTCCCTCCACACCATGGTGTGAGCAGTGTCTACATCAACCTGAGATGTCACAATATCCCTCGGTCCAGCCCATGGTGAGAGTGGTGCCTACATTGGCCTTGGATGTCATAATGTCCCTCCCTCCACCCCATGATGTATGCGATGCCAGCATCATAGCTGGTTTTAGGCACCAGCGAACCCTGCGGTCAACAAAGGGCTGTGCAGATCCTTCTGATGTGGCATCATGACTTCATGAAATGCCTTACCAAGGTATATGACCCTGTCAGTACGAGGCAAATGAGCAGCAATGGTTATAATGGGAAGAACTTCCCAAAGGAGTAACTTTGCTGTCTGCCAATTAAAAAAACACTTAAAATATACCTCTGGTTGTACTGAAAATAAAACTCAATGATGTGCATATGGGTTACAGTCAAACAGGCAAAGGTCAGCCAAGTAAGGGGCTGCCATGACTTTACTACTCCTGCTGGGGGCCCCCCAAACTCTAAAGCTGGCCCTGGCCAGCATCGTCCTTAGAGATCAGTTTTCCCCTCCAGCATTTGGTGTGAACAGTGCCTACATTGGCCTCAGACGTCACAGTGTCCATCCCTCCCTCCGTCCATGGTGTAAGCAGTGCCTACCATGCCTCAGAAATTACAGTGTCCCTTTGTCCACTGTATGATATGAAAGGTGCATACATCAGCCTCAGACATCACAGAGTCTGTCCTTCCACCCCATTGTGTGAGCACTGCTTACATTGGCCTCAGATGTCACACTGTCCTTCTCCCCACCCCATGGTGTGAGCAGTGCCTACATAGGCCTCAGATGTCACAGCCTCCCTCCTTCCAACCCACGCTGTGATCAGAGCCCACATTGACCACAGATGTCACACTGTCCCACCCCTACCTCATGGTGTGAGCAGTGCCTATGTAGGCCTCAGACATGACACTGTCCTTTTTTCCATCCCATGGTGTCAGCAGTGCCTACATCGGTCTCAGATGTCACAGTGTCCCTTCCTCCACCCCATGTGGTGAGTGCTGCCTGCCTTGGCCTCAGACATTACAGCATTCCTCCCCACCATCCATGGTGTGATCAATGCCTACATCAGCTTCAGACGTAACAGTATCCCTTCCTCCTGGCTACACCAGTCTCGGATGTTACAGAGGATTCACCCACTTTGGTTTGACAGGCAAGAGATTGACTGCCATTACGGTGAAAGCACAATGCCAACCACAACCATGCCGCCCAGCAGTTGTGCTACCCAACCCCCATCACACCCAACACAGCAAGGCAAATGATGGCTGTTTGCTGTGGGCTCCAACACCCCCTCCCCCCCGGAAAATTACAAAATTCACCTCCACAGCGGAGGTGTATCAGGGAGGGGGCACAACACTCATGCACAGTTCTCCCTGAAGGTCACTGTGACAACCAGTTCACCACTGTGGCAGGTGAACTGGTTGCAGTGCCCCTCATTCTGCCACCCTCACTGTGTTGTTCTGTCGATGGGATACCGTCACAGAGTCCCTCCCTCCACCCTATAGTGTGAGCATTGCATACATTGGCCTCAGACATCACAGTGTCCCTCCCTCCACCACATGGTGTTAGTGGCGCCTACATCTGCCACAGATGTCACAGTGTCTCTCCTTCCACCCCATGGTGTGAGCAGTGCCTACATCAACCTTGGACATAACATTGTCCCCACTTCCACCCCATGGTATGAGCGGTACCTACACTGTCCCTCCACTCCATGGTGTGACTGGTGCCTACGTTGGCCTAAAACCTCACAGTGTCCTTTCACCCCATTGTGTGAGAAGTACCTGCACTGGCCTCAGATATTACACTTTCCCTCCACCCCATGGTGTGAGCAGTGCCTACATCTGCCTCAGGCATCAGTGTCCATCCCTCACACCATGGTGTGAGTGGTGCCTACATGGGCCTCGGACAATATTTTGAATAAAATGAGAATAAACTCAAAGGCCTTTAACTTTATTCCTGGTGTGCTGTACAAGGTACTGTATGGTATGGTATTTTTTATACAGGGAGAACCAAGATCATTTCCATAGTTAGGGGAGGCTGGAGATCGTTTATATGACTTGGGGAAGGCTTACAATGACACAGTTTGAAAAGTAATGCTCTACATCCACCGTGGCTGCCACCTCTCCCTTAATAAATGGGGCTGTCTAAGTATACTGCCCGAAAACATGCGCTACTTTCAAGGGGGTTCTTTTAGATCAACCTGCATATAAATCACCAGAGTATACAAACATCTAACACATATTTTGTGGGTCATGACGGCTGCCACAAATATTGCTCTCTGATTGGAATATCCAGGTCCCTGCCATGCCTAGACATACTCACAAATGTACAGTACTGCAGTTTCTAAGCCAAAAGTTTAAATAGGCCACTCTGTAAGTGACAAAATCAGTAAAAACCTGTTTTTGCTATTTTGTGTTATTGTCCTCATGCACTACAAGCTTGGGTGGTTCCTTTGCAGCTGGCTGTCATTCTATAAGTACCATAACACACTCTAGGATGTTTTTGTTTTTGGTAGATGTAGGGTAGGCACTCCTCTAGTGTGCTGAGGCACCAGACTGAAGGCCAAGAATGGTGCCAAACAGATACAGAGAGCAGCATTAATGGCAGTCAGCTTAACCTATTTAATAATATTCAGTGTACCTATACAATATCCTTGTGCTATACACTAATTAATGTGACTATGCAGTATTTAATATGCCTATGCAATATCGATGTCTATGCAATGTCAGGGTACCTAGACAATATTCACTGTGCCTATGCAATATCAGTGGGCCTATACAATGTTCAGTGTGTCTATACAATATCAAAGAAACATGGTATATGTTGGTAATATAATGTCATATGTTTTCAGGTTAAGTTTGAACCTGAATTATAGGCCTGGTTCACTTATAATGGATACTGTTTCAGTGGCTGTTCTATTTCTGCTAAATGACTGAAGAATATCATTTCTGTTTATCGAATATTGCTGTAAAGGTTTTCTGCTAGCTTTTTGATACCACTTATACTGTTCAAGAATATGCAGAGATATGCTTGGTTTTCCAAATTTATTTTTACCTTGTGTATGGATACATCGTCATGGTGAACCTTGTTTAGGAATAAGCAAGACAGCAACACTGAATGTGCGTCAACATGTACATCTTCTGTAATAGCTATTTTGGTATATTAAACACTAGTTCACCCTAGCATTTCTTGTTACAATACCAATGTGCATTAAAATGTAATGAATTAGCACAAGTATTGTGACTTAGGTGTAAACATATTTATCAAATGCTCCTAGCAGATACCTGTATGTAAACAAAATTCCGTCTTAATGTCTGATGACCCGAGATGAAAAATATTTGCTCTGTAAAATGCACAGTATAAAAATGCAACCATTTCTCAAGAGAGATGCTTAAATATCTCATACCATCAAGAGATGCAGTATTTCTCAACAATGATGCCACCAAATGATGGTATTGCCTAACATCTGATACCAAAATTGTGGTATTGGTTGACATCTAATGCCATCAGCTGTAGCATTTTTAACATCCAACAGTGCCACCAACGATGGTGTTTTAAACATCCAGTGCCATCAAGATGGCATTCTCAACATCTGAGACCATCACCAACATGTGCATAGCACCTTTTGACATCTAGGTGCTTACCATCGTCACAGTGTGTACAGCAACAAGTCTCTCTGCAGCAACTTGGAGTTAGGGGACCTCAGGAGAAAGACAACAACATGTAATGTCCTGTGCCAGCTATCATACTTCAAAGTCATGATGTAACAAGTTGTTGAGGAACAAGATTCCTTCCAGCTGCAAACACCTACAACAGGATAATACCATCGGGGAGAAAATGCCAGTAACTCCCCACCCACACCCCACGGAGCAGGTGAAAGAGATTATGAACCCTTGCCAAAAAACTCCCCAGCTAATGTCATATCTTTCACAAGAGATTAAAAGAGCTGGGAGTGACATTTTACCTGGGGGACTGCAGGCTTATTGAGTGGCTAATATGTGCGCATGTTTGCTAAAAACTGTATAAGCTGTCATCATCTGGACTGTTTGCATACTGTGCTGAAATTGGGACTGTTGCACTAAGGGTCGCAGCTATAAAGGAACTGTTCAAAGAACATACTTTTCCAACACCTCCCCATTCTAAGAGGAAGCAACGACTATCAGCAATGCAATGCTCTTCTAACAAGAGTGTAGTGTTACAAATGTATTTGAAAGAGGCTGTTGCTTAATACCTTTCTACTTGCTTATGTACTATCTTTTTTTCAAGTCAGTTTTGCTTAAAATAAAACCTATTGAGTGATATAGTACAGGATTTGTGTTATCTCCTTGTCTTGTGAAACTCACAACATTGTGGGATTAATTTGAGGTTCACTACACTTGCTCTTGGTTTGGTATAAAGTGAACTAGGCTGTCTAACACACTTTTGGTTTCCAAGTTTGGGTTGGGTAACTAAAAGTGGATCATAACACTCACATAGCTATTTTCATCCAGTCACTGTAGAAGGAAAAAAATGCAAATATGTTGCAGGTGATACCTTTTACTGTGTTGGACTAAGAGAGGAGACATTTGACGGAGACCTTCAAGATCCTGAAAGGAATGTACAAGGTAAACTGTGAGGAACTATTAATCACAGGTAGCAGATCAAGATCACAAGGGCATAAGTGGAAGCAGAAGGGGAGGGGAGTCAGGAGGGAAGTTGTAAAGCTTTATTTTACACAAAGTGTGGTGGTGCCATAATCTGCAAGCTAGTGTGGTGAGCACCAAAACTATCAATGGTTTTAAAGAGTTGTGACAGAGAAACGGTTTTCGTGGCTGCTCCAAGTAGTAGCGGTGGGGGAGTATACTAGGAGCAAGAGTGGGTTAGAACCCTGTATGGCAATATGTCCCAGGTTTGTTAGAGTTTTATGGGCAGATTAGATGGACCAAAGGCCTTGTTCTGCCGTCATTGTCTATGTTTCTCTATATTTGTTGTTTTTTTCATATACAGTATCAATGTACTTAAACAATATCAATGTGCCTATACAATATTCAGTGTGCCCCTACAATATCAGTGGGCCCTGTCCATGAACGCCATGCAGCATGTGCATGGCTTGCAACATGAGTGTGCAAGGACATACATCCAGCAGATGTGAATAACAGGGCCCAGTGGAATGCATGAACCACACACAGCCCCAGGCATAGGCTGTCCACATGGAGCTACACCATGGCAGTGATACACAAGAGAGGAGGGGTGTGGCTGCATAACAGCATGTGTGCCACACCCACATGCAAATTAATCACAGCAAAAATGTCAGTCCTGTGCATGGCATTGGGTGCGCAGCCCTAGCCCATGTTGAAGGATGCTGTAAGCACCTGCGCATCAAAGTTGCGGGACGTACCACATGGAGTATAAGTGCCAGAGGAAGAGGCTGGACCAGTGCAACACACTGACATGTAATGCTAACAGGATCATAGGGGATGCAAAGCACCCCACTCACCACACTTGACACAACATACATGTAAGGTAACCGTGTGACAGGGGAGTCTAGGGGATGCAGGAGACAATATCATATGCAGAAAAAACGACACATAGAGGTCCCAACTGCAACCCCTGGCTGTCACAACTTCATGACCCTATCAGTGACATACCCACCGTGTATCAAAAGGTGGATACCAGTCAAGCAGTGGACATGCCATCACCCACCACTGCCTGGCACAGTGTCATGCAGGTGAACATTGGAGCAGCACAAGGTGCCTGTGACAAAGCCAGGGACCCCTTCCATGGCCCCCCCACCCCCAACAGGGAGCAGAACCACCCCCCATATACAGGCCACAGCTCCTCCACAGCCCACAGACCAGCAGTGTGAACCCCCAGACTATGGTACAGCTGTGCTGCCCAGCAGATTGACCAGGTTACAGGGGATAGCTAAAACACACTTTACTCCCTCTTGGTGGGTAGTACAAAGCAACAGATGCAAGACACAGTTTAATGCCCATGAACAGGACATAGACAGAAAATGGCATGCAACGTGCATGTAACAATACAACTGAACAAAGAGTAAACCAAACAAAACAGGCATTGACAGTGTATGACAGCTGCACAACAGCCAAGACAATGGGGTCTTGAGAGCTGCACCAAGGTCTCCTCCTCCTCCTCTTCCTCCTCCATGGAGTCTTCACTGGACCAGAGTGGTGTGGAGTGGGTCCTCCCATGCACCACCAGTGCCAGCCACTGCAATGGACCACTGTGGCCCTGAAATAAGACAAACACAGAGGGAAGACAAACATGAGCAGGATCCACATGCAGGACCTCACGGGTACATGTGCC
Organism: Neoceratodus forsteri; assembly: GCA_016271365.2. Classification (NCBI taxonomy): domain Eukaryota; kingdom Metazoa; phylum Chordata; order Ceratodontiformes; family Ceratodontidae; genus Neoceratodus; species Neoceratodus forsteri. The sequence continues at coordinate 59,312,793 of CM028131.1, forward strand.
ACAAAGAGGTAGTCCAGTTACAAATACCAGGATGAATAATCAGAGTGCAGAAAAGGTGTTATTTGTTCAGATTAAACTAGTGCCTCAGCTTTGGTTACCAGATACCACTGCCATTTTCGCAGTTCTTACTGCATCATCAGGAGGGTCCTGTGTGTATGGTCAACTACCATTTTAAGAGTGGCTATTTAAAGTCACAGTGCCATTAAACATACTATTACTATACATATTCCATCTAATAAACCTAAACAATTGTATCAAACCACCACCAATAGCAACATTATGTATACAAATGCATTCTTAAATATACAGAGGCAAGTCTGATATATTAAAAAATCCAATGTTATCCAGAGAATATCCATGTTTTCACTCTTTCATGAATCTCTTCTAAAAAAGAGGTTCCAGAATTCCTAAGTTTATAACAGCCTGTGGAGAAAAGAGAAAATAAAATAATTGTTATTACCTTGTACACGTAAGTATTCACAACAATACATTTTATCAATCATTAATCATCAAAGAGTGGCATATCTTTAAAAACAAACATTTGTTAATGCCAAATGTTTGCTTGCTGGCATTGGCATTGGTAGTGTAGGAGTTAGAGAGCTGCATAATAGGATTGGCAGCGAAGTACTGAACTGAAGCCAACCCCACCACCACCCTGCAGAGACTGACAGGCACTGGGGTGTGCCTTTGGGTCATCAGGCATAACGGCCATGCCATTTCTCCACACCCTACCCTGTAGATGCCGACAGGTGTCACAGTGTGCCTTGGAATCTTTGGGCCTTATGCTCACCCCATTCCATAAGAAATATGGTGAGATGGGTACAGTATAGGAGAATGGGGTGAACTTGTGACCAAATAGTCCAAGGCACACCTCGATGCCTGTCAGGCTGTGGGTGGGGATGGAATGGCAGGAGTGTTATTGGTGACAATCCCAAGTCACACCCCTCATGCCTGTCAGTCTCTAGAGGGTGGGGCGTTATGGTCGGAAACCCTAACGTCCCAGGCATTTCTTGGTATTTTCACTCCAAAATTTAAACATGGGTTTTTTGTGACCCCCACCTCATGAACAGTGGCAATATCAGTTTGTTAGCGGAAAGCTGATTTTGCACAGCGACTACATCATTTGGCACCACTAGTGCGAAAAACACATTTCGAACAGGATGTGAAAAATGACAGCTGTACTGTTCATGGGGAGGTGCAGAAAATGGCAATGTTGAAAATCTGCAGTGAAAATATTAAAAAAACTGGTGAAGTCACAAGCGTGCGTAGAAACTGCGCAACACACACCCATAATGCAATTCGTTTGGGGATTTTTTACAGCAGATTGTCAACACAGGCATTTTGGAACCTCCGCTCATGAACGGTGTCACTGTGATTTTCTTAATCTGTCCCGAACAGTGATTTCCCACAGCAACCACGCATTTCTGCGCTGGAAGTGCGAAAACACATTTTGGTCATGGTGTGAAAAATGACAGCTGTACTTTTCATAAGGAAGTGTGGAAAAATGCCAGTGGTGAAAATCTGGACTGAAAATATTAGAAATCAATGAAGTTATGAGGGTGCGTGGAAACTGCGCAATGGTCGCTCATAACACAGTCATTTTATGGACTTTTTTCACCAAATTTTTAACACAGCCATTGTAACACCTCTGCTCATGAACAGTGGCACTGTGATTTTCTTAATCTCTCCCAAACATTGATTTTGCACACTGACTGCACCATTGTGCGCTACATGCACGGAAACACGTTTTGGGCAAGATGTGAAAAATGACAGCTGTACTCCTTATAAGGAGGTGTGGTAAAATGGCAATGTTGAAAATCTGGAGTAAAAATAGTGAAAATTTGAGACCTTAGGCGCATGCGTAGGAACAGCGCAACGCATGCTCATAAAACAGTGATTTTTGGGAATTTTTTCACCAAATTTTTAATATAGCCATTTTAACACCTCTGCTCATGAACAGGGTCACTGTGATTTTCTTAATCTGTCCCGAACATTGATTTCGCACACCGACTACGCCATTGTGTGCTACGTGTGTGGAAACACATTTTGGGCGAAATGTGAAAAATGACAGCTGTACTGCTCAGAAGGAGGTGTGGTAAAATGGCAATGTTGAAAATCTGGAGTGAAAATATTGAAAACTCGCCAACTTACGAGCATGCGTAGGAACAGCGTAGCGCATGCTCGTAAAACAGTCATTTTTGGAATTATTTCACCAAATTTTCAACATAGGGTTTTGGGGGCCTACCTCATGAACTGTGACTCTGTCATTTTGTAACTCAGTCCTGGAAGGTGGTTCCATGCAGTGACTGCAAAATCATCTTTCAGGGCCGATTAACAAAATGACAGTGACAGAATTCATAAGGTGGGGTCCCAAAAAACCCATGTTGAAAATTTGGTATAAAAATTCCCCAAAATACCTGAGATATGCATCAAAGTTTTTTTTTGGAAATTTAAGGTTTATTAAGTTTATAAAATACAAAATTCCAACAGGCATTACATCTGTACTGTAATTGGATCACATAACAGACCACGTTGTACACCAGAGTCGTCAAGCGTGATATGTAGTAGGATAAAGAAATCACCCCCAATACCACCCTAGCTCTCCCCCACCCAAAACCTATTCCCACCCCGGAGTGTGCTTACTTGAGCCAGTATATGGATATTGTAATATAGCATCAGAGAAGTAGAGTCCAATGGTGTGAATAAAAGAACAAGGTGCTACAGAGACATAACCAATGTGGACACTAATGTAAGTACAGAGTATATAATTTACCCCATTTTTTGTAAAAGGAGTCAATGCGGTTACTGGAACTAGCAACAAGTCTCTCAATATTAAAGCAAACTGATAAGTCCTTCAGCCACTCAGCATATGTTATAGTTAATTGGTCCATCCAATGTTTGAGCACTAACCTTTTAACCACCATAGAAATTAGTGCCATATGGAATCTGCGCTCATGGCTTTCAACACTAGAGTAGATACCTAAGATACATATTTCGACAGTGAACAAGCCTTCCAGTCCCAATAGTGGATCTAAATTGGACTGAATGGATTGCCACAAAGGGGCCAGTTTCTCACAATGCCAGAAGATGTGTAGCAGATTCCCTTCAAATTGGGAGCATCTAGAGCAGAGAGAGAGAGGGAGCCTCCCTAGCCTAGCTAGTTTGACCGGTGTATAGTACATGTTGTTTAGTATGTGGTATTGAGTGAGTATGAACTTATCTTGGGTGTGGTATCTATAGGTCTTTCCAGATTCATGACCAGTTAGGGGTGATGTCTGGCAGAAGAGATGACCAAATATTGGAGCCTGAGTGGGTGTCCGGAAATTTAAGGCCCAGCAAGTAGGAATATATTAATTAAATCCCATGGGGTTTAGTGGCTAATCCTTGGAGTTGAGAGAGAAAAGGCCTGATCTGAGAAACGCGGAATTCAGTTCCAAAGTTAGTGCTAATGAGGTGCCTTAACTGAAGCACTTTAAAAATGTTGCTATTGGGAAGATTAAGCCTAGCCATGATATCAGGAGAAGAGAGAAGGGAGTCCTGAGAGTATAGGTTCTCTATCAAGACCCCATGCAGTTAAGGAAGCCAGTCTGATGCGATCATTGAACCGCCTAAGTGGATATTGGGGTTTGATATAAGAGGCTGCGCCATAACCCTCTTTGGGGAAATTCTGAGGTAGTGCAGACATTGAGCGAGAACTTTGAGGGAGGTGCTGATAGTCGAATTTTGTATTAAGGTTGGTAATGCTGAACTGGGAAGAAAAAAGATGGTCGGGGAGCAGAGGTTAGCTTTTTCTAGTGTTCGTCTTTCAATTTGAAGCCAGATCGGAGGAGGGTCCTCGGCCCTGCTCGGGAGCCATCTTCCCAGCTTAAAGAGGTGACTAGCCCAATAGTAGAATATTAGGTTTGGGAGGCAGAGTCCTCCCATATCTTTAGGGAGGCAAAGTTTAAGAAAAGACCATCTGGGAGATTTGCCTTGCCAAATAAATTGGGAGAGAGTGGAATGTAGATTCTGTAAGTAAGATAAGGGAAGCCAGAGATTCATTAAATTCAGAGGGTAGAAAACTCGGGGTAGGACATTCATCTTAATGATGTTGATTCTACCCCATAGGGAAAGGGGAAGTTTGGACCATCTTTGGAGGTCCAGATGGATATTGGCCATTAGGTCATCAAGATTGAGTTTCCTGATTAGGATTGGATCATTGGTAAGGTGTATTCCCAAACATCTGATCAAGTGTGGGGACCATCTCATCCCGGATCTAGTGAAGCTGGCTTTATGTGTGAAAGCATTTAAGGGAAATATCTCTGATTTAGCTAGATTCAACTTATAGTGGGATAGAAGGGCCATATTGTATAATGACCTGTAGGGCATGAGTTAGCGATGTTTCGTGGTGAGCTATATGGAGGAGGATGTCGTCCACGTAGACAGAGAGAGTCAATGTTTGTTGTAACACCGAGCAACCCTGGATTTGTGGGGATTGCTTAATATTAAGAAGGAGAGGTTCTAGGTATAAATTAAACAAAAAAGGAGAGGGGGCATCCCTATCTAGTGCCAGTAAAGAGATAGAACTGCGAAGAGAAAACACCATTACAATAGATCTTAACCAAAGGAGACTTATACACCGTCTGAATCCATCTTATGAAGGAGGCTGGAAAGCCCTTTTTGGCGAGCGTAGCCCAAAGGAAGTCCCAGTTGACTCTGTCAAATGCTTTTTCAGCTTCTAACAAAATTAGAGCCATAGGGATTTGCGAGGTTTGGGCAGCATGGAAAATATGAGAAAGGGTTCTAAGTTGATCAGCCGTGGAGCAGCCGTGCACAAACCCCACCTGCTCCGGGCTCAGAAGGTGAGTCCAAGTCTGTTTAATCCTATTGGCTAAGATCTTTGTTAATATTTTAATATCGCAGTTTAAGAGAGAGATGGGGCGGTAACTTGCAGGGTCTTTTGGTGGTTTGTCTGACTTGAGAATTAGCACGATCGTAGCCTCTAATAGTGTGGGATCCAAAGTATCCACAGTGAACATGTATTCACAGAGCCTTAGGGGGAGGGGGGCTAGTTCCTTACTAAAGGTTTTGTAGAAGTTGGAGGGGTAGCCATCTGGTCCGGGTGACTTGTCAGGTGCTAAGGAAGCAATCGCCGCCTCCACCTCGAACAAAGTAATGGGAGAAGTAAGAGTCGATTTATGATATGGTTGTAGGCGAGGAAGGTTGAGATCTTCTAAGTAGTCTGAGATGTCCGATAGGGACATTTGGGAAGGGTTTTTACTATAAAGCGTACTATAGAATGCTTCAAAAATCTAGGTAATATCACTGGGTGTTGTTTTAATAGTGCCATCCGGTGTCTGTAACATTGGAATCAGTCTCAAACTTTCTGTTTTTTGTAGTCTAAGAGCCAACATTCTACCGGCCTTTTCTCCTTGGTCAATATATTTAGATTGGGTTTTTAAGATAGCATATTCTGCTTTTTCTTTTAGTAGGTCTGCGAATTCATTCTTTAGTTTTAACAGAATTTCTAGCAAGTTAGGGGAGGAGGTTAAGGGTACTGAGCACTCTATTTCTTTGATTTTGGTTAGCAGTGAAGCTGCTTGAGCCTCTCTACACTTCTTCCTCATTGAGGCAAGTTTGATTAACTCTCCCCGAAGGTAGCACTTAAGGGAGCACCATATTGAGTCTTCTTTCGGGGTGGAATCTTTATTAAACTCCACAAAGTTAGAGATCGGGTCTTTAATATGGGAAACGGTTTGCTCATTTTTGAGGAGCTGAGTATTTAGTTTCCAGACAGTGTCTCTCTGAAAATTAGAATCAGGAGAGATCTTCAACCAAGCTACTGAGTGGTCCGATAAAACTATCGGCTCCATACCCGACTGGAGGAAACCAGGAAGAAGAGAGGTGCTGATCAGTATACAGTCTATTCTGGACCATGAGTTATGTACCTGAGAGAAAAAAGAGAAAGACCGGAGTGAAGGATTAGTGAGACGCCAGGGGTTGCACAGCCCCAAAAGCTGCGTGAAATCCATTAAAGCTTTTTGGGCTGGGGTTGTGGGTTTTAGTGGTAAGTAGGTTCTATCTAGAGCCTGGGCTGGTGGGATGTTCCAGTCCCCTCCTAATATTAACTACGAAGGCAGGAGGTTTCCTATCTTGTCTGCCAGAGTCATGAGGAATTCTGCATCTCCTCCCACCGGGCCATAAATAGAGCCTAGTACAATATTGCTGTTGTTGAGACAGCCTTTGACAAGTATGAGCCTGCCCTCTGGGTCCATCAGGTTCTCTTCTGCCAGGAATGAGATGTGTTTCTTGATTAAGATGGCAACTCCTTTACTTGTTGCCGTTCCACTAGCGGAAAATACTTGAGAGAAACCAGACCTATGTAGCCAAATTGATTCGGTATTTAATAGATGAGTTTCCTGAAGAAGGAGAACATCAACTTTAAGTAAATTGCAGTGTTTAAACACTTGGTGTCTCTTTGTTTTGTCTCTGAGCCCACGTACATTCCATGTAGCTATCTTAATTGACACCATAAGCGTTCATGGACAATTAGGTTGAGAGGATGAGAGCAATTATATATCTAAAATGAGAACTTAACAAGGCACACTCCGAGCCCCCCTTTATCCCGTCCCACCCTTCGCAAAAATAATCCCCAAAAACCCCAACCAACAAATACTACCAGGGTAGTGATAATAATTCTAAACAGTGAGCAAAAGGCTAGATCCTGGAGCCGAAACATCCCACCCACCCCCCACCAAAAACCCAACCAACTATGTACAGGTGGCTCAAGCATAGTCAAATGTAGCCAGATAAGCCAGTAATGGTCACTTGGAGTCGTGATCCCCTTGGCAAATCCCAGCAGTTTAATAATCCAAAACCATCCTAATGGGGGTGTAGTTATGATAACTAGAGTGCAATCTAATAAACTGTGTAGCCCAGCATCCCGTAAGAATAACCCCTATCAGATTCCCCTGAGGATCGCCATATCCCCCCCTTATTAGCTCATGAAGCAGCTTCCAATCGAGCATGTCCCGCCTTGGCTCCCCCGCTTCCTCAATCTCTAGCCAGCCAAAGATCCCTTTTCCCTGTAATAGCCAAGGAGAATGGCCTTATGCTTTATAAAGTTCTTGAGGAGCCATGCGGTGTAAACATGGGGATTAAACTCCCTTACTGTCATCAAGCCTTTTAGATAAGACCGCTTACCATGCCATATGTAACATAGCCGATGCAGCGAGTCTTCCCTTTAATTATGAATGGGGGAAATATTCCTCTCTCCCCACGATTGGGCTGAAAGGATCGTGTATTCAGTCTCTGGCGGAATTCACTGGAGGGCATGATTTGCTATGGGACCAGAGTCGCTCCTCAACGAAATTGACAAGCTGCAACCTAACCCCAGCACTAGAGTTCCGGGGCTGTCCCCAGAGGTATTAGCATGCTCGCAGCTCCTCAGGGAAAAGGGGAAGCAAAGCCCTCCGTCAGTCACCAGGCCACACAGCCCACCCCCTTGACAACAGGAACAAGACAGGTAGCAAAATAGAATTTAGTAAAACTTAGCAATGAGTCAAAAGTCCAATATGTGATTGTTTATCTAGAGCAGGGGTTCTCAAATGGTGAGGCCAGCCTCCCTTGGGAGGCCCCAACCTGTTCCAAGGGAGGCTCAAGCAAGTCTCTAAAGTACAGTATTTAAATTTTGAGTTTTATGTATTTTGTGTGAAGAGATGAAGCAAACTGAAAGAGGATAACAGTAAGTGAATTTGATGTATTTATTTACTAATAGGTGACAAGGGAAGGGGAATGAGCCAAGGCTCATTTCAGGCGTACCTGGGGAAGGGTAGGTAGTGAATACATTTCAAAAGGTAACTGCAGAACAATCAAGAAGTACACAGTGAACAATATTGTAAACAAATGTAAATGATAAACTGATGAGTGGTGGTAATTGATCAATTTGTAGACTGATGGCAGAACAGCCCAAATACAATGATTGAGCATAGAAGTTCTAAGAGCAATAGCAGGAAGGAGCAAAGCAATCCCAGAGAAGTTGCTTAGCAGCAGGAAAAGAGGGAGAGAGGCAAAGTACGCGGGAAGGTTATTTCATATAGAGAGGAAACAGAGAAAGTAGTCTGACCCATGAAGGTACTGCAACAAGGGGTAACAATGGTTCAAGAATGAAAATAGCAGAGCAAGTAGGCTGGCGGGGGGGGGACACGCGGGGTAACAATAAACAGAACAATATTTTTATTTATTTGTTATTCAGATAACACCTTTGAGCACAAGAGCTCTTTTTCAAAGGTTCCACATCAGTATAAGACAAAGCACTGAATGAAAGAATTGAATTTGAGCCAAGAATTCAAAGGGGTTTCAATTTATTCATGGTGTACTGCGCAAAGTACCGCATGATTTTTTTCCTTGGGGAGGTCCAAGATTATTTCAGTTTTTGGGGGAGGCTCAAAATCTTTTCCATGGATTTGGGGAGGCTCACTGTGACAAAGTCTAAGAACCATTGATCTAGAGGACACATTTTCATCCGTCTTTAAACAGATTGGGGAGCCTAGAGGTTAAATCCTTGATGACCTGCTCAGGAGAGTCAAAGGTGTATGAGGAGCCTTCGATTGTAATTCTTAGTTTAGCTGGGTACAGCATTCTGAACCTAATTCCTGCCACGATTAGCTTGTTGACGACTGGGTGGAAGGCCGCTCATTTCTGTCTGGTTTCCATGGGAAGATCCTGTGCAATTCTTATTTTGGAAGATCCCCAGATTATAGATTGCAGCTCTCTTGTTTTAGTGAGAACGTGCTGTTTTTCTATGAAACTGAGAAATTTAATGATGATAGGGCGAGGAGGGGAATCCAGTGGGGGTTTCGGTCTTAGGGAACGGTGGGCTCTCTCGATGTGGTACTGAGGATTTAGTGGTGAGGGCCCCACCACTTTGTGAAGAAACTTCTGCAAAAAGGTGACAATATCGGTACCCTCTTCTGCCTCAGGTAGCCCAATAATCAGGAGATTATTTCTCCTGCTTCGCCCTTCTAAATCTTCAGTTTTGAGCTGGAGCTTGCGGATCTGTTGTTTCAAAAGAGTGATGTCTGGGTCGATTTTATCTTTCCACTTCTCTTGAGATGTGATTCTGGCCTCCGAATCCATAATTCTTCCTTTTAAAGTGGTGAGGTCACCTTTAATTGATTTTAGCTCCGCGGTTATATTTTCTAGTGCGTCTCGGAATGGTGTAAGCTCTTGTAAGAATCGCTCCTCAGATAAACGGACTACCGGGGGGTTGAAGCTGCCCGCCTTATTAAGGCTCCCGGTGCCCTGGTTTCTCAATTTCTTGAATGATTTTTCAGGCATAGTCGGTGGAGTGTGCCTGATTGTGGCCTGCTTCATTTCTGCCTCCATCGCTGCGATGAAGCTCTGCGATGAAAAGATTAAGTAGATGAAATCAATAGGCAGATGGTAAGAGACTTCTGGTTGCCGCTATTGGACCTAAAAGTTTAAAACGTTATATTTAAAGGTTTGTAGAAGGCAGTTGGTAGGAGCCCAGGACAGGTGCAGCTATCAGGCAGCTTGCATCACGTGACCCATATGCATCAAAGTTGAAAAAAACTATTTATTACATTATACAGCTTACCGGCATTTCCTCAGTTCGTGGTCGGCTTTGAAGAGTGTAGACGTGTTCGCGGTCCACTGAAGATTGTCGCACTGAGCTCCAGAGGTAAGTATGGGGTGAGGTGGGAGTGTGGGGAGGTGGATGCGGAGAGGGTGGGCGCGGGTGGTGGGAGCGGGGGTCAGGACATCTCAGCGAGGGAAGGTTTTTTTCTTACAGATTTTTTTTTTCTTGGATGACGCGGGACTTGTGCCATGCTGGTGTGGGCTCCCAGCATGGCAGCTGGAAGGCTGTTTGGGGAGCAGTGGAGCCAATGGGGGATTGGGCACCCTCGTCGGCCATACGGACTGTTGCCACACTGGGGTGGGCTCCCAGCATGACACCCGGTTGTCTGTTGGGGGGGAGAAACACTGGAGCTGACACGGGATTGGGCACCTCTGTCGGCCATACAGACTGTTGCCACGCTGGGGTTGGCTCCCAGCGTGGCACCTGGAACTCTGTTGGGGGGGAGCGCAGCAGAGCTCATGGGGAATACCCCCGTCGCCATGCTGCGTACGGGGGCGCATTAGCACGCAATATGCGTGTGTGTGTGGAGGGGGAGCACATGCGCACGCAGTAGCTTCTCGCTGCTTACTGAAGCATAGCTCTGCCTTTGAACTGTACGGCACTGCATTTTCAACTGCTGTCATGGACAGTTGCAGCATTCTTTGGCGAATTGTGGCCGTACCTGCAGACACACTGACTGCATTGGAAGACGGGTGTCACACCTACGAAAACTCAGATGATGGCATTATGTTTCTTGCACATGTGTGCAAGCAAACATAATGAGACCCTACTTATTTTTAAGTTTTTATCTCCTACCTTTAATTAATGGCAAAATGTCAATGTAATTATTTAGTCCTGGTGCTTTTAAAACCCCCAATGTATAGATCCAATAGGCCCCTCTGTATAGCCAGTTGTCATTTAGATTTTCAACCCTTGGTCCTTGCTTGACCAATTCAGTCTCACAAAATTTGACTTCATGAATTCCCTTTCCTCTGTTTTTCTGACAGTATACCGCTAGGGCATTAGTAATGTCCCCCCTTCCCTTGCTATGCTTCTCAAATGCTCCCACACCTGTAGTTTAAATGGTCTAGTCGTTTTTCCCATATAGAAAGATCCATATATGCACACTGCCAGATATACCAGATTTTCAGTCACACAGTTAAAGGAATGCTGTGCACCTTGCAGGTCTGTGAGGCATTAACTGATGTAAAAGTGTTACTCTTGATTATTGTGCTGCAAAATTTGTAGTTTCTGCATGGGTGAGTGCCAAAAGGTTTGGGTGGCAACCAGCTTTCCCTACTGGGAGTCCTAGTAGGCATTTTTTGTAAACTGTGTATGAAGTGGTCACCCAAATTGGTACCCCTCCTATATGCCATCCGTGGTGGCAAAGCCGTGGTTTAGGGGAGGGAGGGATGTGTCTGCAGTACAGCAGCCCTGCCTTAGGTTTGGGGACACAGGCTTAGTGTCCCATTAAGGCATGGTTTTCAGCAGCAGTAAACAGCACCACATGGAGGGGCTGTTTACCTTCACCACAAACCTTTAAATATACTGCTGTACTGGTATGCATGAGAGGACCCCTCATTTGCATAGGCATAGAGGTATTTTAGTGCTTTGATGCTGATTGGTTTGAAGGGTGCTCCCTGAGCCTCTGAATATTGGTTGGCTGGGAGCACTCACACTAACCTGAGTTAGTGCTCGCACTACCCTTTGAATATTGGACCTTTAATCTGATGTAAGCCATTTTATCTTAATGAATAAGAAAAGAACTCTAGTGATAATCTTGGGGATTTGAATGGATTTTTAGTTAGTAAAATAAGATATAGAAGTTTGTCGTAATATTAATTTTTTCAGTATTACAATAAATATTTAAGCAATAAGGCATGACCAGAGGTTAGATTAACAGTCTGTTAATCTACCACTAGGAGGTGTAATGTGGCACGAGGGGCAGCTGAGTGCCATATTGCCCCAAGGGTTGATTGACTGTTAATCCAACTCCTGGCGGTGCCTTATTGCTATTATAAAAATTATTCAAAAAGAAAAGTGTTCAAAGTGTACTTTTTTAATGTTTTTCTCATTAAGGGGGTGATTTTTAATAAAATAGTTCTTCCAACAACAGTTTAAGAATGCTGTTTCAGAATCAGAATGCATCATTCCAGTCATTCAGTAATGCTAGAGGATGGAATGCTAGCAGGAAGAATTCATGTGCCACGGTGATCAGCCTATACATCACAGTGTAACAGGGACTGATGGAAGGCTATCAGAATACTTAAAGCCAAGCAGATTGCAGCATTTCTAAGACCATTTTTTGGGCTGTGGGGGGAGCTTACACTTGTTTTGGGATTGTAGCTCTAAAAATGGCCAGTTGAGAAACCTTCCATTGGACTTCTGGCAGTATCCTTCTGAAAGTCCAACGGAGCTTAAAACCCTCTGTCACGATCAGCCGCTGCAGAATAACAGCCGCACTATTTCAGCTATTACTTCCGCATTCTGGGCCATGAACTGCGCATGCATGACTTGTGCACATGCGCAGTTCTGCTGGCGCCGACATGTTGTAAATGGCAAAATACCATTCACTGCAACTACGCATGCACAAGTGCCACGCATGCGCTGCTACGTCACCACTGTCTGCACTGGCAACAAAGAAAACTGCTTCACACCCTCCCACTGTTGCTGTCCTCCCCGCTCCCTCCATTCCTCTCTCTGTGCTGACATCGGAGTCCCCAATCCCCATGTCAGCATTATGTAGCATCCCCCCACTCATGTAGCACACTGGAAGCCCACCTCAGTGTGCCTAAATGTATTTTTTTTTGCTGCCCCCTGCTGACATCGGGGTGCCCAATCCCTGTGTCAGCATCATGTACCCACCCACCCCTCCACTCATGTGGCACACTGGTAGCCCACCCCAGTGTGCCCAAATGTATGTTTTTGTTTTTCCTGTAAATAAAGAAAACCATCCCCGACATTTTTTTATCTGTAAAAAAGAAAACGACCCCTTGTTATCGCCCCAGTCCCTCTCCCCACCCTCCCACTGAGTACCCACTTCCCTGTACCCCCTATCCCATACTTACCTCTGGAGGTTGGCACTGTCATCTTCTCTGGACTGGGACATATATGAACTCTTCAAAGCTGAACCATAAATTGAAGAGTCAAAGATAAGCATGCTATAATGGCATTCAATGGGGTTTTCAACTTATGTTGATAAATCGGCCATTTTTTTGAATTGTATTTAAATTTTCAACATGGGGTTCTTGGGACCCCACCCAATGACGATTCACTGTCATTTCATTACCAGTCAGAAGTGTGATTTCGCAGTCAATGTATGGAATCACCTTTCCGGACCGATTCAAGAAATGACAGTAGCACTGTTCATGAGGTGAGGTCCCAAAAAGCCCATGTTGCAAATTTAGTTTAAAAATTCAAAAAAATGACTGTATTACAAGAGTGCATTGTGCAGTTTCTATGCATGCTCCTAACTTTTCCAATTTTTTAAATTTTCACTCCACATTTTCAACATTGTCATTTTTGCAGACCTACTTTTTAACAGTGTAGCTGTCATTTTTTACATCCTGCCCGAAACATGTTTTCATACCTGTGGCACAGAATGGTGCTGTCACTCTGCAAAATCACCTTTTGGGACAAGTGAACAAAATGACACTGGCACTCTTCATGAGCAGGGGTCCCAAAAAAGGCCATGTTGAAAATTTGGTGCAACACCTCCAAAAAATGTTTAAGTTACACCCAGGCCTTCAATAATTTCCAAGCACATGTATAACTTTGCTCACTTTGCTCACTTGGCAGCTCGTCACAGCCCTATCAGCTATGGCCAGAGTTTGTTATAATTTGTTTGTTATAATTGTACTCGCTGTAGCAACAGTCTTGAAATTAATAGATCATACACATTTGTTAGAATTAAGTTGTGGATAAAATTGATTGCTGTTTCTGCAAAAATTGTAGGCATTTTGCAACATAAATGGCAACCTTTGTAACATCTGTGTAATGAATATTTAATAATTAAACATTCAGGTAAAATATACTACTCATTGAAATATATTTAAATATATTTTACTTGGTGACATGTATTTCATATGTGTATGGAAAATATACGATGAGCCACAAGATATATTATAAATATGTTATTAATATTATCAACATATTTGCCATATATTTAAAATATTCATTGCAAAAAAAAAAATGCGTTAAGGTATCATTTAGTGTTCAGCTTCAAGCAGCAAAAGTAGGGGAATGTGGCTTTAAGGTTTCCAACCCTAACTCCCCACCCACTAAACAGCTAAAAGACAAGCCCACACAACCAACCATAGACAGCCATCATCAGGTAAGACAAACAACATACAACTGTTTGCAGATGACACAGATGCAGTAATACTAACATGCTCCATTTAAGGATTTCTATCTGCAGCTGCACAGGAACCTGGCCCCACCTGGGCATGTGCCTATGCAGCTCTGTGTGTGTGTGTGTGTGTGTGTGTGTGTGTGTGTGTAATACAGCATGTTGTGCAGATAGAAGCTCCCATGGGACCTGCGCCTCTGCAAAAAGAGATAGTCTTGCATACTGTACGAGGTACCTCGCTAAATGGCATGATCCACTACTGCATGGTTTTCTATATGCAGCTGCATAACTGAAAAGTTGCTACCATCTTGGAGAATTTCTACATCCACTGCTGAAAGCATGACACCCATATTGTAACAGGCTTCCATCTGCATAGCGTCAAGCCCCACAGGGACTTGAGCTTCTGCAGTCACAAGTCAAGAGTGCAGCATATGTCTTACACCTGTGGCTGAAGACATGCAGTCCCCTTAGGGGCCTGTGCTTCTGCAGAGAGAAGTTCTGTTGCAATTTTGGTGTCATGGATTTTGTGGATCCCTCATTTCTGCAGCCAGAGGTTGTTGTGTATGTCTTACACCTGAGGCTACAGAAGCACTGGCCCCTTACAGGTGTGTAACTCTGCAGACAAAAAGACTCTTGTAATTTGGGTATCATGGATTTATATCTGTAGCTACAAGAGCTGTGCTTCTGTACATGGAAGCACTGTTGTGATTTGAGTATCATGGATGAAAGAAATATGTTCTTTGGATCAAATAGTGATAAAATATAAAACAAGATCAGAAAAAGATAAACAATATTGGGAGTGTATTTTGATGCCGGGACACTTGGTTGCAGCTAAGTGCTGCTACATGCAGGTCCAGCACCCAGTCAGGTATTAGCACACTCAAGTTAGCGCAAGGTTGACCATGTGATGTCATAGGGTCCTGTGCACAATACTGCAGGATTCCAAGCTTAGCTTCACTACATAAGGAGCTGCTTTGAGGCACCCACATCATTCTCTCTGACTTCTGAGATGCCAAGAAGGAGACATAGTACACCAAAAAGGTAACCCTGCAATAAAAAAATGATACAATTATGAAAGTAGCACCAAATGTTTATGAATGCTTTTAAAAGGGGGAATTATGATTTTGTGCAGACGAAGTAACCATAACTAAAACTTCACAAAGCAAGATCACGGAGAATGCAAGGTGAACTATCTAAATGATTCATACTGGGTTAAAACATTAGTTTTAAGGAGGAAGTGGCTTTAAAAAGATTACATGTTGTTTTACAGGAGCATAGATCATAAAAATGAACCCTAAAGAAGTTAGCTGAAAAAAGGAACGTTAAGGCAGCGGCATCCACGGGAGCAAGCCTCTTCTTTATAAACATTAAATAATAACTGATGAAGAAGTGATGGACTACAGAAAATATTACGTGCAGCAAAGTGAAAATGTGTTTATTGGTATGTTTGTAGATGAAAGGTTGTTGAAAAACAATGAACTAAAGCCCAAAGACTTATAAAGTTAAAAGTGAGTAAGTGTGGCTCAGTTCCTAAGGAAAATTAATATTAATGAAATCAAAATGGATGTGGTAAAATGTGATAAAATGTTTATTTTAGAAACCAGACTCCCTGATGAAGGGTTAAATACATGAAACATAGGAAAATAAATGTCTGGTGCAACAGATTAAATAAAATAAAAAACTGCTACAAAAATTTTGGTGCGTGGGTCCAATATGTCCAATTCCTGAAAAGTATGATGGGTTTCTGTCTGCAGCAAAAAGTGAGTATGTCTTGTGCTGTGCGTGATATAGACAGAAATCCACGAAGGTACGGTAGCACTCAGTCCTAGTGCATTTGTGTCATCTGGAAACAGTTGTTGTTTGCCTTACCTGATAATGACTGTCTGTGGTTGGTTGTGTGGGCTTGTCCTTTTGCTGCTTGGGTGGTGGGGTGTTAGGTTTGGAAACCCTAATGCCATATTTCCCTACTTTTGTTGCTTTAAGGTGAACCCTAACTGGTGCATTACTGCAGTTTTTTGGAATTAATTCTTTCGTTTTTAGATAGTGTAATTGTATCCTCATTCACACAGGTCCCAAAGGGACCTACATGAACACATATATCTGGCTGCGGAAGTGCAGGCACCTCTGGGCCCTGTGCTTTGGATGTGTGTAGATGCAGACACACAGGGCCCTTTAGGCCCTGTCCTAAATGTGGAGTACATCAGTCCTGCACTGCACTTCCATGTGGCTACAGATGCAGACACACAGGGCCCTCTGGCCATGTACCAACTAAGGAGTCCATGTGGTGCTGAAGCATAGGGCCTTCCAGGCCTTTCACTTCTGTGTTGCTACAGATGTAGACACACAGGAGTCCATCTGGGTACAGACGACATCTTGCATGTCCATGTGGGTACAGATGCATCTTTTCAATCATGTGTCAAGTATGTTTCCACAATGGTTTATGAGGTAGTGTCATAAAATGCAGATGTTTTTTTTTTTTTTTGCCAATAATTCCACTTTATTGGAGAAACATAGCAAGCAAATACATTGACACAAAGACGGCTGATAGTTTCCATTTTAAACCTAACACAAACTATAAACCTTGCTTAGACATAAAGGAAATAATAAACATAGGAATATAATCCTCCCTCCCACCTCCCGCAGCTATCCGTATGAACAACGTACACTAAGAATATCAATATAACTTTTACTAGGATCTCAAAATGTGTTTTGGCTTAGCAGGGGGAAAAAAAAAAAAGAAAACAAAAGATCAGAAACAATGGTAACATACCCGATATACAGCTACTCATTTCTCAACCACACTAAGGATAGCCGAAAGGGATATATAACATGAGTTACGCGAAGCCTATTAAAACCCATATTTACCCTTCATTTGTAATAAAAACTATTCCAGCACTTGTCAAATTTGTGGAGGAATACGTAGACACATATATCACTTTCTCAGCATACAATGTATCCACGAACTCCCCCACCACTCCTTAAAAGGCAGTCCATACTTCACACCAGTACGGAGTATCACTAACTTAGTAACCATTGCAATTAATGCCATTTGGATCTTCGTAACCTGGTGTGGAATAGCACTGTAGTTTCCCACAATACACACTTCTGGTGTGAAGTATTCTGTTAAATCCCAAAAGGGTCTCACTCCCTGATTGACCAGTTCCCACAGCAATTTACTTTTGGGGCAAGTCCAAAGTTTGTGAAATGTAGTAGCCATTAAATCATTACAGTTCGAACAAGCTGCAGAAAATTGTTTGTTACATCGATGCAGTTTACAGGCGACATATACATATTATGTAATATTCTAAATTGAATGTCTCTTAACCTGTCCTGTTTTAAAAAGGAGTAGATATTTGACCAGGTATCCTTCCAAATTCTCTCATGCCAGTCCAAGGATAGATTAGTCTTCCAATAATATGGCACAGGGGATAAATTCGCTCCTAGAGTCTTGTTAATATAGTTATAACTCTTAGAGATAAGTCTGCCTGAAAGACATTGACTAGCAAGAGTGTCCCAGAAAACACCCACCTGGTCTGAATGGTGACCTTTTTCAAACCATGATTGAATACAATTTCTTATTTGTACCAATCTAAATAATGATTTTGTATTGACCTTAAATTTTCCTGCCAAACTAGAAGAAGGCAATAGAGAGTTACCGCTATAAAATTCCGAAACTCTCACTTTAGATGTACCTAAAGCGAAGAAGCTAGTTATTGGCTGGTTCCCAAGTAAAAGGTTGGGGTTCCTCAATAAAGGTTGAGTGATATCCTGTCGTGGGTTTACTTTTAGTAATACATGAAGTTGCTGAATAGCTCTAATGTCCCACCCCATGGGAGAGTCTCTTATTTTACCTGGAACTTTAGCCCAAGGGGTAAATAACAAGGATTCTAGATCAATCTTATATTCTTTAATAAAAGATCTATCCAGGTTTAGGCCTAATGAGGACTTGTCAATTTTATCTGTCCAGCAAACCACTCTGGCTGTATGGATAGCTAAATAATATCTAAAAAAATCAGGTAGTTGTCTGCCACCTACATTCCAATGCCTAGAAAGTTTAGAATAGGCTCTACGAGGGGGTTTGTTATCCCAAATAAATTTTGAACATATCCCAGTCAACTCCTTGAAAAACAATTTAGGAGATATATATTCAAGGTCGATAAGGGATAAAAGATTTTAGGTAGTACCACCATTTTAATAATGTTACATCTTGCCGAAAAGGATAAAGGAAGTTTTGTCCATCTTTCTAAATCTATCTTAATAGATTTAATGATGAGCTTTAAATTAAGCCGAGCCAGATCCTCCATATTCCTGGAGATTTGGATACCTAGATAGCTTAGAGTTAAACTGCCACTGCAGGCCCAGATCTGTACACCACCCTTTAGTTAACTGCATTGATAGTGGGTAAAGCTTAGATTTGGTCAAATTTAATTTGAATCCAGAGAAGTCTCCGTAGGATGCAATGAGATCTAAGGCTCTCAGAATTGACACTGAAGCATCTCTTATATGTAACATAAGGTCATCTGAAGGCCGATAATTTGTGTTCCTGATCACCAATCCAGAGACCTCGAATACCAATGTAAGCTTTAATTGCTCTGATTAGGGTTCCAAATATAAATTAAAAGATACGGAGATGGGGACAACCTTGCGGGTGCCCCTAGACAAGGAAAGATTCAGAGATCAAATTGTTACTTTGAATTCTGGCTGATGGACAGAGATAGAGGATTTGGACTGAGCGAATAAACTCACTTGGAAAGCCAAATCTGGCTAAGACTTTAAACATGAATGTCAATCCACCCTATCCAGCCTTCTCTGCATCTAATGATAACAGGAGGCTTCTGAATTCAGGTCCGTAGTTGTAGAAATAAAATAAAATAGTTTCCTAAAATGGTCAGCTGCTGAGCGGCCTTCTACAAAGCCAGCTTGTTCTGGGCTAATCAACTCTCTCCACACCTTCTTTAATCTAATGGCTAGTATTTTGCAAAATTTTTACATCAATATTTAACAATGAAATAGGTCTTATAATTACCACCTGATCAGTTAATTTGTCTGGTTTGGGCAACACAATTATCTTAGCTTCAAAGGGAGTTCTCTTTAACTCCATAACAAGACCAATATCTGAACAGTTGGGTTAACAAGGTGTTATCTCCTGTTTAAATAACTTATAGAATAGGGTGTGTATCCATCGGGGCCTGGTGCTTTATCTAACTTTAAGGAGTCAATGGCTGTTAAAACCTCCTTATGGGAAATGGGTATTTGTAGATGAAGTCTAGACTCCTGAGACAACTGTGGTAATGGTATTCCATCCAGAAAAGCCTTCATTCTAAGGGCATCGTGACTAGAATAAGGCTGGCTAGTATCACAGCTCCTTGTAAAAATCAGTAAAAATCTGGAGGATTTTAGCTGGGTCTGTAACTAGCTCATGAGTAACATTATACCTCAGGCTTGGTACCCACCTTGCTTCTGCCCTTAGCTTTAGTTGCCAAGCCAGTAGCTTCCCGGCTTTACTCCCTAACCCAGTATAAACAGCTTTAGTTGTCCCCAAAGTATGTAATGTCTTCTCTTTTAAGGTGCCTGCATACCAGGCCCTTAAAGTAGAGAGTTCCTGTATTTGGGCTTCCGACCTATCCACTTCCTGAATTCCCTCCAGTAACTTAATTCTGTCCAGACATTGCGAAAGTTCCTGATTTTGTTTGCCTTCTTTTAGAAGCAATCCTAATTAACTCCCCTCTCCAAACCGCCTTAAGAGCGGCCCATGATTGGTCAATGTTAGGAATAGATGACCAATTGATTTCAATCATGGTGCGCATAAAGGAGGTGAAACGGGAAACTATTTGGGTGTCCTTAAATATTTTGTTATTTAAAGACCATGAATATGATCTTCTAGCTATAAAAGATGGGCTCCAACTTATCTGGACTGGGGAATGATCCGAAATTACTCTAGGCAACAATATAACGTCCGTTAGCTCTGCAATACACTGTTGGCTCACCATGAAGTAGTCAATCCGAGAATAGGTTTTATGAACTGGTGAGTAAAAGTATACTCCTATTTAAGGGGTTACGTAGCGCCCACGGGTCCTTTAAGCCCTAAAAAGATGTACATTCGACTACGCTTGCTGAGCTGGAGAGGTGCAATTTCCTATGAGTAGATCTATCCAACCTGTCTAATTGGGTTGGGTTCCAATCTCCACCCAGAATAATTGTCCTGTCCCAAAGGGAGATAAAATTGCTGCCAATTTAGCAAAAAGAGGGTGTTTCAATGTTGAGGTCCATAAATAGAACCCAATACCACATTTACCCTCCTAGAACTCCTACGACTAATATATATCTCCGGGTGGGGTCAGAGATTACTACTGAGTGTGAAAAGGAACCCCCTGGCAGTGTATTGCCACACCACGGCTGGCTGTAGAATAACCAGCACCATATACCTGGCAACCCATTTCTTCCTGAAACAAGGAGAAGTTTCAGTGGTACATGAGTTTCCTGGATAAAAACCACAGCTGGATTATAATGAGCAAGATGATTCAAGACTAAGTGTTTTTGCAATTATCTTTCCCCTTTAATGTTCCACGTTATAAGTTTAAGAGTCGAGGATATCTTACAAATAACTCAGCTGATACAAAAACGGATAGTTGCCCCACCCCACAAAATCCCCAACACACCAAATAAAGGCTAACCCCCTCCCTCTGAAACACCCCAAACAACAAACTACAACTACATTCACACTGGCCAAGCCACCTCAAAACTCTATGGTTCATTGTGTGCCACAGGGTGGGCCACCATCCCGTATAACAGTAGACAAAACCAAGCCTCACTTACAACAGGATCTGGGTTGTGACACTTGTTATTATTATTAATATAAGAAAGGCTGATCTCGATAAAGGTCCCTTTAGTGCCTAGTCACAGTTGTCCACCTAAATAACAACAAAAAATAAAGTAAAATATTGGTGCTATGGATAAAGGCACTCCGACCACTGGACTGTGGTAAAATAGATAAGCCTTATAGACCAGTCTAACCAAATGCTGCTTCTGGACAAATACTCGAGCAGAAAGAAACCATCAGAACCAGGAGTGAACCGTTCAATTACTCAGCCCTTTGAGAACAGGTTTGGCTTGTCGACTTGTAAAACTCTTAAAGCCTCTTCAGCATTATCAAAATGCCTTGTTCCTTCTTTAGTGCTAACTCCAGCCTTGCGAGGGTACAGGATACGTTAGCCGGATACCAGCTGCCATAATTTCGCCGTGATGGGTGAAAGGAGGCTCTAGCTTGTCGTGACTTCAGCGATAAATCCGGTACCATTCTTAACTTCTTGCCCTCCCACTCCAGTACCAAAACCTTTCTGGTTTCCTTTATTATATGCTCTCTGTAAAGGAAATTTAGCAGTTTAAATATAATAGGCCTTGGGGGGGCCGAAATCTCAGGTCTAGCTCTCAGAGCTCGGTGCCCCCTCTCGATCACATATTCAGATCCATTAGGTGAAGGCCCTGCTATCTTTACCAGCAACTTTTGAGAAATGTAAGCATATTAGGCCCTCTTCACCTTCGGGCATTCAAGCAACACCAGATTGTTCCTCTGGCTCCTATTTTCCAAGTCATCAGCCGGTCTTCTAATTTAGTTAGTGACTTTTAACTTCAACTATTGCAGGCCCGTTTTTCCTGCACTCTCTCCAGGAAACAATCCGAGCTTCTGTATCGCAACCCGTCGTGTTAGCTGAATCAAGCATGAGCTTGAACTCCATAGCGTCTTCCACTAATTTAAAGAGAGCTTCTTTGATTACTGCCAGATCATTAGAAATTTTGTTGGCGAGACCTCCTCCTTGGCCGCCTCGAGGAGAAGAGCTACGTCGCAGCCGCTTCGATTCCATTTCTTGCTCGCTGTGCTGCATTTCGTGCCTGGAAGCTACAAGTCATTGCTGAATGCATTGTAGGATAATATTCAGGTGGTTCAAATAACGTGGCTACAGTGAACTGGATTTTATGCACCTTTTATTTCCGACGGGAGCGGGAGCCCACAGCCACTGCTGCTACTCCTCCATTAGCGTCACGTGATCCCCCCATAAAATGCAGATGTTAAAATTCTGGATTTGAAATCTTCAAATACGGCACAGTGATGAGCAAAAGTTTTGATTCTTTCATTATAGAAACATAGAAGTTGACAGCAGATAAGGACTGCAAGGCCCATCCACTGTGCCTTTTTTTTCTATCTTATGAATGTGCCATAGGCCTGTATTCTGTCAATGACCTATTTATTCATACTCATCTGTACTGATCCCTTATGCCTATCCCATGCCTGTTTGAAGCCCTACACTGTATTCATATCCACCACTTCCTGAGGTAGGTCGTTCCATGCATCCACTACCCTATCTGTGAAAAAGAACTTCCTCACATTACCCCTTAATCGAACTCCCTCTAATTTCATGCTGTGTCCTCTTGTCCTGCTATTTTTCTTATGTTGAAACATGTTAGACTCTTTCACCTGGCTAATGCCCTTAAGATGTTTGAATGTTTCAATCATATAACCTCTCTCTCCCCCCTTTGTTCTAGGCTATACATATTGAGCTCTGTTAATCTGTCCTCATATGTTTCCTTTTTTTTTGTGTGTTATTTATTTTCACCCCTTGTGCCCCACGACCCACCACTCCTTTGGGCTGCCTAGGTCCTTCACCCGCTCCGCCTGTCCCATCCTGAGCCCTCCATCTTCACATAGCAGCTGCCCCTGAGGTAACTCGGATGTAACCCTTTGCCAGGTGGGTCCCCCTCCTCCGAGGGGGAAGGCACCGGGGGGGGCAACCAGCACATACTTGGCCCCAGGGTGCTGCTGGGGTGGAGGGGCACTTTCAGGGCATTGGCGGTAATGGAGGGCCGGTAGCCATCATCCGGTCAGTCGAGAGGAGGATTTCCGCTTTTCTACGCTGTTCCTACTTGCGTCTTCTGCAGTGCTCCTGGTCTCCACCAGAGGCTGCTGCAGAGCGACTCCAAACTGCTACCCACCCCAGGAGAGGAGAGCAGTCTCTACGGATGCTCAATCCTCTCCTTTCCCTGCCAGCCCCCAGTGTCCTGAGTCCATTCCCGAACTTGGGTCACCAGCGTAGTGCGAGGTGTGGCATACAGCGCCTCAACCCTCAGCGTCACCAGGCCGGCTCCTCATATGTTTTCTGATGCAGTCCCTGCACCATTTTGGTTGCCCTTGTCTGGACTGCCTTCATTTTGTTAATGTCCTTGTGCAGGTGCGGCCTCCAGTACTGCACGCAGTACTACAGATGGGGCCGAACCAGTATCTTGTAAAGAGGGATTATTACCTCCCTCTTACGATTTGTGATACCCCTGCTAATACACCCCAACATCCCCTAGCCTTACCTACTGCTTTAGTGGTCTGCTTGAATGGTTTCAGGTCATCTGTGATGGCAATGCCCAAGTCTCTTTCTTCCCTTGTGATTGCCAGCAACTCCCCTCCCAACCTATAGGTGGCTTCAGGGTTTCTCTTCCCTATGTGCATGATCTTGCACTTCTTTTCGTCAACCCCAGTTGCCACTCTTCTGACTATTTTGCCAGTTTATCCAGATCTCTTCTCATTCTACCCACCCCATCTGGATAATCTACTCTGTTGCAGATCTTGGTGTCATCTGCAAACAGACAAACCTTATCCTCTAGTCCATCTGCAATGTCACTGATGAAGATACTGAAGAGAACTGGCCCCAGGACTGATCCCTGAGGTACCCCACTTGTGACTTGCATCTCTTCTGACTGTATACCGTTTATCACCACTCTCTGTGTTTTGTCCACCAACCAGTTTGCTACCCAAACGACCAACTTCTGGCCCACCCCGAGCCTACCCAGCATATTAATCAATCTTCCATGTGGGACAGTATCGAAAGCTTTGCTGAAATCAAGGTAAGTGACATCAACTGCACCCCCTTGGTCCATCACTCTGGTTACCCAGTCAAAGAAATCTATGAGATTAGTTTCACAGGACCTTCCTGTTGTAAACCCATGCTGTCTTGGATCCTGCGCTCCTATGGACTCCAGGTGTTGCACTAGCCTTTCCTTAAGGAGTGCCTCCATAATCTTGCCCACTACTGAGGTAAAACTGACTGGTCTATAGTTCCCTGCCTCCTCCCTGCTACCATTCTTGTGGAGTGGGATCACATGAGCCCTTCTCCAGTCTCCGGGACCTCTCCTGTGCTCAGAGACTCACTAAACAGTTCTGATAATGGCTCTGCTAGTTCCACCCTTTGCTCCTTTAGTACCCTGGGATGTATGCCATCAGGTCCCATTGCCTTGTCCACCCTGAGTTTAGAGAACTCTTGCAGGACCCTTTCTTTTGTGAAGGGACTTGTGCACACCTTCCTCCCCCATGTCCATGCTGCTGAGCTGTGGGCCCTGCCCTACCATCTCCTCAGTAAATATTGAGCAGAAGTATCTATTTAGGATAGATGCTTTTCCTTGGTCATCCTCCACACACTCCCCCTTATCCCCTTTGATCTTAGCAATTCCCCCTCTGGACTTTCTCCTTTCACTAATGTATCTATAGAAAGTATTGTCCCCTTCTTTTACTGTTCATGCTAATGTTTCCTCAGTTTGGGCCTTTGCCTGCCTTACTGCCTTCCCTGCTTTCCTTAGGGAAGTTTGGTATGCCTCCCTGTCTTCGTCACACTGCATTCCCTTGTATTTCCTGAATGCCAACCTTTTGTCTCTGTCCTTTTCTGCTACTGTTTCTGAGAACCAAACTGGTTTTCTCTTTCTTTTGCTCTTGCTTTTCTCCCTAACACAATGGGATGTTCCTTCAAGTATTGCATCCTTAATGCTTGCCCACTTTGCCTGTATCCCTCACTTGTATTTCTTCTTGTCAGGGCTAGCTTAATTCTGTTGGCTATCTTATCAAAGTCAGCTCCTCTGAAGTCCCATATGTTTGCCTTGGAATGGGATGATTTAGTTCTAGTGGTCAAATTGAACCATACCATGTGATGGTCACTGGCCACCAGGTGACCTTCTACCTGGGGATCTGTGATCCTTTCCCCGTTAGTCAGTACTAGATCTAAGAGAGCCCTGTCTCTTGTGGGTTGTTGTACCAATTGTTTGAGCCCTGTCCCCCTTGCAGGGAATCCACTATGTGTCTAGTTCTGGTGGATGTTCCTGCTGGTATTGACCAATTCGTATCTGGCATGTTGAAGTCTCCCATTATCAGAACCTCTCCTTTACCTGTCATATTTTGTATATCTTCTAACAGTAGTGTGTCTATGCCCCCCCCCCCCGTCTGGAGGCCTGTAGACAATCCCAGTTCATATGGCTGTCCCATTTCTTGTTTCCAGGGTGATCCACAGTTTTCTGGCTCCTTATGTGAATTCTGAATTTCTGTAGCTTTGATATTTTCATTGATATAAAGGGCTACTCCCCTCCCCCTTTTTTGCACCTCAGTTTCTTCTGAACAGTACATAGCAGGGTACTGAAGTCTCCCAAGTGTGGTTACTGGTGACCCATGTCTTACTAGTGGCTACTATGCCCAGTTTGACCTCTGTCACTGTTACCTGCAGGTCTGGGATCTTATTTCCCAGACTGCAGGCATTTGAGTACATGATTTTCCATTGGCCAGTTTTCAGTACATTCATTGTTGGGTGAAGTCTGGTGTTTACCCTGCTCGTCGTATGGGGAGCTGGACCTTTTCCTTACCCGGTAAAGCAAATGAACTACAGACATGATGAACTCCTGTTTGATCACTAGCTGAGGGGAAAGGGTGTTCTTCCTGTTCGATGTACTGGGTGCTGCACCCCTCTCCCCATTGGCTAGTTTAAATATTCTACAAAGACATCCAACCTCTGCCTCAATGCACTGACTCCCTCTTTAGTCAGATGCAGTCCATCAAATCTAAAAACTTTCACTCCCAAAACTGTTGCCAGAAATAAACAAAGTCTGGTCAGAGCCAACGTGGCAGCATAAAGCCATTCACACCACTCATGGAGAGCACGGAGATCATGTGGGAAAGTTGGAAACATGGAAAACTGGTAGCAGATAAGGACCACTAGCCCCATCAAGTCTTCCCTTTTTCTTTACCTGTAACAGCAGCTGGTGACCCTATTCGGGCATCAGCTTAGCTACTCCTTCCCACCTCTAGGGTTCCTTTATGCCTATCCCATGCATGTTTGAATCCTTCTACTGTGCTTGCTCCCACCACCTCTTGGGGCAGGCCATTCCATGTATCCAACACCCTGTCAGTGAAGAAGAATAACTTCCTCTTATTTCCTTTATCCCCCCCCAGTCTCATATTGTGCCCCCTTGTTCTTGTACTCCTCTATACTGAAAGATGTCACCCACCTGCACCTTATTTATGCTTCTGAGATATTTGAAGGTCTCTATCATATCTCCACTTTGTCTTTTCTCCTGCAGCGAATACATATTGAGATCCCTCAATGTCTCCTCATATGTCTTGTGGTGCAAGCCCTGAAACATCTTAGTTGCCCTTCTCTGAACCACATCCACCCTATCTACACCTTTACGAAGATGTGGCTGCAGAACTGAACAAGATATTCCAGATGAGACCTTACCAGCATTCTGTACAGTGGTTTCACCTCCTCCCTTCTTCTGCTTGTGATATCCCCCAGGGCACCCCAGCATGCCACTGATTCTCCCTATAGCCTCTGTGCATTGTTTGGCCACTGTTAGGTTATCCAAGATGATAGTCCCCAAGTGTCTTTCTTCCCTAGTGAGTGCCAGCAGTCCCCCCCATCCTGTAGCTCTCTGCAGGGTTTCTGCACTCCAGGTGCATGACTTTGCATTTCTTCACATTGAATCTCAGTTGCCACACTTTGGACCATTTTTACAGCTTTTCTAGGTACCTCCTCATTTTCTCCACCCCATCTGGAGTGTCTACCCTATTGCAAATTTTGGTGTCATATGCTAAAAGCCCTTTCCTTCCAGCCCTTCTGCGATGTCACTAATGAAGACATTGAAAAGGACTGGCCCCAGGACTGCTCACTGAGATACCCCACTAGTCACCTCCCTTTCCTTGGACTGGATATCATTAACCACCACCCTGTGCTTCCTATACCCCAGCCAGTTCCTAACCCAGTTCCTGTGATGAAGTTCTCCTTGAAGATGAAACTCACAGCAGAGAAGTGTGCCATGTCCAAGATGTCCTCTGGAGTGTGCGTATCCGCACTGACTTGAGAGATCCATGGCAATCAGAATCACGAGGTGGTATAATACACTGTTTGTGAATAAAATTGTTCACCCTGTATTTTTATAATGTATAGTATTTTTTTATTCATTTGTTAACCGGGTTGGTACACTGGTCCAAATACCTTCTTCAGGCATGGCCTGGATCAGAGACTGGCACAATCATTGCTAAAATATAGTGAACAGCAGCAGTGAATCACACATAAGCAAGTAAAGAATCCAGTACAGTCAGACAACATACAAAGGTGGACAAATAATAATACAAGCACACAGTGCAAGATACAACAAACAAGGTGGGCATTATACAAGATAAATACAGGCAAGATATCAATGTCCTGTAACAATAGGACAAATTACAGTTATGTGAAATGTGCAGTGTTACAAGTATGTGATATGTGCACACAGCAGTTCTTTTGCTTTCAGAATGAATATGTTGTATGCAGTCTTTAGAGGTTCCTTAATGCTACTGTACCACAGAAGGGTACAATCACATTCAGTGACCTTTGAAGTGTTGTACAACAACATTTTGAATGGGATGGAATTATATGCAGAACAATTCTCTGTTACACACTGTATTTTGGTTCTTGGTAGATAAGGATGTCTTTTCCCGCCTAGACAGCCTGTTTCCCCTACCTACTGTGATGCAACAGACGCTGCTTATTTGCCGGCTTTATCATCATGTACACTGCATCAATGTTTCATTATGCATATCTTATGCATTCATGAATGCCAGTGTCATTTCTGACCCTACCACTTCTGCTTTGAGGATGTTCAGTGCATTCACCGGCCTATTAGAGAAGAAGGACTTTCACACATTTTGCCTAGGTCTGCCCTCCCCCAGCTTCATATCATAACCCCTTGTTCTTGGACACCTTTTAAACTGAGTATGCTTCCGTCTTAAACCTTATTTATACCTGAAGGTATTTGAAAGTCCCTATCTTTTCATATCATACTGTATCGTATCCATAGTTACCTCTAGAGAGTACACAATTTGGCACTTTAGTCTTTGGTCATAATTATTTTATAATAACTGGTCAGCAATTTTTTACATAGGCTGACCGAGTTATAATTAGCCATTATAACCCATGAGTTATAATGGTGAGTATGCACTGAGTCACTCAAAAAACAACCACTCCCTGATTGGCTGTTACTCCACTACTGGGTGGAGTAAATAGTTTCAGAAACATGGTGGCTCCTTATCCTGCGTATCGAGGAGCCGCGAGACTGAGAGTCATCATCGGTTTCTTTTTTTTTTTAACCAGCTCAACATCTACAAACAGAAAAAATCTATCTGGTTGATCCCGTCATTCGGAACCTGCAGTGGACATCTACCACCAGTGCGAACCAGGAACGGCGCAGAGGCTGAAGTGCCTGAGGTATGCCGAAGTGTGATTGCAATCCAAATGCCCAGCTCTGCAAGTCTGCAAGTGAAAAAATAAATGCCAGATTAAACAGAAAAGCTTTACAAGATAAAAAAAAGCAAAAGAGATAAAGATAGAGTGTATGTGTGTGCGTATGTGCGTGTGTGTGACTGACAGAGACACAGCAATACCAAATGCACTTTGAAAAAAAATTGCTGACAAGCAATTATAAAAAATAAAAGATGGGGAAGTGTCCTACTCAAATGCATTGGTCGCTCTCAGTGTGGGATGCTTTAATAACTCCTTCAGGCTTCCCCCTCTGGGTTTATGCAACATTCCACACCTTGGACGACCATTAAATTCTCATAATGTGCACTTTCCCATCCATTATTCTATATGTTACAGTTACCGCACCATTTTTTTAATCATAAAAGATTTTATAATGATTTTTTAACAATGGAACATGCATGAAGCAGAGATGACTTGGCATCAAATGCAGTAGGTAACTTGTATACTTAACTGTTGCTTATACTATACACTGTTTGCAAATATAGGCATACACTGAAGGAATTTAACACTAAACAGAACTCTACATTGGGATGATTAGTCCCTTTCTATATTAACCAGAATAAGTAACAGCATCAATCATTGCATGGTGAACCATACCCTCTAGCCCTGTAGCCCTGAGTAAATAAAGGAGAATTCAGCCTGGGTATATGTCAGCCTGGAATCGGTGTGGGCTCATCTTTTTGAACCTTTACAGAAGGGAACTGAGCAAAATCCTGAATATTATGTCATTGCTGACCCATCTGGTGGGGAGGGACCCTGATCCTGGATTATTAAGAGTGCCCCTTTCTAAGACCTTTCATCCTGTAAGGACTGAAGTGAACCAGTTCGTGTGGAAGCTTAATGTGGAGTAAGACTGTTGTCTGGGTCAGAAGGGTGAGTTGCCAGGTGGTGGGGTGGGGGAAGAGCATAGGTGTGATCTGAGATAAAGGTACCATTTCTTGTTGTAAACCTGGGTGTGGTTGGTGGTGGTGGTGTATGTCAACCATTCAAAATGTGCTAACTAAGCCACTGTTGTATTCCATGTAAGAAGAGGGGGAGGTAGATTCTGGAACCATCTCATCAGGGTTGCCCTTCTGGCTTCAAGTAGCACCACAATTAGCCATTGTTTTGATTGGTTGGAAAAGTTTGATACCTTTGAGGTATTGCCCAAGAGGCTAAGGGGTGTGGCAGCAGAGCTTTTTGTTTGCAGGATCTTGGAGCAGTCCAAAATTACTCCTGTCACATTGCTACATTTTGGGTAAGTGTAATCATTATTATTTTTTGATATTAGTACCTTGTCCTGCTATGTTACAACCTGTAAGGTGATGTTTAATTCTTGCTACTTAGTACTGGTGCAAAAACTGAAAGTGACTGAGAGGAACAGAGTAAACAGTGACATGATTCACACACTCTCACACACACACACACACACACACACACACACACACACACACACAACAGAACATAGCAGCACAAGGTACTGATATAAAAAAATAATAATGATTACATTCACCCAAAATCTAGCAGTTTGTCTTCTCTGGAAGAAGTATTTTCTCTGTGGCTGAGCTATGACAGACCCTGTAACAAGACACTGGCTTCCTGCAGGGGCAATTAGACATCACACCAAAGGGCACTCTGGGAAGACCAGAGGCCATACAAGAAACCAGAACGGAAACCTCCAAGGGCAATAAAACAGTTAGGGAAAGTTAGAAAAAACAGCTCACACAGCCAGAGTAAAAGAAAATACTGGGAACTGGTTAGAACACAGGAAAAAAAAGACTACTACATATCCTTTTCTGATTTTAATGTGGAGTTTTCCTTTAAACCACAATTGCTGTCTGGAAATAGTGTGCCAGTGAATGACTACTGTATGACATGGGAGAAATGAAATAAGCAACCCTGCCCCACATTTCTTTGTAAATTAACCCATTCACCACTGACTTTAGATAAACTCTTGAAGGACTTGACAGAGCAGCACAGAAGGGGGTATGCACCACACACACAGGAAGCATAACCAATTGCAAACAAAGCAGAACCCAGGTCTGGGGAACAACATGGCAGGCCTACAGATGTAAACAAAAACAAAGAAGAAACTGGGATCAAATGCTGCGCTGCACAACAGAATTTTAAACAGCTGCATGCTCAGCAGATCAGAAGAAAGACATCTATGCGGCAATTAATTTTTTTATGTAGTACTGCTGCTTTAGGAGGCAGAGATTTGTGCCTCAGCACCAGCCGAAACACCAAGCATAGGATAGCTACCTCACATTCCTGTACCACACTCATTTTTCTCTCCTACATCATGGCAATAGGTCAGCATGGCTCCGCCCATGCTGCCGTAAAAATGAAAAAGGAAACTCGTACTCTAATTTAGTTTATCAAGTTATATTTTATTAAGGTTAGGACATGCATTTTACTTGTTTTTTTCACCATATATATTTTTTTCTCTTTCTGACTATTCTTTATTCTACAATTTCATTGTGTGCACACAGCACACCTTTTCCTGCATGAAACAGAATAGAATTAGACACAATAGAAAACAGACAATATCGAGGTAAAGACTTTTTGAGTTGTGATGTACAAGATAAAATAACTGTTTGAATGTATGTATCAAAATGGTGATGACACATGATGTAAATGTAAAAGATAATCTGAAAAATAAAGAAAGGATAAAAAAAAAAACTCCCTAGCCCTCCTTTCCTGGTCAACAAAACTTAAATAAATATGATTAAATAATAGACATGCAGAGCTATAAGGTAAAAAGGAGAGTTCTTGTGTAACCCGGACGCCATGTCCCAATGGGCTACTACCCCTGCCTTGTGGGCCCATAACAAGGTTGAAGGGCATGGGTTCCTATGTTGCTGTAACAAACGGTTCTTTTCCAAAATAGCATTAAAATGCTCAGTGCCTCCACCCAGAGTACAATTTTAAGTGGGTCTGTAATCTAATTAGTATAATCCCCTGGGATTCAGTACTTACACACATTACCATTCTGTTACCCCATACATGGCTTGGCATTAACAAATCACCAAAGTCCACATTGTTGAATTAAAGGCTCATGCTAGTAATGTGCTCGTGACACCGGGTTTATTAAAAACAGTTAATCAACAATTTATTTACAAGTGGTGTAGGGTTAGAAAAGGGAAGATGGAAGTAGAAGTTAAACAACAGTTTGATTGGCATTTTTGGCATTGATAGACTGGCATTTGAAAACAATCATTTTGCATTTTAAATTCTATTACAGTATATTAGCCACCCACTGACCTTCTGATGGAATCAGTTAAAACTTTCTAGCTAACTAGCTGCATGGATTTTAAAGTTACACATTCCCCAACTGGTACCAGTCCCCAGTCTAAATAAGGACCCCGTACTCCTATCTCTATATCTGGGTACCTAGTACTATCTATTTGTTGCAGGTCTGTTACTGTTGCAGTTGGCTGGCCAGCGTTGGCATGCTTAAGGCAAATCACAATTAACCTTTCCTTATCTTGATTTAAATTCTAACTTGAACTCTGTGGACCTTAGATACTGAACTTGGAAAACATACCCCAGTAACTATTTACAGTCCCTTCATTTGCAGAGCTGACTCTGCTTACTCACAGTTCTGTAGTCATTCTTAGGCAATGTAGAATCAGGCTTAAAAAAGGTAGATTCCAGGTGGTCACAAGTTGCAAGGACCAAATCTCGGCTGAGATGCATGGCACAGGCCTGCAGCAGGACCCCCTTTTCTGAACTGCAGGCTCTTGCAGCTTTTGCACACTGGAGCTTTTCTCAACTTCTTAGCAGTCAGCCATCTTCATAGACTGAAGTCACATTCTAGAACTGGGATCAGGGCCGGAGCGCCTCAGACCCCTACGTCTAAGGAGTTGGGCACAAATGGCAGCATCTGGCTGATGCACTACCAGGCTGACTCCCAATGCTGACTGTAAGCAGTCTCTTTCTCTCTCTTTATTTCTCTCAGACAGTTCAGCCTATTTAGTTAGGCTGGCTTTTCACCACACTGCCATCATAGTAGCTGTGGCCCTTTCGTTACAGTCTTATTATATCAGGTAAGTCTCATTCCTCTTTCCTCGAGGCAGATGCTGGAGCTTAAGGCATGTCTCCCAAGCATAGTAGGCACATTTGGAATTGCAGTAAATTCACTTTCTCTTAAGCTTCTTCCAAGCTAAATTACAGGCAAGCAGTTCCTCGTGGCAATAATGGCATTGCAGCCCAATCAGGTCAATGGCATCTCACAGGCAATTTCAGGCAAGCTCCTTGCCTCAAAGAGATTACCATCCCATTCCTGCAGCACACTGGACCGTCACACAGCCATTTCATAATCATAGGATTATCCACGGTCATTCAATTACACAGATGTCCACCCATTATTGGCGCTGAGTCAATGCAGGGTGCAGACAGAACTTGAGCACCTCTTGGAACTAGTGGCTTCTTTAGCTCTCAAGCAGGTCTCTATCTCTCTCACATGTCAAAGGAGACTTTTACTCACTCAGGATCAGCTCATGCAGCTCTGTTACAGCAGAGCTTACAGATTCTTACAGCACTCTCACCGCTGAGGTAGAAAAATCTTGCAGTTCTTTCACAACTGCTGGCAGGATTTCTCACAGCTCTCTCACAGCTGAAGTCAAATCAAGAATTCTACAGCAAATGTTCCCAAATGTGGAAAGGCAAATGCAGGCCCTGGGGGACAAATAACTGGCAACCCCCAGGCCAGCCACTCCAAAT
This sequence comes from Neoceratodus forsteri, assembly GCA_016271365.2. Taxonomy (NCBI): domain Eukaryota; kingdom Metazoa; phylum Chordata; order Ceratodontiformes; family Ceratodontidae; genus Neoceratodus; species Neoceratodus forsteri. The sequence goes on from CM028131.1 coordinate 59,346,061, forward strand.
CCTTGCAGCCACATTTCTATAGCAAGGGGCCAGAGTGCTGCCCCACCACCCATGGAGGGACTCACATCAAACTGAGCTCAGAATCAAAAGTTTCTGAAATTCTGGGAACCTCTGGCAGCTTCTGATTGGCTGAATCACTTGTCTACTTGAAAAATTAATATTCGTCAGGCTCCCTCTATGCCTGATTGGTTAGGTAAATGGGAACCAAACATTGTCCCTGCTTTTTCCCCCCACAAAGTTCTTGCACAATCCCACAAGTCTCTCATAACCATCCTGGCTTCCTGATTGACTGTAAAGAGGGTCAAAGGCTTAAACTATGGCTGCTGACAAGCACAGTCTCTTGGCAGTTCATACAGTGTCCAATTTCACAGTTCTGGTGCAGCCAGCATAACCACTTTTATATCTCTCTTGCCCCACAGTTCTAAAGCAGTCACTGTGCTCGGTTAAGCATCTGCAGAATTAGGCATTTTAGTCCAGTCCTTTGCCTGTTGCTAGTGCTGATCTTCACAGTCCCCAGGCACTAGACAGGCTTGCCCATTTATATTCATGCTGCTTCTCATTATTATTCATAAGGCCCCCTTAAGTGCTGATAGGTGCTCTTTATTTAAAATACCTGGAGGCTTCTCTTTCACCTCATACAGGCCTCTGGTCCCCGTACTGCCATTATTGGGGAATGGGACCAACAAACAGCTGCCCATTTTAACCCTACAGTGGTAAGAAAAAGAAAGAGCTCCACCGTGTAGCACGGGCCTACCGCTCACACATTTGAGCACTGGATGAGAGCGGCGGCGTGCGACTTGGCTTCTCCACACCCATTTTTACCTGCAAAACATGCAGGGGCCGGACAATGGCTTTTAGGGCTGATTTGGACTTGAGCCAAGATGGTGCTGCATGACGGGGAAAAGCGGGGAGACCAGGGCCAATAAGGTAAGCCCCCATAGGGGGTTACAACTGGTTAAACAGAGTTAACAAAGGAACATGAGAAGCAGAATCACAAGCAGGAGTGTAACTGAAGAACGAAGAATGACTGTCAGTAATGACAAGTAGTGGAGGACGAGGGGTAGGCTTAGGATAAAGGGGGAAGGGGAGAGGATTCATATAAATTATAGAAATATACATATGATGATAAATGAAGACTAGAGATAGACAAGAGCAGAAAGTACAATTATAATTAATATAAAGGATTAAACATATATTAGAAATGTAATACAAGTTATTCAAAGTACTAAGTGGCATTCTCTGTATCCACTATTCAGGAAGTTTATCAAAGGATACAGTAAATGTCAAGTTGAGACACTAAAACCTTTGTTGTGGGCAGCTGGGTTTCCTAAGAGAAGCAGCCAAGGAGCCAAAGGCAGGACCCAACCTCTGGAGGTAAACCAAAGGGGGGGCAAGCCTATGGCATGACACAGGTGTCAAGGGAGAGCAGACAAGGAGGTGTTGCAAGAAAAGGCAATGGACGCTGGCATTAGATGAATGTAGTCCCAGATGGTAGGTCACAGGGAGATAACTGAAAATAAAGCTCAATTACAGGGACATTGTGACAATGTTGCACATCCAGCTACAAGCCCATTTCTCAGTTACAATGGGTGGGAGTGCAAAATAGGTGTCATTCTGTCGTACCTCTGGATTATCACAGATAGAAGAGATTATCAAGAGTCACAAAGGGAGGGGGGAGTCCCCACTGTCTCTCCATCACAGTACAAATTGGTGATCTAGATGGTGCCTGTACTAGTTGGGTTTCAGCCCAATAACATGTTGGCTCATAGTGCCCTCAGGATTGTAGCATGGCACAGCATAGGATCAGTCACATGGTGCTGCAGTCCCAGGACACAAATCTGGGCAAATAGGCATGCTGCCTGAAAGCGTCACCCCTCTCTAATCACCCCTTACCTTAGTGGCCCCCAGTGGGTTCTCCAGTTGCTCGGCCTTACCTCTGGAAGTCCAGTGTCTCCCCACCTACTCCCTGAAAATATCCACTTTCCTGACAATTAGTCATACCCCACCCCTACCTAATCCCATCCATAACAAGAGGTATTGATCTGTGGTATGTCTCTCTCTCCCTCCAGTCCCTCCCTTGCATGTTTCTGTTAGCCGGTGACAGCAACCCCCTCTTATTGCCTGTCTGCCTGTAGACATTTTACTAGCAGCAGGGCCACAGGAATTTATGACTGGCTTGCAGTAGCCACTGACCTGTTATAACTACCTTTTTTTTTTGTATTATTCTTTTGGTAACCAGGTAAAGCCCACTAGACACAAGTGCCTGTTTTCAGGGGCAACCCGGGAGCATTGAGGAGCTTAAGTGACTTGCTCAGAGTCACACAGTATGCAAGTGGAGGTTGTGGGAATCAAACCCTGGTCTGCTGGATGTACCAAGCTCATTCATAGTTCATTAACCTCTAGACTAGACTATACTGCCAGCCCAGACTACCCGAGGAGTTTGTGGCCCTTTAGCATAGCTAGATACGATGCAAAATAGTGGAGTGGGGGCCCTAGATTTGATGACACTGCCCGACAGTTCCTGTGGTGTCGAGAGGGTGCCGTTAGCTCTCCACCGCCCCCACCACGAACACGTGCGTCAAAGGGTCTAACTACTGAAGGGTGCGGAGGTAGCAGCAGTTTCCTGTGGTGCAAAGGGCTGTCAGATTGGCCTCCACCACCCCACCTCCCGAGAACATGTACGTCCAAGGATCCTAACTACTGAAGATAATCCCGCTAACCCCTGAGCTGGAGAAGGAGTGCTGATTCAGTGGCTCGCTGTAGTCACTGCCTTACCTGGACTTACTGTTTCACCTGAACTTTAACTCATTTTGTTTTCCACCCTGGACTTTCCGACTGCTGCAGTAGTGGCTTAATCACAGCAGCTGAGGGAACTACGTGGTTATCTCTTACCTGGGGATTGCAATTGCCAGTGCGCCAAGTCCTTTCCTCACCGCCTGCATTCCAGCTGCTTCTGCAGCGTGGAGCACTGGTTGGTGTACGAGTGGAGACTGTTTTTTGAATGTTCTTCATTACATTCGCTTGTGCGCATGTGCAAGGAATGTTTTGGGAGAATAGCACACTTGGAGGTGTGCCTCTCCCATCCAATGCACTGCTCCCTTGAGCAGGCATGGCGGTCCTGCACCAATGGGTGCAGGAGCTCAGTATGATGGCGAGTGTTCCTCTGCTTCAAAGGGAAGCACGGCTGCCATACTGAAAACACCACCGATCACGCCATCCCCTCCGTCATGCGCTGCCCCCATGCGTCCTTACCACCCCCAAAGCTTTGGTGCCGCTGGGGCCACCCAGCGTGGCAAGCGTGTTGCCGACGGGGTGCCCAATCCCCGTCGGCTCCACGGCCCCAAAGCCATCCTGCTGCCGCTGGGAGCCCACCCCAGCGTGGCAAGACGATCCATTTCGTTTGCCGGCGGGGTGCCTAATCCCCGTCGGCTCCTCGGCCCCAACCATCTTCTGCCATGCTGGGAGCCCATCCCAGCGTAATAAGCGTCCCCGTCATCTTTTTTGTTAAACCTGTAAAACAAAAACAGTCCCGCGGCGTCTCCAGCCCCTCCATAACCCGCACCCACCCACTGCGCACCCAGCATCCCCACACACCCCCACCCCATACTTACCTCCGGACTCCGGCGCGACGTTCTTCGGTGGACCGGGAACACGTCTGCACTCTTCAAAGGCATCCGTGAACTGAGGAAATGCCGGTAAGCTGTATAATGGTTTAGATAGGGGGGTTTCAACTTTATTGCATAGCTCAGTCATTTTTGAATTTTTGCACCAAATTTTCAACATGGGGTTTTTGGGACCCCTTTTCATGAATGATGTCACTGTCATGGTGTTATTCGGGCCTGAAGGGTGATTTCGCAGGCACTGTGCAGTCACTGCGCGAAATCACCCGCCGACTCGAATAATGCCACGGTAATAAATCATTCATGAGAACAAGTCCAGCTGTAAAGTCATAAATCAAAATGACTGTTCTGGCGTGCATTGCACAGTTCTACACTGGCTTGTAAGTTCACGAATTTTCAATATTTTCACTCCAGATTTTCAACATTGCCATTTTATCACACCTTCTTATGAGCTGTATAGCTGTCATTTTCACATCTCACCCAAAACATGTTTCGCCCATGTAGCGCACAATGGCAGATCGATTGTCTTGAAATCAATGTATGGAACACATTAAGAAAATCACAGTGACACTGTTCATGAGCAGAGGTCTTAAAATGGCTATGTTGAAATTTTGAAAAAATTCTAAAATGACTGCTTTACAAGTGTGCGTTGGCAGTTCATACACCGCCTTACGTCGTTTGCGAATTTTCAATATTTGCACTCCAGATTTTCAACATTGCCATTTACCACACCTCCTTATGAGCAGTACAGCTGTCATTTTCACATCCTGCCCAAAACGTCTTTCTGCCCATGTAATTGCACAATAGCGCATCGGTTGTCTGAAATCAATGTATGGGACACACAGTAAGAAAATCACAGTGACACTGTTCATTAGCAGAGGTTTTAAAATGGCAATGTTGAATTTAGTGAAAAAATCCTAAAAATGACTGTTTCACGAGCATGCATTGCACAGTTCCACATACGCTCGTCGGTTTGCGAATTTTCAGTATTTCCACTCCAGATTTTCAACATTGGCATTTTACCACACTTCCTTATGAGCAGTACAGCTGTCATTTTTCACATCCTGCCCAAAACGTGTTTCCGCCTATGTAGCGCACAATGGGGGTAACAAAAAGGTCATGCTGACAACTTATTGTGCAAATACCAGCAATCGCACAGGGCATTAGGGTAAAGCACCATACATACATGACATAACTCTGGTATTGTTTGCATCCATCCTACCTGTACCAGCTTGTTTGTATCTATGTCTTAATTTACTGTTATACTTATGTGTTGTACTGCTATACTGTGTATTTTGGTTTGTCTTACTGTGACAAGGTACCTTTGTAAATAAGCCTATGGCTCAAAGGTTTTCCAAACTGCTGTTTAAATAAAATAAAATAAAAAATGCCAAACACCACTGCAAATACCTGCAAGCGAACGTTCGGCATTGACAAATGCTTGTTTTTAATCTGTACCAGGCTTAAACTTAAGAATTTTGAAGTGACCTTTAGAGCTAAACTGCACAGGGCATTAGTGAAGAGTAAATCCTATGGTAACCTTAAGAGGCTCACTGCAGGTACAGGTGGCGTTGCCTTAATTCACCCCAGCTCAACTTCTTGGCTACTGAGGCCACCAGATGCATGTGCAGCTGCCATCTTGCCAGAGGGACTGTATACCACCTATACAGCCATCTCAAGCACCATCCCACCTTAAGCCTCGGCAGTCGCTTCCCAATGTGTACTCTCTGCCTGTTGGTTTTTGAATGTTTTCATTTTAATCTGTACCAGGCATATACATAAGAATTTAGAAGTGGCCGCTGGAGATAAACTGCGCAGGGCACTGGTAAAGAGTAAATCCTATGGTTACCTTAAGTGGCTCACTGCACGTGCGGGTGGCGTTGCCTTAATTCACCCTAGCTCACTTTCTTGGCTACTGTGGCCACCAGACGCACGTGCAGCCGCCATCTTATCTGGGGGACTGAATACCACCCATTCAGCCATCTTAAGCCCCATCCCACCTTAATGCCTTGGCAGTCTCTTCCCAATGTGAACATTCTGCTTGTTTCTTAATCTTGTCTTAAAGACCACTGTGTCTACATTCTGCCTGTTTCTTTAAATACTGGCAATTCAAGGTGTTGCGCCCGCTGCCCCACTGCCCCAGCCACCACCCTTGGTCGTCACTCGCCTATATAGCAATGGTCACGTGGTGCTGAAAAACCTATCAGACCACTTCTCCATAAGCAGACTATACCATTCAGCCACAAGGGGCATTTCTCTACAACTTGCGTTAGTCCCTCCCTAAATACCAGCAGATCTCACAGCTTCAAGCTCCTGCTGTTCCTCTAGGGGCTTCCTCCACCTTCCAGATTCTCTGTGCTGCCTGCTCACTCCCACCGCCCTTTACCCTCAGTCACTAGCTACCCAGCACAAGACGACCTCCCAGCTCATGCCCACCCTCATCCTAATCCCTCCTTCCACACCTTACCTACACTCTATATTGGGTCCGCTATCCCTGAGTAATGCGCTGCATCAGGGCTGCACACCTTCTGAGACATGGCCCCCCTCGCTCAGGCTGGCCCGTCAGCCCACAGCTGGGGTCCCCCGGTGCACCTTTTCTCCTTCTGCCCCCCCTTCCTGGGGGGCAGCTAAGGGGTTAAAGATAGCCCACTTGAACATCCGTAGCCTCCTGCAAAATCATGTGGAGCTAACTGCCTGAGCAGCCTACTACAAGCCTGACATACTGTGCATTACAGAAACGTGGCTCAAATCTCGCACCCCTGACTCGACCTGCTCCCTCTCGGGCTACAGCATGGCCAGACTTGACAGGACTGGCAATAAAAGAGGTGGGGGAGTACTTATTTACCATAAGGTCCTCCTAAACATCTCCATTGTGTCGCACCAAACCCAGGGACCCTCACCCTGTGAGTTTCTCCACACACTTCTCCTGCTTGGTGACACCAAAAAGGTGCACATAGTGTGCACATACAACTCTCCTAAGGGGGGATTGCAGGGTCTCTCGTCACTCCTGGAGCTACTCCGGGAGAAGGTGGGCTCCAGTGAGCTCCTCATACTTGGTGACCTAAACCTTAACTGGCTGGGGCAAAATGCCAAGTTGTGTGAACCAATACTCTCAGGCCCCTCTCTCAATCAGGTCATTGCGGAACCCACCAGGCTCTCCTATCATGGTGACAAGGGGACGCTCATCAACTGGGTCCTGAGCAACCGACTTGGCAACATTGTTAATTCGGGACTCCTTCCAGACTCCATCTCGGACCACTCACCGGTCTACTGCATATGGGGCTCATACCCACCCAAGGTTCCCAGCAGAGTGGTAATTATGAGGGACTACTTGAAACTTATAGTTCTGAACTACCTCAAGGACCTACAGGGAGCTAAATGGACACACGTCATGGCTACACATGACCCCGTCGAAGCCCTCGACCTCTTCCTTGCGGCATATGACCTGCTTCAAAATAGGCATGCTCCCCTATCTAAGAGGTGAGTCAGAGGATCGGTCACGAAATGGCTTCACAGCAAGCTCCTATCTCCTATGAAGTAGCGTGACAAGTCCTGGGCAAAATACAAGGCATCACGCAACCAAAATTACCTCCAGGAGTACCAACAGCTTAGAAACTCCTGCAAGCAGGCAATACATACTGTGAAAAGCGAATACTGCAGTTCAGCACTGATTGCCACTGCAAGTGACCCAAGACGTTTCTGGAAGAACATAAAAAATCTAGTCGGTGGCTCGGCCAAAGCACAAGTTATTGACATGACAATTGGTGAGGCCAACTGCAATAACTCTCAAACCATTGCCTCCTCTTTTAACCGCCTCTTCACGGACCTGCCGGCTGCCACCCACCCACAGTCCTCTGCCCCAGCTCATGCTTATGGCTCCCCGCCCCCCCCGTCCACCCTTCTACCTCAAAAAGATCTCCGTGAGTGAGACCCAGGCTCTCCTTGCTGGTCTCTCTCTCACCACCAGGGGGCGGGTCAGGATGGCCTGGAACCCAAGCTTCTCAGCCTGGGGGCCCCATACATTGCCAGACCACTAGCCCACATATTCAATGCCTCGCTTATATCAGGGGTCATCCCTGACATGTGGAAAGTGGCCAGGGTTGTCCCCATCTTGAAGAACAGTGACCCTAAGGACATCAACAATTATCGTCCAATCGCCATACTATCGACTGCCTGCAAACTCCTGGAAAAAGCTGTAGCGTCGCAACTCGCTCACTACCTACAGGGATACAGTGTCCTTTCCCCAAGTCAGCATGGCTTTTGTAAAGGCCACAGCACCTAGACGGCGCTTGCTGGAGTCACAGCCAGAATCAGGACTGCAACCAACCAGGGCAAGTTGACAGGGGCTATATTTGTGGACCTTTCCAAAGCCTTTGACCATGTGGATCATCCCCTCCTCCTCTCCACACTACAGACCCTTGGCTTCTCCCTCCGTTCCCTCAAATGGTTCACCAGCTACCTTGGGGGCAGGAAGCAACTCACCTGCTTCAATCATACCCTCTCACCCCTCCTACCCATGTACAGTGGGGTACCACAAGGATCTGTCCTCAGACCTATCCTGTTCTCCCTGTTTGTCAATGATTTACCCTCTGTTGCCACAGAAGGGCACCTAACCATGTATACGGATGACCTGGTCTTATTAGCCAGCGCCCCTGATGTTACCAGCATCAATACCCAACTCAGTTTGGACTTCTCTCATATCAGAGCGAGGCTTGATGGGCACAAACTCACAGTCAACCTAAAGAAAACACAGGCCATGCTCTTTGGCACCACGGCAAAAATCTCCTCCAGCACAACACCCCTCAAAATTCATGGTTCCTGCAACTCCATCCTGCCAACAATTGACTCTGCTAAGTACCTGGGAGTCACCCTCAACCCTCACCTTGACCTCACCGGACACATCAGAAGCATATGCAATGCTACCAATGGCAAACTCAGCCTAGCATATAGGGCTAAAGATTGCCTTACCCCGGCTGCCCAGCTGGCCTTAGCCAGGGGGATACTACTGCTCACCCTCTCCTATGGTCTCGTTGCCTTTGCCACAGTCCCTTCCTCAAGCCTAGCAAAGTGGGACACCACGTACAAAAACATCTGCCGCTTTTCACTCACGGCCCCCCGTCTCACACACCGATGCACATTCTACTCTCGACTGGAATGGCTCCCCCCAGAAAAACACCGGATCTACATCATGGGTAACTTTATTGACAACATAATTCGTACGGCCACTCCCACCTCACTCACCCTTCCCCTGAAACATGCCTCCCCCTTCTATCACCTCAGGTCCTGTGCGTCCCAGACTCGCCTGGTCCCCAAGACCCACACCCTCACAGGGGATAGGGCATTTACCACACACACACCCAAGCTGTGGAACTCCCTTCCCTTACAAGTTCATGCTTCCCCCTCCCATTCCACCTTCAAAACCTCCCTTTGGAGCTTTCTGAAATCTGCTGCGACCTGCCTGTGTGCCATCTAACGCCCAGCCCTACAGCCTGCCGACCTGCTATGGTACCCCAGCTAGGCTCTGTCCCCCTCGCCACCTTGGTAATGCACTTTACTAGTGGGTATGTGATATATTGTTTCTTATTCAACCTAGGGGAAGTTCTATACCACCATGTTGACCCTGGGCCTGTATGTATGATGTCAGACCCACTGTGTTTGCTGATATGTAATTCCTTTGCTTTGTTCTACTGCCTTAAAAATCCCTGATGTTTTATCCCATTGTTGGAGTATGCTGCTCCTGGTTTGTAATGTTGACTATGTATTTCTACTATGTAATTACCTTGTAATTCTCCCGGGTCGCACCTGAAAATAGGCACTTGCTGTCTAGCGTGCTTACCCGGTTACCAAAAGCAAATAAATAAATTAAGTGAGATTACAAATCAGAAAGTTAGCAGAGACTGCACCGAAACAGACCAGTATTATTAAGGTGCAGTAACTCTGCTGATCCACAAGGGGGGTATGTTTAACTATATAATGCAAATGTACATTATGTACAGTAACATACAGTATCAGTAGAAAGCAATCTGTTTCTGTGAAGGACAGTATTAAGAAGCCATTATAGGAGAGGGGCAGGACAGACAGGCAGACAATATACTCTCTTATCCTCACAGTACTTCCATGGCTGAAGTCATCCTTCTTAAAGAATCTCATGTCTAATAATAATAATAATAATAATATTTTTATTTGTATAGCGAAATTCCAGTGTCAAAGCGCTTCACATACAGACATCACAATTAATTCATTAAAATTCACAAAATCACTACTCAATTCAAAATCCACAAATAACTTAAAAATTCAAATATTGAACACCTGTTTAAATAAATAAGTCTTCAAGCTGGTCTTAAAGCCCTCAACAGTCCTGCACTCTCTGATCTGGTGAGGTAGAGAGTTCCACAGGGATGGTGCCATGAGCATAAAAGCCCTGGCACCAGATGTCTTTAACCACACACTGGGAACCTCTAGCAACCCCTCGTCAGTTGAGCAGAGGGGTCAACCCGGGCTGTAAGGAACCAGGAGCTCTTGCAGGTAACTCGGTCCCAATCCATGTAGTGCTTTATAGGTCAGAAGACCGACCTTGAAGGTGGACCACCACTGTATAGGCAGCCAGTGCAGATTGCGTAGCACTGGAGTAATATGACTGGTGTGGGACGCCCCCATCAATAACCATGCCGCAGCATTCTATACTAGCTGCAAATGGTGGACATCAACCCCCTAGAAGCCCTAGGTATAAGGAGTTGCAGTAGTCCAGGCACGAGGTCACAAAAGCATGGATCAACGTGGGCAGATCATCGGATGGAACAAGGTGCTTCATTCTGGTGATGTTCTTAAGATGGTAAAAGGAAGAAGGGGTGAACTTAATTTTCTGCATTATTTTTTCTAGGGTATCCGAATGGTGTTTGTATAGTTATTGTTCATGGCAACACTTCTGATCTTGTTTCACACATGCCATTTGAGACCAGCTCTACATACATTATTTAGTGATGCAGTTCCTCATTACCACCAAATGAATCGAGTTTGAGTTTTCCTTTTAAGCTAAGTAGAGAAACTATAGACTGTTGCCTCCATATTCTAAAGCATCTGCTTGCATCTCACAAAACAGCGCTGTGGGTAAAACAGTGCACAGCCATTAGGGTGAAATAGTTTCAAAGGGGGCTGAAACAGTGAAAGCAGGGTAAATCCTCTCTAGGTTAGGTCAGTAGGCAAGTTCAGGGAAATACAGAACAGAGTAAAAGGGAAGGAGGTAGTAAACTCCTGGGGTAAAGTAAGAGCAGGAAAGGGGGTCAGCACAGGGAAAGCAAGGTAAATCCTATCTAGGTTATGTTGATAAGCAGGTTCAGGGAGCGGCAGAACAGAGTGAAAGGAAAGGAGGTAATAAACTTCTATGGTGAAGTAAGAGCAGCAAAATGAGTTAGGACAGGGAAAGAGGAGTAAACCCTATCTAGGCACTGTACGTCGATAAGCCAGTTCAATGTGAAAGCAGAAGGACTGGAACACCAAGTTAGAAGGAAGAGGCTAGAAGGGTAATCCAAACTATAGTAGGTACTAAGCAAGTGCAATGGAAAGGGATAGTGATCGTGAGAGTGGTGCAGTGTAATAGATGTGGTGCCACAGTCTTTCAGAAGACCTTCTGGAGACTGAGGGGCTCCCCCATCTGTACTCACCTCTATGGGTTGACGGCATTGGTTTCTGGACTCCGGGCTAAAATGGCAAAGGTACAGCAAACCTTCTGTTCACCCAGAGGCCACCAAGTCTATCACCACTCTGCCAGAGAATGCCTGGACAGAGGCAGAGTGGATGGACCCTGGTGGGTTCTGGGATGGTGGGGTCAAAGGTGCACATTCCTCCCCTAATACCACTGCAAAATACCTTTGTCATACTGGTGGAATTATCAACTGAGAGGAGGTTCCTGTCGCAGTAAGAGGGGAGGAGAGGGAGCCTCAGAAATGGAGCTCCCAAAGAGGAAAGGAGAGACCGCCAGCCCAAGAAGAACCATCTGCTGGTGGGTGACTGTACAGTGAGGGGCATAGAGTTGGGAGCTGGGGTGGGGAGGGATATGGAGGGGAGGTGCCAGAGGGGTGCCTTGACTGGGAAGGATAGAGAGAGGATCCTGTGGATCACTAGGGCATTGGGAGCTGGGAGGAGACTGGACATCACTGTCCATTTTGGGACAAATGATCTACCATGGGAGAAGATAGGGGTGGTATATTGGAACTTCAGGGAACTGGGAAGGGGCCTCAAGCAGAAACCACGCATGTTGGCATTTTCTGTGGTGCTACTTGTGAAGAGCAGAGTAGAGGCTAGGGTAGTCCACACCACCAAGATCTTTAATGATGGGCTGAAGGTATGGTGCTGCAGGAGGGCTTTGGCTATATGAGGGACTGGGGACCAACCTGAGAAGATGTAGGCCTTTTTAGAAGGGATGACCTGCATCCTTTCAGGAAGGGGACTGTAATCCATAGAGGGAAGTTTTAGATCCCTCTTAGATGAGCATTTAAACTAGCCATGGGGGAGGCAGAAAAAACAGGGAGGTAATGATTGCCCCCTTCCCGATAGTAAAATGACAGGGACTGAGGGCTCGAGGAGTGATAACACCTCAAGGATGGAGAATCAGAAAATCTGAGCGGGAACAAGATAAAAGGAAAAGGGGATACAACTCAGCTAGGGGAGTACAGTGAATCTAAAAGGATCAGAAATGGAGAAAGCAAAACTGAAGGGTACAGCTAGAGGGAGCTTCAGGAAACATCATATGCAGGAAGGGGAGGGAGACACAGGACATCTTGCAGGGGGAGGAGAAGATGTGGGGAGCCATATGTGCTAATGCCAGGAGTCTCAGAAACAAAATCTAGACTTAGAGGCTATCTTAGAGGCAATCACAAGGGAAGAAAGAGACTTGGGCATCAAAATCACAGATGACCTGAAATTATCCAAGCAGATCACTAAAGCAGTAGGTAAGGCTAGAGGGACATTGGGGTGTATTAGTAGGGGTATCACAAGTTGCATGAGGGAGGTAATAATCTCTCTTTACAAGACACTGGTTAGGCCCCATCTGGAGTACTGCATGCAGTACTGGAGGCCACACCTGCACAAGGACATTAACAAAATGGAGGCAGTCCAGAGAAGGGCAACCAAAATGGTGCAGGGACTGCACCAGAAAACATATGAACACAGATTAACGGAGCTCAGTATGTGTACCCTAGAGCAAAGGAGGGAGAGAGGTGATATGATCAAAACATTCAAACATCTTAAGGGCATTAACAAGGTGAAAGAGTCTAACATGTTTCAATATAAGAAAAATAGCAGGACAAGAGGACACAGCATGAGATTAGAGGAAGGCTGATTAAGGGGTAATGTGAGGAAGTTCTTTTTCACAGAAAGGGTGGTGGATGCATGGAACAGCCTACCTCAGGAAGTGGTGGATATGAATACAGTACAGGGCTTCAAACAGGCATGGGATAGGCATAAGGGAGCAATACAGATGAGTATAAATAGATAGGTCATTGACAGAGAAAAGGCCTGTAGCACATTCAAAAGGTAGAAAAAGTGGGCAGACTGGATGAGCCTTGCGATCCTTATCTGCCGTCAACTTCTATGTTTCTATGTTTCTATCATGGCAGAGGCAAAACTGGATCTAGTGGCTATAATGGAATCATGGTGCACCAAGCACCATGAATGGGACATGGCTAGACCAAGCTATTCTCTATTTAGGAGAGACAGGGCAGAGAGGAGGAGGAGTGGCTTTATATGTGAGGGAGGGAATAAAGGCCACTGAGGTGCTTTTGCCCTAAGGTGAAGGGGGTGTGGAAGTGCTCTTAGTCATTCTGGATATGGACTCCAGGATGGCTAGCCATACAAGTATAGTGTACAGAACTCCAGGACAAGGGGAGGAGAAGGTACTAGGGGAGACTATTATCAGGACAATAAAAAATTGAGGCACTGCTAGTTGGAGATTTCAATCTCTTGCAGTTTCAGCAAGGATCAATGCCATCCTTGACTCCCTACATGAATCTTTTCTCAGGCAGCAAGTAAAATAACCTACTTAGGATGAAGCAGTGTTGGACCTTGTGCTAACAAACAGGACAGCACTGCAGTGATCATGGCATTGAGTCCTCTGGGTACCAGTGATCACCATACAGTGTAGTTCAGCTTAAGAAAAAGAGAAGAGGTGAGCCACACAAGGATGAGGACGAGGGTCCTGGACTTCAAGAGAAAGGATTTTAAAGAAGTGGGGGACAGCCTCAGAAAATACCTCAAAAGGGGGGATTCAGAAAGGAGTAGAGGTGCAGTGGGGAAGAATACATAGATACATAGATACATAGACAGTGTCAGCAGATAAGGGCCTATGGCCCACCAAGTCTGCCCATTTGAGCTTGTAAGTTCAGTTTGTTTTCCTAGAAGTCTATTTCCCCTTACCCCTGACCTCTAGAATTCCTTTATGTCTATCCCATGCATTCTTAAATCCCGTGATTGTTTCAGCCCCCAACACTTCCTCTGGCAGGGTGTTCCACTTGTCCACCACCGTTCTGTGAAGAAATTCTTTCTCATGTTTCCTCTGAATCGTCCTCCCTCCAACTTCATCCCATGCCCTCTAGTCCTGGAACATCTTTTCGCTTACAAATAGTGTTTTCCTGCACCCTGTTCCTCCCTGTAAGATACTTGTATGTCTCTATCATATCCCTCTCTCCCTCCTCTCCTCCAGGAGTACATGTTCAGTTCCTTCAACCTGTCTTCATAGGACTTGTGATGCAATCCATGCACCATCTTTGTTGCCCTCCTCTGAACCTTCTCTACCCTGTCTATGTCCTTACATAGGTATGGTCTCAGAACTGTACACTGTACTCCAGGTGGGGCCTCACTAGTGTCTTGTATGTGAATTATGACTCCTTTTCCTGCTGGTGATGCCCCTGCCTATACATCCCAGCATCCTATTTGCTTTACCTGATGCCTTGTCACACTGTTTCCCCCACGTTGAGGTCATCAGAGATGACAACCCAAGATCCCTTTCCTGCTTGGTGCATACCATATCCTCACCCCACAACTGATATATTGTGCCAGGGTTTTTGTGCCCCATATGCATTATCTTGCACTTCTTTGCATTGAATTTCAACTGCCAAACCCTTGACCATTCTTCAAGTTTCTGCAGGTCCCTTCTCATTCTGTCTACACCCTCTGGTGTGTCTACTCTGTTACAGAGCTTTGTGTCATCAGCGAACAGTGAAATTCTGCCTTCTAGATCCTGCGCAATGTCACTGATGAAGATGTTGAATAGGACCAGTCCCAGCACTGATCCCTGTGGTACCCCACTGGTCACTCTTCCCTCTGTGGAGTGACAGCTATTTACCACCACCCTCTGTGTCCTGCCACCCAGCCAGTTACCTACCCACCACACTACTGTCCTGCCCACACCCATATTCCCCAGTTTGTATAATAGTCTTCTATGTGGCACAGTGTCAAAGGCCTTGCTGAAGTCCAGATAGGCCATGTCCACTGCCCTCCCTGATCCACCTCCCTAGTCACCCAGTCAAAAATTCAGTGAGGTTGGTCTGACATGACCTCCCCGGTGAAACCATGCTGCCTTGGGTCCTGTAGTCCATTGACAACCAGATGTTCCACCAATCTCTCCTTCAGTAGTGCTTCCATGATCTTTCCCACTACGGGGTGAGGCTGACTGGTCTGTAGTTCCCTGCTTCCTCTTTTTCCCACTTTTGTATAAGGGGACTACATCTGCTGTCCTCCAGTCTTTGGGTACCTCCCTGTTTCCAGTGATTGGCTAAACAGGATAGCCAGAGGTTCAGCCACCACCTCTCTTAGTTCTTAAGGACCCTGGGTGCACCCCATCTGGCCCCATTGCTTTATCAACTCTTATTACTTCCAGTTCCTTCAGGACCCTTTCTCGTGTAAAGGGACTTGTGTCCATTTCTGCACCATTCTCACCCCTTGTACTCCCTTCAGACCCATTATCTCTTCCTCAGTAAAGACTGAGCAGAAATACCTGTTCAATATGTCAGCTTTACTGTTGTCATCCTCCTGGCTCCCATCCTCCCCCTTCAGTCTCACTATCCCTCCTTTGTCTTTCTTTTTCATATGTACCTGTAAAGGGTTTTGTCCCCTTTACCCACTGATTTTGCAATGTGTTCTTCTGTCTGAGCTTTGGCTTCCCTTACTGACTTCCCTGCCTCCCTTTGTTTCTCCTGGTACTTCTCCTATCCCTTTCTGCCTGTGTCTTTTTGTATTGCCTGAATGCAATCTTTTTGGCTTTCACTTTCTTTGCTACCTCTTTGGAAAACCATAATGGTTTCCTCTTCCTTTTCCTCTTGCTAACCTGCTTAATGCATAATTCTGTTGTTCTTATAATCCCCATTTTAAATACTGCCCACTGTTCCTCAACCCCTGATTCCTGTCCCATTCCCCTTAATGCCTCTTTCAAGTATCTCCCCATTTTCCCAAAGTCTGCCCCCCTAAAATCCAGGATACGTGTTTTTGTGTGGTTTGGTTCTGCTCTTTCTGTGATTTCAAACCACAATGACTGGTGGTCACTGTTACCCAGGTGCTCCCCACTGTTACCCCATCACACTGTCCCTGTTTGTGAGCACAAGGTCCAGTATTGCCTTCTGCCGAGTTGGTTCCATGACCAGTTGCTTGAGAAAGGCACCTGAAGGGAGTCCAGGATAAATCTGCTCCTAGTTGATGCTGCTGCTGGGATGCTCCAGTCCACATCTGGAATATTGAAGTCTCCAACCAGTACTACCTCACCCTTGTCTGCCATCCTTTGGATGGCTAGCATCAACTCCCTATCTGTTTCTTCCTCCTGGGCTGGTGGTCTATAGACCACACCTGTCGATGGCTGGCCCCATTTTCCTTTCCAGCTTAACCCACAGTATCTCTCCCCATTTTTTCCTCCTGGATCTGTGTGGCCCTTATGTCATTTTCACATACAGTGCCCTCCTCCTCCCTTCCTGCCTGCTCTGTCTCTTCTGAATATGTTGTAGCCAGGTATGGCCATCTCCCAGTCATGGTTATCATTACACCAGGTTTCAGTGATGGCCACAATGTCCAGGTCTGACTGTACCATGACAGCCTCCAGATCTTCCATCTTGTTGCTAAGGCTCCTGGCATTTGCACACATGGCTTCCATGATTTGTCCTCCTAGACTGCTTCACTGTTCTACTCCAGCCCTTCCTTGGTTGTCATTTATCCCTGGTTCTCCTTGCTGTCTGCCCTTCTGCTGAATTTTGCCCCTTTTCTGCTTATCCACCTTTTGGACACTAATCTCCATCTTTTGCACACTGCTTTGCAGAGATAGCCACTCCTCTGGTTCACTGGTTCCACTGCTAGCTGTGGGGGTGAGCAAGTAGGTACCCTCCTTGCTGGCCTGCCACCCCCCTTTGCTAGTTTAAATGCTTGTCAATGTAGCATTTAAACTTATCATTGAGTGCTTGGATTCCCCTCCAGGATGGATTCAGGCCGTCAGGCTTGAACAAACCTCCATCCCTCCAGGTGGGTCCCCAGTCACCAATGAATCCAAACCCTTCCTCACAGCACCAGTTCTTCAACCATGAGTTAAAGTTCCTGGTGCATGCACTCTATGCTCTCCCTTGCCTCTCACAGGTAGTACTTCTGAGAAAGTGACAGAAGTAGCTACTTGCTTGAGACCCCTCCCCAGTTTCCTAAACTCTTCCTGAACTTCCTTTGGCTCCCATTTGCCAAGTCATTAGTACCTAGGTGGATAATGACATCAGCTCACCCTCCGTCTCTCCCAGTGATCCCCAGTATCTTCCTTCCATCCCTCCATGCCGTGGCACCTGGTAGGCACCTCACCCCTGTCCTCCCACTCCTGTGTTCCTAGCTGTATCCCTCTTATGATGGAGTCCCCCACCAGGATTCCTTCCTCCTCCTCTGGGGTCCACTGCTTTCCCACTGAGGTCACCTCCTTGGCTAACCTCCACATCCTTTCTTCCACTTCTCTGGGTACCTTTATTTGGTTGTCCTCATTTGCCAGTGTGGCATATGAGTTCTTGAGAGGAATAGGATCTGGGATGTGCCTCTGCCTGACTGCGCTAACCCTCCCTGAGCCCACTGTCATCCAAGTGCTCCTCGTTCTCAGCAACCTTTGAGGCAGCTGCATTGGTCTGGGTGGTCCCTGGATAGGGGTGATGGTACTCCTGACCCAGTTTACTTCCGCTCTGAGTCTGGCTACCTCATCCCGCAGTCCAGAGAGATGCATGCAGATAGGGCAGTACCTCAGTGTCCAGAAGGTCTGCTTGAATATGGCTGCCCCACAGCCACTGCATTGCACCACTCCCCACATTATACTGCAATTCCACTACTTGTCTGCTACTGAAGCTCTCTTAGTTCTCTTTTTATTAATTTACAGCTCTAAAAATCCTGTAACTAATCCTCAGATATATATATTTTTTTTAAGGAAAAAGAAACAAATCTGATTGACAGGAGCTAAACACAGGGTATAGTAAGAGGTGTGAAGTAGGAGGGGCATAAGGGGAAGAAGACCACCCTCAGCACGACAAGTGTTTTGACTCATTTATTTATTTATTGATCAGGGCATATAATTAAGAGCTGGGGAAGGGAGGGAGGGGGTGAAAATTTGCAGCAATTAAAGACAGCACAGACTTACACCACCACTATGTTTTAAATTTTCAACAGCCCAAAAACAACTATAAGTAAAGACAACAAAGAAAGAAAGTATAGTGTCACTACAAGCCTACAATCTAAGTTTAAAAGAAAAATACCAATTACCAGTTACTCTAAAGCACTGAATTGAATATGTTTCCTTCTATCTCCTTCTGGCTTCTTCTGAGAAAATAAACCTCTGCTTGCTACTTTAACTGTGACTAAGCCCCACCTCCAGTTATCACGTAGCTGAGGTCAGAGGCCAGACAATTAACACCCTTCACCCAGCTACAGG
This sequence comes from Neoceratodus forsteri, assembly GCA_016271365.2. Taxonomy (NCBI): domain Eukaryota; kingdom Metazoa; phylum Chordata; order Ceratodontiformes; family Ceratodontidae; genus Neoceratodus; species Neoceratodus forsteri. Next base: position 59,364,601 of record CM028131.1, read on the forward strand.
ACAGTCAGACATGCCAAGGTAAAATTTGCAGCAATTAAAGACAGCACAGAATTACACCACCACTATGTTTTAAATTTTCAACAGCCCAAAAACAATTATAAGTAAAGACAACAAAGAAAGAAAGTATAGTGTCACTACAAGCCTACAATCTAAGTTTAAAAGAAAAATACCAATTACCAGTTACTCTAAAGCACTGAATTGAATATGTTTCCTTCCTTCTCCTTCTGGCTTCTTCTGAGAAAATAAACCTCTGCTTGCTACTTTAACTGTGACTAAGCCCCACCTCCAGTTATCACGTAGCTGAGGTCAGAGGCCAGACAATTAACACCCTTCACCCAGCTACAGTACAGTCAGACAAGCCAAGGTAAAATCTGCAGCAATTAAAGACAGCCCAGAATTACACCACCACTATGTTTTAAATTTTCAACAGCCCAAAAACAATTATAAGTAAAGACAACAAAGAAAGAAAATATAGTGTCACTACAAGCCCACAATCTAAGTTTAAAAGAAAAATACCAATTACCAGTTACTCTAAAGCACTGAATTGAATATGTTTCCTTCCTTCCCATTCTGGCTTCTTCTGAGAAAATAAACCTCTGCTTGCTACTTTAACTGTGACTAAGCCCCACCTCCAGTTATCACGTAGCTGAGGTCAGAGGCCAGACAATTAACACCCTTCACCCAGCTACAGGACAGTCAGACAAGCCAAGATAAAATTTGCAGCAATTAAAGACAGCACAGAATTACACCACCACTATGTTTTAAATTTTCAACAGCCCAAAAACAATTATAAGTAAAGACAACAAAGAAAGAAAGTATAGTGTCACTACAAGCCCACAATCTAAGTTTAAAAGAAAAATACCAATTACCAGTTACTCTAATGCACTGAATTGAATATGTTTCCTTCCTTCTCCTTCTGGCTTCTTCATAAGAGAAGACATTATTAGGGCAACATAGCTCTGCATAAAAAAAGTAAGCAAAGGCAGAAGGAAAATGGGACCTTTATGATTCTTCAAAGAAGTGGCAAATGCTGGTGAAAGAAAAAAGATCAGCATTGAAGAGGTACAAAGAAACACAGAGGACAATGGACAGGGAGGTGTAGCAAACCAGAAAGAAGGAAGCAGGCAGAGTGACTAAGGGAGCAAAGACATAGAGAAGTGGATTACTAGAAGGATTTTCTAAAGAGGATAAGATTTTTTTCAGATGCAGTACATAAGCGAGAAGAGAAAAGTCAGGGGAGGTATAGTGAAGTTTAGAAGGGCAGATGGCGAGACTGTGCGGAAGGGGACCAAGAAACAAATGACATTTTAAACAAGCACTTCTGCTCAGTCTTCACAGTGGAGGGAGGGGGCTGCCAGGGAGAAACAACAATAGGGAGGTGGCGGCGGTTGACACAAGTCCATTTTCAGAGTAAAGAGTCCTGAAAGGCTTGCAGCCCTGAGGTTGGATAAGACTATGGGACCAAAAGGAATAAACCCTGGAGTACTGAAAGAGCATAGTGAAGTACTAGCTGCTCCACTGACAGCCTTGTTCAACAATTTGCTAGAAACAGGAGTCATGCCAGAGGGCTGAAGAAGAGCTGTTGTTGTCCCTCTACATAGGAGAAGCAGCAGGGAGGAAGATAGCAATTACAGACCACTCAGCCTAACATCACTGGTGGGAAAACTAATGGAAACCTTATTGAAAGTGTGATCAGCTGTTTCACTATGCAAGCAAGTGCAGGAGTGCTTTCATTTGCTAGAAGACAACTGGATGTGGAGGAGGGAGGGTTATGTCAATTGCCTTTGAGTTGCACCTGGGGGCCTTCATTGTATTAAGATAAAAGTGTTAAAGTTGAGGCAGTGGTCAGACATGGAGGTGGGTAAGTTGTGCCAGTCGCCCATCCTGGGAGCTTCCTGTTTAAAACATGACATCCTGCGTGCTGAGGGGCAGGAGGGGGATTAGGATTGTAGCAAAGAGTGGGGGGATGGGGTTGTATCTTAAAGAACTGGACTGGGAAAAGAGTGGGGGCATTTTCTTTTGCATTTTTTCCCCACAGGTACATGAATTATGAATACAAATACCAAAGTGCTAAATATTTGGTCCCCCAAATATGAATATTTGGCTGAATATTGCAAATAAAGTATTCAGCTATCCGTACTGCATGCAGCTGCTTCAGTTGGGCTATGGGGGAGACAGGTGCTGACTGTTCTACTTGTCCACCTCAACTTAGATGCTTTTAGTGCTACAGGATGCTCGACAACCATGCTGTCTCAAGTCCTGAAATAAGAAATAAAAAATAATTTATTATAAGTTTTTTGCTTTTTCCAGAATTATTTTCTAGTAAAACAATCATTTTTTTACTAAAACAACCATTTTAATATTCATTGATGCAATAATTTCATAGAAAATATCTTTATATATATATATATATATATAGATATATATATCCCCATCTACAGTCTATTTGATTTTCAAAACTGTCGGGTCAAAATTGTGACTTCTTGATTACGTTACTATTGACTTCATGAACCTCTAGGTTATATTCATATGATAGAAAAATTAGAAACCTTTTTATTGATACCCAATTTGCCATTATTTTTAGTCACATACTCAGATTTTCTACATGAAAAGCTATCCCTACCTCTTTGTCATTGCCCTTCAGTTCCTACAAAAACTGATGACACATATGACCCTGTGCCAAACAGAAGCTACCATCAGCAAACGGCAAACAAGTAAATTCCAAATTGCTATGATACAAACATTTCAAAAATCATAGTCTTGAAAATTCTCTAGAGGAGGGGAGGGTTTCACTGTCTAGCCCACAGACTTTATGCATATGTCTGCTTGACTGCACTGGTGTATGCAACAGCCTAGGTCTCCTATGACGGATTCCACCTTCTCTCCCTGTGTCATTGGCTCTCCTCTCCTCTCCTCTCCTCCCTCCACAATCTGAGAGTCACCCCATGTCTACTCTTCGAAATGTCAGGCTAATGGAGAAAGACCACACATCACTGAACACCCTGACATCCATTCAAGGCATGCTGCAGCCATGGTCAGTTGGTATCAATTTACATGTTGGTTTTTTAATCTCAGATAGTGGGGAAAATATTGTGAAAGCAATTGCTCATGGAAATATTTTCAGTATTCTTTGCTTTGCCCACACTTTGAGTCTAGTAGTCACATCTGTGTTACATCACAGTTCTGAGGCTAGCAAGATTGTCTCCGCAGCACGCTCCGCGTTCATTTTCATGACTCTATAATGTCAACTAGCCAACTAAGAGAAGTACAACAGCATTTTATCTGTCTCAATATCACTTGCTACAGGATGTCAGCACCAAATGGAATTCATCATACCTGATGCTGTTTAGACTGCTAGAACAGAAGTGCACACTTCACAACATGGCAATGGAGTGCAACATTGGGGGAGTTCTAGGCCACCTTGAGTGGTCACTGGTTGATGCCATGATGAGCGCACTTGGGTCATTTGACAGAACCACCCATGATCTAAGAGCATTCACAGCCACCCTGAGTCAGGTGATCTCAGCAGTGCATATCCTGAAAACATCCATGGAGAGTTATGTAGAGGAACACATGAAGACTCCAGATGGGGCAGCTGTGCTCACTGAGTACATGCAAGCTGAATTGGATGCAAGGTTTGCAAAAGTGCTAGATAGTCACGGCCACATTTTTGCATCCATGCTCAATCCCTAGATCAATTCTGAGAATCTTCCCATGGCTATGGATAGCCACAGAGTGATTTACTTTCAACCAGAGCTCTGTGATGAGCTGACTGGTTGCATGGGGAGACTGGTGCAGAGACCAGTAGCTGGAGCAGGAGGGCATGAAAGAGAGGGAATGCCAGATGGCATGTCTAGTTCCACTGAAGAAGACAGGGAAGAAGTACCTGTTACTGACAGTAGCACTGATGGGAGTGAGTTGGCACTACTCAGTATGTCGTTACCTCAAAAGCAACAAAAGAGGACACAGCCACAGCCTTTACATGTGAAAAATATCTTGAACAGCTATTTGGCAGAGTCTCTGGAGCCATTTAGGTTGATTGATTAAACTAGTGGGTGCAGAAGATGCATTCATCCCTTCACTTGGCACAACTGGCTGTGAGATACATCAGTTGCCCCCTATAAGTGTGCCATCTGGGAGGATGTTATGCACAGCTGGTGATGTTTTTGAGCCTCATCATTAAACACTTGCCCCGGAACACATCCAACAACTTGTTATCATCAAGCTTAAAGAGCTACTGACGCCTCAAAGAAAACTTTTAAAAACACAATAATTAGGTACAAGTAAGCATTAAGCCACGACGAAGGAGGCATCTACTGGGGAATTAATGCATTGTTGGGGGGGGGGTTGTGGCACAAGGCCATCACAGAGGCAACAAGCCTTTGTGTGACGTAAATAAGCAAATCAAAATGAAAGAAAAAAACACTATGGTTCTCAAAAGAAGAGTGGGGAAGGTTAGGGAGAAAAAGACAGCATTCAGGAAGTATAAAGCAACACAGAAGGAGCAGGACAGAGAACTGTACCAGTTAAAGCAGAAGGAAGCGGGGAAGGCAGTCAGAATAGCAAAGACCCAAACCGAGGAAAAGATAGCCAACTTGGTTAAGAAGGGGGATAAAACCTTTTATAGGTACATTAGGGAGCAAAGAACGACTAAGGCAGGGATGCTGAAGCTGAATAAAGAGGAAGGTGGTTGGGCAGAGAGCGACAGTGAAAAAGCAGGGATATTGAATGAATACTTCTGCTCAGTATTCACAATGGAAGAACAGGGGAGATACCTAATCCAGTCAATAGAAGAACTCTGGATAGGGGGGTTGATATTAGTCCTTTCACAGAAGAAAGGGTTCTGAAAGAACTCCTAAAACTGAAGGTGGATAAAGCAATGGGGCCTGTTGGGATTCCCCCCAGAATTCTAAAAGAACTAGGGGAAGAACTAAGGGAAGAACTAATAACACCACTGACTACCCTTTTTAATAAATCATGGGAGGATGGTGTGGTACCTGAGGACTGCAGGAGGGCAGATGTGATTCCCCTTCACAAAAGTGGGAGCAATGACAGAGGCAGGAAACTACAGACCTGTCAGTTTGACCTCAGTGGTAGGGAAAATGATAGAATCACTTCTGAAGGAAAGAATTGTTGAGTACCTAGAGGCCAATGGGGCACAGGACCCAAAGCAGCATGGATTCACAGCAGGAAGTTCATGTCAGATTAATCTAATTGATTTCTTTGACTGGGTTACCAAAGTAGTAGACCAGGGAAGGGCTGTGGACATGGCCTACCTAGACTTTAGCAAGGCATTTGACACAGTCCCACACAAAAGATTAATAAACAAATTAGCCAGCCTGGGAGTGGGTCCCAGGGTGGTAGCCTGGGTAAAACATTGCCTGGACAACAGGACACAGAGGGTAATAGTAAATGGAGAACACAGCGAAGAAAGGGGGTTACTAGTGGGGTACCGCAGGGTTCAGTACTGGAACAGGTCCTTTTTAATGTCTTTATAAGTGGCATTGCAGAGGGACTGGAAGGAAAAGTATGTGTCTTTGCAGATGACACAAAGATCTGCAACAGGGTTGATATGCAACGTGGGGTAGAAAGAATGAAAAGGGACTTGGCAAGGTTGGAGGAATGTTCAAATGTATGGCAGCTTAGATTCAACGCAAAGAAGTGCAAAGTGATGCACCTGGGAAACAAAAACCCAGGGGAAGAGTATGCAATGGGGGTGAGATACTAACAACAACAAAAATGGAAAGGGACCTGGGGGTAGTCATATCAAATGACCTAATGGTGGGCAAGTAATGTGAGAAGGCAGTAAGGAGGGATGGGGACATACTGGCATGCATAGGGAGAGGCATCACCAGTAGAAAACAGAAAGTTGTTGTTCCTCTGTACAGACAGGTGGTAAGACCACATCTGGAGTACTGTGTACAGTTCTGGAGACCCCATCTCTGCAAAGACATAGACAGGGTGGAGGCTGTCCAGAGGAGGGGAACCAAAATGGTGCAGGATCTGCATCAGAAGACATACAAAGAAAGATTAAAGGAGCTTAAGATGTATAGCCTCGAGGAAAGGAGGGAGAGAGGGGGGACATGATAGAAACTTTAAAATACCTCAAGAGAATCAACAAAGTCCAAGAGGGTAGCAACTTTCAGAAAAAGAGATGTGCAAGAACAAGGGGGCACAATTTGAAGTTAGAGGGGGGGCGGCTCAGAGGTAATGTGAGGAAGTATTTCTTCACAGAGAGGGTTGTAGATACATGGAACAGCCATTCTGAGGAGGTTGTAGAGTCAAAAACTGTGAGGGAATTCAAGAATGCATGGGACAGACATAAGGCAATTCTAGTGGGAGGTAGGAGGAAGTAGGCTGTTGGTTAACTAGGATCTGCAGCTTTTCCATTAGGTAGGGAAATGGGAAGACTAGGTGGGCCAAGCAGTCCTTATCTGCCATCAGATTCTATGTTTCTATGAGGCCAAAGGCCGAGTGTCTACAACCACCCAACCATGCATTAATTTCCCAGTAGATGCTTCCTTCAGAGTGGCTTAATGCTCTTGTAACATGGTCATTTTTGGGTTGAGCTCAACTTTCTGATTTGTTTACTACAGTAAAAAATGACAGATGCATTTGTTGTACTGTTCTAACATGTTTAATGCACTTTTCACAGTTCTGTTAAAATAACACATTTATTTACATGCTGATGTTGTCAGCACAACAGCACAGCTTTGTAATGATTATCATATAATATTTATTTTCACTTTTTAAATGGATCCACACGGCCAATGTTTGCATAACCTGAGTAGGAGGTTCAATATTTCAGCTTTTCTGCATCCCGCGATCTCAGGTGATGCCGTGTTTTCTATTATTTTGCATTATCTGCTGACCTTCTCTGTTGTATCTTCCTGACTCCTCCAGTGTGCTTCAAAGTACTTTGCATGTTTTCTGCGACAGTTCCGTGACTCTGTAGGATCCTGTTACTAAACTCATGTTACATTCCTCTCACTACTTTTCATTCTCCCCACTCAGTTTCTCAGTGCAATAGTTGAAATTCACTGTTCCATGGACAGTGAACCAGTTAAAGTTAAATGGTGAAAAACTTTGCTGTGGACCCAACTGCATAGGCGTGCTCTGCCCTGCAAATACTTTACTGGTGCTCCCCATACTCCTTTGCACCTCACTTGTGGGATACGTCTCCAATGTCTCTGAGACTGCAGCAAGAGGTACTGCTGCTTTTATTTCAGATGTCTTCAACTGTGCTTCTGGTGCTTTCTTCTCACTTGCTCTACTGATCAGTGTAGGATTTTGTGTGGCATTGTGTTCAATGGGAGTGCTGGTAATATTTTTGGGAGTATTTTGCTATGGGATAGTACCTCTGATCACTTTCTCCTGTCTTTTGGAGTTGTTGCCCAGTAATTTCTTAGGCTGGTCTTGCATCTGTGGCCAGTAACTGACATCATTTCTCGAGATGCGAGACCAGCTTCTGAGAGCATTTGCACAGCTGTACTCCACACACAGTGGTTGGTATAACGAGTGTTTAGTGCAGCATCTTCTGAAATCTGCAACATCATTTCTCCTAGGTAGTTGTGCCCCCATGGGCTGCTTAGTGTACCAGATTTCTTTGGTGTCAAGGAGATGTTGTGGTAACCTCACTGGGGGCAGGTAGAAAGCTGGAGCATTGGCTGGGCATCTAGACACATACTCTTTGAAGAGTGCAACGGAGCAATGCCGTGAATCTGGTTGTGCACAGAGTTCACCTCTCAGGCATTGTTTATTCGTTTCATTTATGCCACCATGATTTTTCATTGCCTCATTAAAAGACATCCCAATGTACTCCAGCCCATTGTCAGCTTTGTACAGTGTAAACGAGTCATGCTTTAATTGTCTAAGCCCCTCTCATCCTCTCTGATCTAATCCAAGTTACATTTCGAACCACAACTGCCTTACCAGTCCGTAGGCGGTTTCTGGGTTCAATTTAGGACAGGTTCAAATTTTTTCAAGGTCACTTTTGGAGATGTGAGAGTGATGGCTGGCAACATCTTTTCCAGCTCTACAGTATTTCTTTAGTATTGCCAGAAACACATTATTGACTCCCTGAAACTCTGCGTCACAAGTTATGTTACTTTTTCTATTAACTTCGATACTATTGAAATATCAATTCAGACCAGCTTGTATGCCTAGTAAATGAGCTAATACTGTATTCCTTGCCTCCTTCGGCTCTCACCACACCATAAAACCATCAGGATTGACACAAGTGATATTATAGGACTACTGCCTGTGATAAATGTCAGAAAATTGAAAAACTGAAGGAAGAACCTAGAGAGCTACAACATATGGGCACAATGAACCACCCAAACCTGCCAGATAACTCCCAACATACACTGTCTGAAGCTAATACCAAGCAAACAGTTAGAGGGGACCTTTCCTTGGAAACCACTAGTGATGATACTGGTCAATACAGCTGGGCTATCACCAGTGAGAAGTCAGACCCAAATAGCTGGGCTACCATATCAAAGAGCCCCTATCGGCAAAGGAGAAGGGCATTTGGTGCAACAGAGATAGCCCTCTATAATAGGTATTCTCCCCTAAGCATGGTCACAGAAGCCAGTACAGACACATCAACACAGACAAAGACCACTGATACTGAAATACTGATCATAGGGGATTCTATTCTAAGAAAAACAGATGATGTGCTAACTATGGGAAATAAACAGAACACAGTGGTAAACTGTTTTCCTGTGGCTAGAGTTAAAGACATAAAACTCAGATTACCTAAATTACTAGCCAAAACACCAAAATCTCAAATACTGGTATTACATGTGGGAACCAATAATATTGGGAAGGATCACAAAAAAAGACCTAGTAGAGGAAATACTAAACTGTGCTGACCAAATAATTCTAGAGGGGCAAACAACCATGATATTGGGGATTCTGCCTAACCTTGGATGCAACCCAGAAATAAACCTCACCATGCAAAGGGTCAATAGTAGAGTATTAAATAGATGTGGCACTAGGGGCATAGTTTTCATTGGTGCTTGTAGTAAGTTTTTGAACAAAAGTAATATGTACAAAAAGGATGGACTACATCTAAATGAGTTGGTCACTAAAACACTAGCAACAGCAATAAAGAAAGCAGTAACAAAACATTTAAACTAGGAACGAGGGGAGGTGGGCTCCCTGACAGAAACAAACAGGGTAAAAATAAAACAACAAAAAATAACCCCAAAAATGATCTCCACTGTATATTCCTAAATGCTTGAAGCCTCAATAATAAGAAAGAAGAACTGGAGGCACTTAGAAATAGCAGAACGGACATTCAAATGGCCTTTATCACAGAGACGTGGTGGTCAGACCAAGATGTATGGGGAAGAGAGATACCTGGATTTGATCTATTCAAGCAGGATTGTGATGATAAAAAGGGGGAGTGGGTTGTAGTAGCATACATATCAAACTCCATAAAAGCTACTAATATAACTGATAAGGTTAAACAAGGCGTAACAGGCCTTGAAACTATATGGATTCGGTTGGACATAAGTAGTAAGGAATATATTATAATAGGAATAGGCTACAGACCCCCGGGGACATTAGTGGAACTTTCTAATCTAATAAATACGGAAGTAGCTAAGGCATGTGAACTAGGAAAGGTGATATTCTTTGGAGACCTCAATTACAGTGACATAATGTGCGAAAGTCAATGGGCTGTAAATCCACAAAGCATAGCTTTCCTGTAGCTTAGGCAGGAACTGGATATAACTCAACATGTAAATATCCCAACTAGGGATAATAATATATTAGACCTTGTAATGGCTTCCAGGGAGAACAATGTTACATCTTGTCAAACTATAGCCCCATTAGGTAACAGTGATCATAATGGGGTAGCCTTTTCTTCTAAGCAACATATACCAATTTACAAAGGATGCAGGGAAATCTATAGTCTAAATACTGCGGATAATTCTAAAATACTGGAAGAACTGGAAAATATAAATTGGGATGGTGTCTTAACAAGTAAAAAAACAGTGGAAGAAATGCAGAGCATTTTCACAAAACTTATTTTCACTCTATGCAATAAACACATAAGAAAGGTAAGGGTTTATAATAATAAGAGGAAAAAACCTAGATAGCTTACAAAAGCACTAACTAAATTATTGAAAAAAAAAGCTACGGCTTTACAACATTCATAAGAAAATAGGAGACTCTCAAACCTGGACAAACTGTAAAACAATACAAGTTAAATGTAAGCAGATGATAAAAAAAAAAAAACAAAGGCTCAAAATACATCTGGCAACTACAGCCAAGAAAGACAGCGTACAGCAGTTTTATAGCTAAGTGAACTCCCTTAGGAAAACAAGAAATAACCTGTGTTCTGTTAAAGAGGGGAATGACCTGATTTCTGATCCGACGAAGGTGGCAAACATTTGTAACTCCTATTTCAGTACAGTTTTTTCTCATAAACTGCATGGGCAGGTGGATATTAGACCCAAATAAGGAATACAATGTAAAGATAATATTGAACACAGCTGTAAACAAAATAAAATCTTTGAATATCACAAACTCAGCTGGGCCAGATACTATCTCAAAGAAGATACTTAAACTACTTTCCCCTAACATTGCTATCCCACTGACACTAATATTTCTAAAATCTCTAGACAGCAGTGCCATGCCTGGAGATTGGTTGGCGGTGGATGTGATACCCATCCACAAGAGAGGTAATACAGCAGATCACACTAACTATAGACCCATAAGCTTGACCTTGGTGCCAGGCAAGTTGATGGAATCTATACTGAAAGATATAATAAATGCTCCTCTGGTAGAGACTAACGAGGGCGATAGCGAGCAGCATGGGTGTGTGGCGGGGAGATCATGTGTAACAAATATGTTATGTTTCAAAGAAAAGATCTCTGCAGTATTGGATAGGACGAGGCTGTGGATTGCATCTATCTCGATTTCACCAAGGCCTTCGATAAGGTTTCTCATCTAAAAATTATGAGTAGTCTAAACGAAATTAACTTGGATCATAGAGTGGTCCATTGGATTAGGGGTTGGCTGGGTAACAGATCGCAGAGGATGTGTATAAATAGGTACTACTCAGTCAGTGTTCCAGTGATGAGTGGGGTTCCCCAAGGGTCAGTCCTGGGGCCTGTGCTCTTTCAAGTATTCATGGCAGGAATGAGTAAGGGGGCAGAAAACTGGATAAGTAAATATGTAGATGATACTAAACTAGCCAGTCTGGTGACAGATGCAAAGGGGATACAGACAGTACAGGCAGACCTAAACAGTATTTGTAGCTGGGCAACAGCCAGAGGCATGAGTTTTAATGTTGATAAGTGCTATGTAATCCATCTGGGTAAAAATAAAACGTGAAGAAGACTGCTTTATAAAATGAGTAAAACTGCGAAAACCTGCTGAAGAAAAAGACCTGGGTATTCTAGTAGACCGCAACCTTACATACCAGTCACACTGTAATAAGCAAATTATAAAAGCTAAATAAGTGCTCTGAAATATAAAGAAAAACTTTAGGAGCCACAGTCAGAAGGTGATTTTGCCACCGTTCAAAGCCTATGTCAGACCTATACTTGGCTACGGAGCCCCAGTGTGGGGACCCATCATGGGGGGGGGGAGTGGCAAATGTCGAAAGGGCACAGAGACAGGCCACCAAAATGATACACAACCAAAATAAGGCTCCTTACGAACAGCATTTGAATAAATTCAAGTTGTTGTCAATGGAGACAAGAAGAATTAGAGGGGACCTATTGCTATGCTATGATGTAATGCAGGATGATGATATACTAAATGAACTTAACCTACAATTTAAAAACAACAAAAAGGGTACTAGGGGCCACCCTCTCCAACTGAGACACATAAAATATAACACAACAGGAGAAAAGCTTTTTTCTCCCAGAGAGTGGTTGCCCCTTGGAATGAATTGCCAGAGGAAATTATTTGTTCTAGAAGCAAGGCCCAGTTTAAATGCAATCTTGATTCCCATATTTTGAATGGACACAAACTGACCTATTACGGGTGAGATGACAGGAGCAGCAAGAGGCCAAAAGAAAGGCCCCCTTAGCTCCTCACCTCTTAGTATGAATCTTAGAATCTTAGTATGGTCGCTATATCCACTAACACTTTATTGGCTGCCAGCCAGTCAGAAAACACATTACACGCCCAAAGTGTATTTTCCTGCACGTTGACCTCACATTTATTTCTCTCTAGCTCATCTAGTTCTGCTGCTGATAACTTTTTATGTCTGTCAGTGTTGGTAACATTCTGCACTTCCTTCTCTGATTTGCTCTTGTGCTGTATATCGCTGTTGATATGCTTCTTTTTTGTTTTATGTTTCCTGTAGACCGTGGTACTGTCAGGATTAGACTCCCTCTCTCTTTCTCTGCTGCGGTACTCGTAACCAGTGGATGTATGCCTCTGGCATCGATGGAGCTGAATTTCATGCCCACTCATGTCTCCACGTCTAGATCTCCAGATAATGTGAAGACGACCTGTTTTCTCTCCACTTCTTCTGTGCAGCGATCAGGATTTTAAATTCTGTGATGTTTTGGGAATATTAGAGTTGTCTTTCTGGCGAGATAGTGACGGCATTAGGGTGGGTGGGTGAGAAGGACAAATAGTGATTTTCTACATTTTGCACAGTGTTATTGGTTTACTGCTTATTTGTGATGTGTGGCTCACATTGGTACTTCAGTTTGGAGTAGGCATTAATGCAAAATTAATACCATCTCCAAATGTTACAATGTGATGTTTTTGAACTTATGGTATCTTGTGACAAGGAGCTCCTGCCACTCTTGAGGACTGACCTTTTCTTAAATCTGTTGCAACAGTTCTTTTAATTCTTAGTCTATTCTATCCTTTACAATTTCTAGTCCATAAGGTTGGCCACCTATGGGTACCTCCTTCCCTTTCTTGACTATGCTACAGTGTCTTCTTTAATTTTCCTTTTCCCTCTCAGGCCCTCATACAGGGAGATTATTGTGGTGATCTCCAATCGTATGTAAAACAGGTTGTGTTTATGGTTGTTGGATTCAGTATGTAATAGCACTATGTCATAAAATACTTTGATGTATATACCTTATGTTTATGAAACCTGAAAATGTTGAAAATACCATGGCACTAGGTGTTTTTGATGAAGGTAAAAAGTACTAAGTGACTATTATAGAAATTAAGTTAGTTGTGCTTTTAAAATGAATGTAAATTGCTGTAAATTGAACAAGTCTGACATTGTGTGGCGATTTGCATATATCCCATGATGCTTTGCGTTATAGAAGTATGTATGATATTGTATTTCTTTGAAACTTGATTTCTTGCCAGTGTCCTTTGGGGGAACCCTTTTTCAGTTATTCTGTACTGAGGTTCTTTGTTTTTAGCTTGTTTTTTTTTCTTTTTGAGCCCCCACTACCCAAGCAAATGGTGCCCACATAGGGGTGAAGGGTTTTCACTAAAAATGTTTAGATCAGAGATCAGTGTTAGTAGGTGCTGGCTAAGTGCAGAGAAAGGACATACATAGCCTGTTGCTGCAAAGTGAAGTATTGAAGAAGGAATATGCCATTGCTGAAGGTTATTTTCTGTATTTTGAATAAACATCATACAGACATTGTGTGTTGAATCTGAAGTTCGATGTCTGGTCCATTTGTTATCCCACAACCCCTCCACAGACTTGGTGTCAGAAGAGGGATAACTTGCTGGAAGCATCTGGACTGACCTAAGAGGGACATTTTCTGGTGGATATCACCCAGATATCCCAGGTGGACCGATGCACCAGGAGTTGTCAGAGGAGAACCCAGAGAAGAGAGTCTGTGGGGTGCTGACCAGAACCATGGCTGACAGACGGAGAGAAGCTGCTGCCTGGACTGGACTTGAGAGCTTGGAGGAAGGCCAAGCCTGTTGACAAGGAAGAGACAAAGGTCTAGGCAGACTGGAGGTGTGAGAGACAGCACCCCAGAGGTGGAAACCCCGATAAGGATGATCCACTAGATGAGTGTGCAATTGCTGGAGGCTGACCAACTATGCAGAGAGGTGGAACACCATGCCAGGTGCTCGAAAGGTTCCTACAGAAGACTTTGGATAAAGAGTCAGAGGAGAATTTTTTTATGGTCTCAGTTTGAAGAGGACCCCCTCACTGAGCAGGATATCCCTTTGTTCTAGGGACATGAATATGTTGTTCATCCACACTTATTGGCAGGTATCCTTGCCGCTTTAAATCTCGCCGGAAGGTCTTCAAGCTGGCTCCTCCCACCCACCCGGGTGGTAAAACTCTCAGCTCCACCCCATGACGCCAGATCTTCCTTATCGTTTGGAAGCTCAGGTTCCCTCCTTAGCGCTCTGCGTTTTCGACTGGTTCCTGAAAATTTTCGGTCTTCGAAATCATTGGATCTTTTCTTGTTCGCTAAGGCGATGGCTCAGTCCTTCTCTGGCCCCTGGAGGTGCTCAGTTAGTTCCTCCAGGAAAGACTCACACCCCACGTGCGTTTATTGCCTGGATTTGGATCACGATCCTCAGGCTTGTGACTTCTGTTCTGCCCTTTCGGTCAGCTCTCTGGAGGACTGCGCAGCCCATTCAGGGTTCAGACATCCGGTGTTTTTTTCCGCTCCGGAGTTTCCTTCGGACAGGCGGGTGGCCTCTTCAACTGTTTCTCAGCAGTTCGATCCTGCCGGGGAGGGGGCGGCTTCCTCCCCCTCTCCCTCGGTTGCGGCCCTTATCCCGCTCTCCTTGGGTTCTTCTCATGCAGCTTCATTCAAGGAGCTTCGTCTTTCCCTCTCCTCCAAAGGAGAGGGACCCTGGAGCCCTTCCTCTCGGCCTAAACCTAAGAGGCCGCGGGGCGGGGTCTCTTTTAAGTCGGCGGGGAGCAGAGGTTTCCCCTCCCTCATCAGCCGCGGCTTGCTTCGATCGAGATGCGCTGACCACTGGCCTCACGGTGTCCCCATCAGGTCAGCTGACCAGGACCCCCGTCGACGTTGTCGAGTCCCTCGACCCGTCTTTTGGCTATCTTCTGGTGCCGCCATCCCTCCGCCGGTACCCCCGGTGGAGGCTGAGGTTCTGTCAGTCCCTTCGGGTCGACAGCCCTCGGGCACTTCTTCCGAGCTGTGGGAGGAGTGAGCTCGTCCCGCTCCTTCCCAGGCCCGCCCTCGGTCCCCCTGAGGTTTCGGGTCTCAGTCCTCCTCTCGGTCTAGCCACTCACGCCGACCTTGGCGTTCTCGGTCAGGGCACCGAGTCAAGTGGCTTTGGCGATCTTCCTCATCCCCCTCCTTGGATGAGGAGTGGCTGCGATGCCATTGGCGTCAACGGTACAAGGAGCTTATGTGGCGGCAGAGGCTGTCGTCTGGAAGGCAATCAACCCCGATTCATTCTCTGGCTAGCAAGCAGCCTCCGCCCGGTCGGCCGACGCAGTCACTCGAGGTAGTCGAGGAACCCTCTTCAGGGCCAGCTGCTTGGCCGATCCTCGCTGCCCCTCCGCCATCGGCGGAACCCAGGCCGAACCGTGACCTGTTTCATAGGTCACTTGGTCCCCTCACTCCCGCCCACCCTCGGCCGATGAAGAGTGACTCTGGCCTGCGGCAGCTCTTTGCAGACTCAGAGCCTGACATCGGCTCCATTATGTTTCCGTGCAGGGAAGACCCGTGGTCTTCCCTGGAACATTTGGTGGATGACAGCCCATCATCCTCCGTGGGTCTGCTCCCACTCATCTCGGAATTCACCGGGATGCAGCTTGGGCCCGTCTCCGGACGGACGCCTTACCCCCTTATGGAAATTCTGGACCGAAGGGGCTTTCCCTCAGAGGCCTTCCCAGTGGCTGAGGCTATCGTGGGCCCAGCCTTGGAGCTCTGGCATCGGCCTGCTTCCTGCCCTGCGCCTTCGGCCAGGGTGGCCAGGAAGTATCCCGTCCCTGTCGGTTCTTTGCCCGGTTTCTCGGAGCACCCCTCGGCTGAAGGGGCAGTTACCGACAATGTTGTCCAACGTGTTGGAAACACTAGGGACGTGGACAGGCCCCCTGACAAAGAGTCCAGAAGGATGGACTATGTCGGGCGCAAAGTTTACGCCGCGTTCTCCCTAGGCCTCCATCAGGCCAGCTCGGCGGCACTGATGGCGCACTGTTCCCATGCCCTTTTGGGCTCCCTGGATGAGGTCCTTCCTCATCTCCCAACCGACCTGTGGACCACGGTCCAGCGGGTTCGGGACCAGGGTAGGCATTGGCGAAACAACAGCTTCAGTCGGCCCTGGATCTGGGCGACTCCTGTGCAAGATCGGTGGCAGCCGCTGTGGCCTTGCACCACAGGGCTTGGCTGAGGTTATCCTCTTTTTCTTTGGAAACCCAGCATGAGCTGGCGGACACCCCTTTCTTGGGGGTTGACCTTTTCAGCCCTGGTGTGGAGGGTCATGTCCAGGGACCTGAGAAGTCCAATGCCACTCCAGACTCAGTCAATCCCACCTGGGGGGACAAGGGCAGCCTTCAGCCTTTACATAAGCCCCTTGGGCCCCCCACCCCTGCGGTTATACCGGCCCAGCCCAAGGGCCAGCAGGCAGACACTGGTCGGCCTGGTGCCAGGCCGGCATCGTCCTCCAAAAGGAAACAGGGGAAAAGGGGGCCGAGAGCTCCCTCGGCCTCCCCCTCCATCAAGCCTGCTCAATGACAGGCTATGGAGAACTGTCCCCAGCACCGTCGACCCTCCCTGGGACTCCCCGTGGGGCGACGGCTCCGCTCCTCTTCCTCTTGGGAGGTGTTAGGGATAGCCCTGTCGCGAGTTGCGAACAGGTTCCCTCTGGAGCTGTTTCCCCATGGGGACCTTGAGTCCACGTTCTCCTAGTCGGATCTCTGTGCCGACTTGCCTGGCCCCTCATTAGGGGTGGTCAGGGAGGTGGTGGGCCCCTTCTGACCCGGGGTTCAAGTCCAGGTGTTCCTGGCCTCTAATGGACAGGGACTTGTGCCCATCCTTTGGCACGTTGGGTGGTCCCTCTGCCGATCTCCCATTCTCAGTTCGAGGCGTATGGCTTCCTCTTGGTTTTCCAGGATGTACTCCTTCTTGTTCCGTCCATTCTTGAGAGACCCCTTCCTGTCTCAGGCGGGAGGTCTCATTACGAGTTCCTGGCCAGGCCCTTGTTCTCTGCTCCACAGTTCTGTGGCTTCGAAGGGTCCAGGCATAACTCCACCCGGCTGGCAGCCTGATTAATTCCTGCCAGGCTTGCTTTGGTCTCCTTCTGGAACCATGTTAGAACTCGTGCCTTAGTGGGTGAGGCTTTTCCGGGACTCAGCTCGATTCTCAAGCTCGGCTCCGGGCGGACAGGGCTGAGGTTCTTCCTCCCCTACCCAGCCAGTTTGGCCTGGTAATTGTGCCCTCCTGGGACCTCCTGCACCTCCTGGGCTCTCGGTGGCTGGGTTCCCCTAGGGCATGCCGGTAGTCTCAGTGCTGCGTTCATTGGACCAGTTCATAGCTACAGCCCAGGAGTTAGTGGAACGTTCTCCTCCGGTCTGTTCCGGCTTCTTTAGGGGAGACTCCTGTTCATCCCCCCCTGGGTCGGCGGTCTTCTCAAACCGATGCTTCTCAGATGGAGAGGGGTGTCCATCTAAGGGAATACAGAGTGCTTCGCCTCTGGCCCTCGGGAGTCCCGACGTCCTTTCCACCCACTGGAGCTCCAGGCGGTCCGCTAAGCTCACACCGCTCGCTCCGTTTGTGCGGGGTCTAGTGGTCTTAGTCCATCCAGACAATGCCACAACTTGTGCTACCTGCCCTGCCAGGTTTGGTCGGAGCCCTCGCCTCGGCGTAAGGAGGTTCTCCGCATTGAGTTTTTGTGCGGTCGGAGGCGGGTTCACAGTCTTCTGACGATGGGGCCTCCGATTCTCCGGCTACTGCCCTAAGCCGGTCATAGGCTGCGCCTCATGAGTGGCTTCTCTTCCTGCCGGAGGTAGCACAGGATCTTCTCCCTCCTCCCTCCAGGGAGAATATGAGGCCTAGGCTGCTTAATACCCGCCCGCTCAGCAAGGTCAGCTGTAGGGGTTTCCGTCAGGGCCATGGGCCCCGGGCCCTTCCACTCCTCTCCCCCATTCCCCTTGACCTACGGGCAAGGCAGGGAGGGACTTGGCGCAGGTGATGCTGGTAGCCCCAGACTGGATTGCCAGCACTGGTATCCAGCTCTCCTCAGTCTCAGCCGCTGGCTCCCGAGGCGGTTTCTAGTCCGACCGGTCCTGATTTCTTTTTAGAGGAAGGTTTTCCTCCTGGACCTTCAATCCCTACACCAGTAGGCCCGGTCCCTGTGTGGCTAGAGTCCAGGCCTGGGGTCTTTCAGCAAGGTCCTTGACTTTTCGAGGCATCCTGCTAGACGTCAGCCAAAATGCTCACCCTCTTGGAAAAGTTCTCCACTTGTTGATGGGATAGGGCCTGGTCCTCTCCCATCCCTGGGCATATGTTTCAGACCATCTGCATCTGATTCTTTGAATTAGGGCTTCGGCCGACAACCCTCTAGGTGCTTCTGTGGGTCACCCCTGTCTTCTGGGCGTGGGCCGGGAGGCAGCCGGTGGCACAGAATAGGTGTTTTGGTGCTTTTAGGCCTCGATCACACCTCCCCCTCGGGGGAGAGTATCCCCTTCTGGGGATCCTTGCTGGTACTGGCTTAGCTCATGAGCGAGCCATTCGAACCTTTGCACAGGTGTAAGTTTCTCCCACCTGTTGTGGAAGAACACCTTCTTGGGGCTACAGTTCCAGGTGCTCCCTTTACCTCCCTATTTGGTCTTCCACAGGGACTAGGTTGTCCTGCGCCCCACCCGAAGTCCTTCCGAAGGCAATGGCGGAGTCTTCCCTTTGGGGGTTTTGCCTCTGTTGGGGTTCATCCCCATTCTCACCTCGGAGGTCACATATCAGTTTCATAAGTACCGGTTTAATGCTTGCCTACCTAGGGAGCGTATGGCTAAAGTTCGGGAGAGGTTCGCTAGCTGTTTGTCATCTACGCTGCAGCCGCATCTGGCAGACTTGCAGCCAAGTGGAAGATGAGCAGGTGGGTCACCCCTGCATGGGTCTCCACTATAGGCAGGTGGGCATGGAACCTCCCAGAGGGATAAGTGCTCATATCTAACCCGCCCTCCGCTGCATCGGTGGCTGCTTCCAGGAATATTCCGGTCTGGATATCCACTGGGCTTCCGCCCAGAAGCAAGCTTTACCGTTCCCCTTCCACATCGACCTTGGGTCACGCCGGGGTGTTGGTCGGGGCCTCGGTTCTCCAGTCTTTCTTGCTAAGTAGGGGGTGTGCGCCTTGCCTCCCTCCTACCGGAGAACTGCTAGGAGTCTGCCAATAAGTGTGGACGAACAACATATCCATGTTCCTAGAAATACAGGTTACTCACCTGTAACAGGAGTTCTAGGAATGGTATATGTTGTTCATCCACATGACCCACCCGGCCTCCCTGGCTTCGACGCACATCCTGGCTTCCAGTGGGCTAGATCTGGCATCATGGGGCGGAGCCGGGAGTTTTACCACCCGAGTGGGTGGGAGGAACCAGCTTGAAGACCTTCCAGTGAGATTTAAAGCGGCAAGGATACCTGCCAATAAGTGTGGATGAACAACATATACCATTCCTAGAACTCCTGTTACAGATGAGTAACCTGTATTTTCCTGTGTTCCTAGGATGTTACCTGTTGGAGATCAGAGATGCAAGTATTGAACTTCAGTGTGAGACCCCAGGTAAGACTGTGCTTTGTGATATTGTGCTGGGGTTGAAGACTTCAAGCAAGAAAAAAGAAACCTATGAGGCTGAAGGGACTTTTTCTTGTATTGATGCAGCTAAATCAGTTAACACTATTGACTGGGGGTATACTGCAGGCTAAAGATGCTAATATTGCCAAAATGTTACAATAAGTTAAGATTGAGGAGGTGGTACATGTGTTTTATTTTTTTGTTGAAAAACCTACAAAGGAGGAGGTGGGTGGAAAATGGACTGGAATCTGTGTTGGGGTAACACCAAAAAAGTGTCTACCCTCAGGTGTCTGTACCTGTAGCAAGTGAAATTAATCAAGAGACATAGTGGGTTTATGTAGAGGGATTGAACCTAGGACTGGGCCCCTGCTTAAAACTGACATGACTGGTGGGGTTGGAGCAGATAATTACTCACCTCAGAGAAATTGTTTCTATGATACTGGACTTTACAGCTGTTCAGATTTTTTGGTTAAGAAGTATGACAGACTTTCCCTAAAAGGAGATGGAAAGGTACCGTTAGTCTCTATTGAGAAATGTTTTAATGCCTCAAGGTAAAGAATGATGATATCCACTATGTTTATGATGGAATGTTTATCATTAATAGGGACCCTGAGACAGACCTTCTGAAGATGAATGGAGGAAGCTCAATCCATTCCTGGGACAGAAAGGTGGTAAGAAGTCTACAGTAACTGCTTTCCTCTTAAGGTGGGGGATATGTGACAGGGAGCTCCTGCCACTCTTGAGGACTGACCCTTTCTTAAATCTGCTGCAACAGTTCTTCTATTTCTTAGTCTATTCTGTCTTTTACAATTTCTAGTCCATAAGATTGGCCACCTATGGGCATCCCCTTTCCTTGCTTGACTATGCCATAGTGTCTTCTTTAATTTCCTTTTCCCTCTCAGATCCTTGTACAGGGAGGTTATTATGGTGACCTCCAAACGTATGTAAAACAGGTTGTGTTTATCATTGCTGGATTTAGTACGTAATAGCACTATGTCATAAAATACCTTGATGTACATACCTTATGTTTACGAAACCTGGAAATGTTGAAAATACCATGGCACTAGGTGTTTTTGATAAAGGTAAAAAGTACTAGGTGACTATTATAGAAATTAAGTTAGTTGTGCTATTTAAAATGCATGTAAATTGCTGTAAATTGAACAAGTCTGAAATGTCATAGCGATTTCCATATATCCCATGATGCTTTGCATTATAAAAGTATGTATGATGTTGTATTTCTTTGAAACTTGATTTCTTGCCAATACTCTTTGGGGTAACCCTTTTTTCAGTGATTCTGCACTGAGATTCTTTGATTTTAGCTTGTTTTTTTTTTCTTTTTGAGCCCCCACTACCCAAGCAAATGGGGCCCACATAGGGGTGAAGGGTTTTCACTAAAAATGTTAAGATCACTGTCAGTAGGTGCTGGCTAAGTGCAGAGAAAGGATATACATAGTATGTTGCTGCAAACTGATGTACTGAAGAAGGAATATGCCATTGCTGAAGGTTATTTGCTGTATTTTGATTAAACATCACACAGACATTGTGTGCTGAACCTGAAATTCGGTGTCTGGTCCATCTGTTATCCCACAACCCCACCACATATCCCTTAATTTTTCTTTCTCTATCTTTGCCATGTTACAAAATAAAGTAGTCCCTTACTATAGTGAACCACATTATAGCAAACTATCAGCAATGATGAGATGTCATTATGGCTTCCGATCAAAATCCACCTTTTGCCTAACTAACAGTATAAAAGGCATGACTGGATTATTTGATCAGCTGTCTACTGTACTGACATCTAACAAAGAAACAGAAACACAGAATTTGATTGCAGGTAAGGACTATTTGGCTCACCCAATCTGTCCATTTCTTCTCTACCCACAGTACCACCCGAGACCCAAACTGATTTCCGGCTCTTTCTCCCTCTTCCCCTCCCTTTCCTTTAAGATACCCCTATGTCTATCCCATGCATTCGTGAACCCCACCATTGTGTTTGCCTCCACCACCTTTGCTGGAAGGCTGTTCCAGGCATCTGCCACTCTTTCTGTGAAGAAGTACTCTCTCATCTCTCTCCTGAATCCACCCCCCCACCTTCGTAGCATGTTCCCTTGTTCTTGAGCTCCTTTTTTCTGAAAAGTAATTTTCTCCTTTACTTTATTTACCACCTTTGAGGTATTTATAGGTCTCTATTCTATATCCCCTCTCTTCCAGGGTGTACATATTGAGGTCCTTTAGTCTCTCATCATACAGTTTTTGGTGCAGAACCTGCACCATTTCAGTTGCCTTCCTCTGGACTACCTCCACCATGTCTATGTCTTTCTGGAGATGTGGTCTCCAGAACTGGACATAGTACTTAAGGTGGAGTCTTACCAGCAATCTATACAAAAGCAACACCACCTCTGTCTTTTTGTTGTTAATACCCCTTCCTATGCACCACAGCATCTCACTGGCTCTCCCAGCAGCCTTGTAACACTACCTAGCTACCTTTAGGTCATCTAGGTACAGTACGCTGCAGACAGGTTGTTGATGGGGTTGCCTCGCTCCCATCATATTACACCTGCACTGCACAAACTGCACTGGCTGCCAGTATAGTAGCATATCTCCTTCAAGGTCAGTTTACTAACATACTAAAATGCCAGCAGAATAGGCCTAACGGTCTTTCATGTCTGCTCGTTTGGTCAGTCCCCAACCTGGGTGCTGACTTTGCTGTCCCCCTTGCCTTCTCTGGCTTCTCCCTTCCCAGTTCTGGATAGTCTTGCTGCATTGGATTTTGCTTCCAGAACCCTTCCCCTGTACCTGTCCCACCCCCTCTTGAACCCCTCCACTGTCTCTGCCTCCACCAGCCCCCTAGGCAGTGCATTCCATGGCTCCACCACCCTCTCAGTGAAGTAGCACCTCCTCCTTTCTCCCCTGAATCTTCCCCCCTCCAGCTTCCAGCCATGCCCTCTAGTGGCCCCTTCCTCCTTCCTTCGAAGCACCCCAACTGTTCCTCCCCTATTTACCCTCTTCATGTACCTAAAGACCTCTATCATGTCCCCCCGGTCCCTTCTCTCTTCCAATGTGTACATATTTAGCTCTTCGAGCCTCTCCTCATAGGTCCTGTCCCCCAAGCCCCAAATCATTTTGGTTGCCCTCCTCTGGACCCTCTCCAGGAGGTTAATGTCCCGCTTTAAATGTGGCCTCCAAAACTGCACGCAGTACTCAAGGTGCGGTCTCACCAAGCAGTTTGCTGACCTATAAAGCCCTACACAGTCAGGGACTGAACTACCTGCAAGGTCTTCGCCATCCCTACTGCCCCACCCGACCACTCCATTCCACTGATGAGAGATTGCTGTAGATTCCCAGGGTTCACTTAAAGACTTCTGGAGCACGTTAATTTGCGTTTGCTGCTCCGGCCCTGTGGAATTCTCTACCTCATTTGGTTAGAGAGCACCCGACTGTGAAGAGTTTTAAAGCAGCGCTAAAAATGTATCTATTCTTGCTGGTCTTTCTGATTCATTAATTGGATGGTTTTACCGAGGGTTTTATTATTGATGTCTGATGTTTTTATTTCTGTGCAAGCGCTTTGATACACGTGGAATTGCATTTTTTAGAAATAAAGATATTATATTATTATTATCTAATAGGATCACCCCCAGGTCTCTTTCCTGCTTGGTGGTCATCTCTAGCACACCTCCCATTTTGTATTCTGCCCCCCAGGTTTCTGTGCCCTAAGTGCATTATTTTGCACTTTTTTGCACTGAAATGCAGCTGCCACAATCTTGACTACTACTTAAATTTTTTCAGGTCTCTGTTCATCCTTTCCACCCCCCAGAGTATCCACCCTGTTGTAGAATTTGGTATAATCTGCAAATAATCAGACCTTCCCTTCCAGCTCATCTGCAATGTCACTTTAAAGACATTAATGACCAGCTTCTTACTTCCCTACTGCTGACCTCCCAAACATGTAATAAAACTTGCATGGCCCCAAGTGGACTGCAATACAAATGTTCATTTATTTCTGCCAGTATTAAAACATTCAAAGGATTGTATTTTCCTCCTTTGGAGCTGAAAGCCAAAACGCTACTGCTTCCTTATTGTGAGACATGCCCTTGTGCTGGCAAGTTTTGTAATTGCAGTAAATGGAGAGCATGGGGTGTGTTCCATAGAGTAGAATAGGGACATTTTTTAAATGCTTTTTATTATAATTTAGAGTTCCAAATATAACAAATAAAGGACATTGCTTGACTAACAGGGAAATGAATGAAAACTTGTATTGCGGTCTGCTTGAGGCCATGAAAGCTTTGTTAAATATTTTGGGGGGTGGAGGGGGGCAACAGTAGAAAGCTGCTCTAGAAAGAAGACCAGTCCCAGAACAGATCCCTGAGGCACTTTACTGGTCACCCTCCCTTCCTTGGAGTGAACTCCAGTTACCACCACCCTCTGTCATCTATCCCCTAATCAATTGGTTCCCCAGTTTACCACTCTTGGACCAACCCCTAACCTACCCAGCTTGCTTAAAAGTCTCCTGTATGGAATGGAGTTGAAATCTGACATCGTGAAGCACCCCAGCTATGAGGTTGATACCAAGTTAGCTATCCTTGACAGGCTGAGGAAAGGAGAAAGCCTAGCTAAAAGCAAGGAGACAGCTTTCTCCAAGAGTACAATCATCACCTGGAAGAAACAAGGAGCGCTGAGGGATTTTGTACTGAAAGGCTCAGAGGGGGATGTCTTGAAGGATAAAAAGCCTCATTATGCTGATGAAGCCGAAACTGACAAACAGTCTCAGTCCTGGTTTGAGTAACAGTGATGTCCGACACTGAAATCGTAGGTGCTATACTGAACAAGGTAAACAACCTGGAAAATGAGTAGTTGGTTTCTGAAGAAGAAGAAGAGGATCTGCTACCAGCCACAAATGAGGTAATCCTTGGGCTAGAACTGGGGCTGTCCTAGCTGCAGAGTCAAGAGGCAATTCAGCCAAGACAGCTGATATCGTTTGTAAAAGATGTCATGGGAAACATTGCACAAAGGCAGACCAAAATGACCAACTATTTTAATAGTAAATAAACAAAAACAGTTATGAACTTTTAACAGTGAACACAAAGCACATACAGTAATTCAAAGCACAAATATGCCATAACCCTGCCATGTCCACTGCTGCATTAAACCAACAAAAAACAAACCCAAAACTTCTAATAAGGCAAGGCAAAATTTATTTAAAAGATGCCCAATCCCGTAGGCTCTGGGGGTGCCGTACAAAATAAATAAAACTGCATCAAAATAAACTAAAACATCACAAATTTTTAAACAAAGGGATAAGGGAGGGGCTGACCAGAAGTCCTCTCCTCCAGATGAGGGGAGTAGCCTTCAAACCCAAGGAGGGGAGGGGGGAAACAGACTGGGGGAGGAGGTTTCAGGAGGAGCAGAGAGAGGATAGAAGTATAAGGAACCTGGGTGGGGTTCGACAAAGGGGATCAGGGATAAGGGGTAGGGGGTGGTGTTAGTAAATGCCAGGAGCTTGGGAAACAAGTTGCCAGAGTTCCAGACCATGCTGTTTGAGGGGGGTGGATGTGGTGGTAGTCATGGGAATGTGAGCCAACAAAAACCATGACTGGGACCTAAACAGCGGGGGTACACTATGCTTAGGAAGGATAGAAAGGAGGGCAGAGGGGGTGGAGTGGCTATGTTCATTAGAGATGACATAGAAATTGCTAGAGTAGAAGAGGCAGAGGGAAATGTGGAGGCCTTATGGGTCACCTTACGAACCCGAACTGGTGGTAAGATCAAGCTTGGTGTAGTATATAGACTCCCCGGGATGGATGATGTTCTGGAGGATGGTTTGCTGGACAACATCATTGCCCAGTGTGGACCAAAAGGAAAAGGAGTAGTGTTAATGGGGGACCTTACTGTGCCAGGTACAAACTGGGGAACCATGTCCTCTAACGTGGCCAAGGAGCAGAGGCTGCTGGACAGCTTCCAGGATGTGTTCTTAACACAGCATGTGATGGAGCCCACAAGGGAGGGGCATGTCCTGGATGTGGTTCTGGCAGATGGGGATCTGGTAAGGGACCTGGTTGTAGAGGATCCCCTGACTGGGAGCGACCACAATACTGTCTGGTTTCAAATAAGCATGGGGGAAGGGGGGGAGAGATCTAGGACACTAGCAGTAGACTTCAGGGGGGCAGACTTTGTGGGCATGGGAAATATTCTCAAGGACCACTTGAAGGGGATTACATCAATGACAAATGTAGAAAAGAGATGGGAGGTCATAAAACGGGGACTTCATGAGGCAGTCAGGACCTGCGCTAAGGTGAAACGTAAGAGAGCAAGTTCATATAAACCATGCTGGTGGTCCAGTGAGGTTCAGGTAGCGGTCAGAGATAAGAAGGCGGCCTACAAAAAATATAAAACAACAAGAAGGGGTAGGGAAAAGGAAATGTACCATCTTGCATCTAGAAAAGTCACCCGAATGGTGAGGGGGCCAGTAAAGAGCAGCAGCTGGCACAGGGGATACATGGAGGGGAAAAGGGGTTCTTCCGGTACATTGGGGAGCAGAGAAAAACTAAGGGCCATCTCGGCAGATTGAGATCAGAAGGAGGGTGGGTGGAAGAGGCAAGGGACCAGGCAGAGGTATTAAATGAGTACTTCGCCTCTGTGTTCACTAGGGAGGGGGAAGGGATATCTACAAAGCAAGGCATGATGGGGATAGAAGAGGTAGTGAGTGGGATCAGGGAGCAACAGAAATGGAGCAAGAGGGAAGGAGAGGTACCCCGGGGGTGTCACATCAGGATAAGAATAAAAAGGCCAGTAAGGTGGAGGGGACGGGTGATGCTAGCTGTGTGGTTAGCCCTCAAGGCCCTAAAGAAAGATAAATCTCCTGGGCCGGGTGGCATTCATCTGAGAGTACTATGGGAATTGGTGGACATACTGGCTGTACCCCTGGCGGAGCTCTTCAACAGGTCACTTGAGACAGGGAGGGTACCTAGGGATTAGCGAGAAGTACATGCGGTGCCAATCTATAAAGAGGGGGGGTCGAGGGAAGTACCAGGTAACTATAGACCCATCAGTTTGACCTCGATGGTGGGAAAATTAATGGAGAATATACTAAAGGAATGATTGGGGGTGTACTTGGAGGAGGTGGGAGGTCTGGATAGTCAACAACATGGGTTTGTGCCAGGTAGAAAATGTCAAACTAATCTTGTGGAGTTCTACGAATGGGTAACATGGACAGGGGAAAGCCTGTGGATGTATTATTCTTGGACTTCAGCAAGGCGTTTGACTCTGTCCCCCACAATAGTCTGGTGGAGAAAATGATGGGGGTTGGGAGTAGGCCCTCTGATGGTCAGATGGATTGAAAACTGGCTTGCTGGAAGCACCCAGAGACTAGTGGTCAGTGGGGAGCTCTCAAACCCTAGAGAGGTCGGTAGCGGGGTACCGCAGGACTCAGTCCTGGGTCCAATCCTGTTTAATGCATACATATCGGACATCAGGGAGGGTATAGCATATGAAATGAGTCTCTTCGCTGATGACTCCAAGATGGGAGCAGTAGTTGAGGGGGAAGAGAGGAAGTTGGCTGTGCAATGAGACCTGCACACCCTGGAAAGCTGGGTTCACACATGGAAATTAAATTTCAATATCACCAATTGCAAGGTGTTACATCTTGGGTGGGGAAACCCTAAACACAGGTACACCCTGGGAGGGGAGGCGCTGGAGGCCTCAACAGGGGGAAGACACCTAGGGGTCATGGTGGATGCATGTATGAATAACTCTAAGCAGTGCAGGAGAGCAACTAGCAAGGCAAACAGGATGTTGGGATGCATCGTAAAGTGGATCACCTCTAGGAGCAAGGAAGTGATTCTGTCGCTATACAATGGACTGGTTAGACCACACCTTGAGTACTGTGTACAGTACTGGAGATCACACTTGAAGAGGGACATACAGCTCCTGGAGAGGGTACAGAGGAGGGCAACTAAGATGATACGAGGGCTAGGGAATTTGACGTATGAAGACAGACTTGAGGAGCTCTGCCTGTTTTCATTGGAGGAGAGGAGAGATGGGGGGACATGATTGAGGTCTTCAAGTACCTCAAGGGAATAAGTAGGGTAAACATGGAGGGGATCTTTAGACTAAAGCAGGGAGATATCACCAGAGGGCATGGTTTGAAGTTGGAAGGTGGAAGGGTGAGGGGGGAAAAGAGGAGGAGGTTTTTCACTGAGAGGGTCGTGGAACCTTGGAAGGCACTGCCTGGTGAGCTGCTTCAGAGATCCACAGTGGAGGACTTCAAGAGAGGGTGGGACAGACACGGAAAGTGGATGTATAGATGATGGCCTGGCCCAGAGGGGGGTGGGGATGGATGATAGGGGTTTCTGGAACACAAAGGGGGGGGCCTCGGCACCTAACTAGGGATCTGAGGTTCGAGCAGACTCGATAGACCATAAGGCCTAATCTGCTGGTAATTAGTATGTTAGTAATATCAGGTTCTTACTACAGTTCATGACTTTATCCCATAAAAACTTGGGAAAATAGGAGGGCCTTCAGACGAGCCTTAAATATATCTACAGTGGGAGCTCCCCTAACCTCAGCTGACAAAGAATTCTAGAGAACGGGAGCTGCGACACTGAAAGTTCTGTTGCCAGCAGATTTTAGCCTTGTTCTAGGAATGGCCAGGAGGCTCCCACTAGAAGGACGGAGAGGGCGGGTGGAGAGAGCAGGTACCAGAAGGTCCAACAGATAACCAGGGCCCTGCCCATGTAGGGCCTCATAGGTGAGAAGACCCACCTTAAAGAGGATTCTCCACCTGACTGGCAGCCAGTGCAATTCATGCAGTACTGGTGTTATGTGGCAAAATTTATGCTGCCCAGTAAGTAACCGGGCAGCTACGTTTTGCACCAGCTGTAGCCTGTGGAGAGATCCTCCATGACCCTGACGTAGAGCGCATTGCAGTAGTCAAGCCTAGATGTGACTAAGGCATGTATCAAGGTAGGGAGGTCCAGAGGCGGAACAAGGGGCTTAATCTTGGCAATATTTCTGAGATGGAAAAAACAGGAACGAACTGTGGAGGATATTTGTGCCTCCATAGTTAAATTCCCTGCCCAGAATCACTCCAAGATTTCGCACCCAAGAGGAGGCCTTCAGTGACACAGCTCCTAGAGCAAGTGCAGTTGCTGTGTCAGAGGCCATCCTATCACACACTCTGTTCGACTCCACTACCAATACCTCAATCTAATCAGGGTTCAGTTGCAACCACCTGGAGGTCATCCAGTCGTTGATCTCCACCAGGCAGATGTTTAGTACATCCACCGCATTGGATGTTCCTGGGGCAAAGGAGAGATATAGCTGGGTATCATCGGCATAACAATGGAAACCCAAGCTATACTTCCTAATGATCCCCCCCAGGGGCAGCATATACACTGCGAACAACACTGGGGCCAGTACCGATCCTTGAGGAATTCCACAAGAAAGAAGGCTGGATATAGATGATGAATTTCCCATCACAACCCATTGCCTCCTGTTGGGGGAAAAGGACTCAAACCAGCAGATAACAGTACCAGTGAGTCCGCAGAGCTTCCTAAGGCGGTCAAGCAAAACACATTGGTCCACAGTGTCAAATACTGAAGAGAGATCAAGGAGAAAAAGAATTGTCTTATCCCTCTGATCTCTTGCCCTGAGGAGGTCATTCTGCACCCGAACAAGTGCAGTTTCTGTACTATGCCTAGCCCGAAATTCTGACTGGAAGGGTTCATACAACTCATGAGTCACGAGGTGCTCTTCCAATTGAAGCGCCACCACCTTCGCCAAAAAGGGAAGGATGGATATAGGATGGTAATTTGCCCTGACCTCCGGGTCCAAAGATGGTTTCTTTAAGAGGGGTCTCACTAGTGCCTCCTTCAAGGCATTGGAAAGACCCCCTCAGATAAGGAGCACTGAACAATCAGGGCAAACACCAGGCCTACAGAGTCAACACATCATATTAAGAAACATGTCGGCACCGGGTCCAGCTCACAAAAGGTGTGCTTCAGATTGACTGCCACCTCAATGATCTCACTAACGTTCACTGGTCTAAACTCCCCCCAACTAGACGAAGTGCACTCAGAATACATAAGGCAACCACTGCCAGCTATGACATTGCTGGCTGAAGAAGCCACCTGCCGGATCGTGGACACTCTGTCCAAGAAGAACCGAGCAAACTCTTCACACTCTGTATTAGAAAAAACCTTCCCGGGCTGCAGACAAGCAGGATGGAGTAGCCTGCCTACAGTTCAGAAAAGCGTAGCTGGTTGGTTCTTCCTGGTGGCAATCTTCCTGGACAGGAATGCTGCCTCCTTACGGTTGATTGCCTCCTGGAATGCACTATAATGCATACGCAGGACTAGTTTGTCCGCCTCCGAGCTGGACCACTTCCAGCAGCAGTCTAACCTCCGACCCATCCTCTTCATCACACTGAGATCTCTGCCAAACCACAGGGACCTCAGGTATGAAGTTCTGGGCCATACACGGACAGGTGTGAGGGAGTTACTGGTGTCAGATAACACCCTATTATAGGTGTCAACTCCAGCACCAACACCTCCGATGCATGCAGCACCCACACTAGATAATTTAGCTGCTGCCAAAAAACCTTCAGGGGTCAAACCCCATAAAGGGTGACAGCTCATCATCTCAGCAGGGAAAGGGCTTCTGGCAGGAGCCCCAAGCATGAACTGCACCGTGCAGTGATCAGAACAAGGTACTCGATCAGTCTTGAGCTTAACAATCTCAGGCCCCAGTAAGAACACCAGTTCCAACATGTGGCCGTCTTGATGAGTTGCTGCAGTAACAGCTTATGTCAGGCCCAGGGAGGACATAGTGTGAAGAAAATCATGACTATACCTCTGATACCCGTCGTCAACCCAAACATTGAAATTCCCCAGAAAAGCACATCTGTGGGACTCCAGCATTCTGGCGGCGACAAATTCAGTGACCTTATGCAGGAAATTCCCCTTCAGCCCAGAGGGACGGTAGATAAGGAAGATCCTGCAGCCCACACCTGGTCCCCCATGAACAGCCACACATTCAAATGAACCTGGAGTTCCCATTGGGTGCATGGTGAAGTCCAGACTGGATCTAAAACAGATAGCTACACCACCACTCCTGCATTTCACTCTGAGGCAGTGTACCACAGTATACCCAGGAGGGACTGTGGCCTCAAAATCTGGGCCCGCATCATCCCCAACCCAAATCTCTGTAATGCAAGCCAGATTGACTGAAGAAATCAAGTCAGCAATAATTGCCGTCTTATTTCTAATTGATCTGGCATTGCATAGCACTACCCTCAGGGGACTGGTGGGTGAAGCATCCCCTCGGGTTACCTGACCACTCGGCCTGGTGGATTCCCTGGAGACGGGCACCAACCACATCTGGCCTCTCCCAGCTGCTCATCGAAACCCAGGGCACCTTCTGGACCCAACAACCTATATCATGCACTGGCTGTGGGGCAGCAATTTTCCGGGAGACATTCTGGAACCTGCGTTGCTGCCCTATTTGCAGGCAGCTGTCAGCTTTGAGGGAGGAGGTTGCCCACCTCCAGGCTGAACTGGCAAGGGCTAAGAAGGCCTCCCCCACCCAAAGAGTACCAGTTCCAAAATCACTGCCTCAGCAGTTGCCATGTGTGAGGAGCAGATGGAACACAGTAGGTTCTGGGAGGTTGAGGGTGGTGGAACAGAAGCATAGGCCCCGAGTTGTACCTCTACACAAATCATATGTCAGTCTGGCAAATCAAGGATCCTCTATGATGACACCCTCATTGGAGACCAAGAAGAATGCTGGGGAGATCCACAAGGGAGACCCACAAAAGAGTGGCAAGGGACACCACAGGGGAAAGAAACAGCTTCTGATAGGGGACTCATTTGTTAGGGGTGTAGACCTGGAGAAGGGAGAGGAGAGGGAAGTAAGGTGCCTGCCTGGTGCCATGGCTTGGAGGAACAGGAAGTGAATCCTCAGGATTGCAGAAGCAGCATCACAGGAGAGGGAACTAGATATCATTGTCCACCTCGGGACAAATAACCTAGCTAGGCATGAGATCAGTACAGAGCAGGATTAATTTGTGGAGCTGGGGAGGGGCCTCAGACAAGTAGCAAGCACAGTAACCTTCTCAGAGGTGCTGACAGTCTATGGCAGGGGTGAGGCTAGGGTACTGCACACCATGCAGTTTAATGAATGGTTGCAAAACTGGTGCAGAGCACAGGGCTTTGGCTTCATTGGGGACTGGGGGTCCACCTGGAGAGATGAAGGTCTATACTGGCATGATGGTCTGCATCTGTCCAGGAAGGGAAACACACTCCTAGGTGACAGGTTTAAAGGCTTCCTTGGCAAGCTTTTAAAGTAGCCAAGGGGGGAGGTGCTGCTAGGAAACAGGAAAGTTCAAGCCTCCCCCAACAAAACATGGCAGGTAGTAGGGTAAACACTGAGGTACAGAGCTTGACAGAGGGCAGGACAGGGGTAAATGGAAAAATGGACAAGGGCAATAACAGCAGGGATAGGGTAAAAAAGGATAAAGCCAACATTAAATGGAGGGCAATGAGTACCAATGCCCATAGGGTCCGTGAGGGCAGGGGACTGCCGCCCTCCCCAGCAAACAGACACCAGAAGGTCGCGAGGGAAAAAGTAACCCTCCCTACAAGTCAACCTCAAGGGGAATGAAAGGAACCCCAACTCTGCAGAATTACCCGCGCAGCAAGATAGGGTCCCTGGCCAGGCTCCCCAGCAAACAGAGCCAGAAGGTCGCGAGGAAAAAGTAACTCTCCTACAAGTCAACCGCAAGGGAAACGAAGGAACCCCCAACTCTGCAGAATTACCCAGGCAGCAAGATAGGGTCCGTGGAGGGGCAGGGGACTGCCACCTCCCCAGCAAACAGACGCCAGAAGGTCGCGAGGGAAAAGTAACCCTCCCTACAAGTCAACCGCAAGAGGACGAAGAACCCCTCGAACTCTGCAGAATTACCCACGCAGCAAGGTAATTTTTGCCGCATATTATCCTTCCTGGACCTGCTCGGTATTCCGAGGAGTTGAGGCACACAGGTGGACGGCAGACATGTGGAGACTGTTTTTCTTCTGCTGTTTTAACCTCAAACACTGTCTCTTAGTATCAAATCGACCTGCCTCCTTAAGAAGGTGGCCTGCTTCCTCGCTGTGCATGCGTGTTGTTTTGTAATCCAGAGAGAGCAGCCTGTATATTCCTAGGCTTCCTAGCAGTTACCTTAAGAAACGGGCCACCAAATTACTCTGATATTCTAGTGTTTGTCAGCATTGTAGGTCATTCCTGTTTGATTTTGCTCAAACGCTTAAGCTGTTTTTACCTCTAGCACCTGCACGCTTCTCCCTGCTCCCTGCTCCGGCCTGCATGCATCGGTAGCCATTTTGCCTACGGTATTTGCCCACCGCCTCCTGGCTCGCTCACACCAGCGCGGGCTAAATCCTAAATCTCAAACTTTCTATTCTATCTACATTATCGCGAGTGAAAAAGTGATCGAAACCGACTGCTAACTGTTGTTAACCAATCAAGTTACACTGTGCCCTGTATAAAAGTCTTACCTTGTCCTTTTTCCACACAGATAGGGTCCGTGAGGGCAGGGACTGCCGCCTCCCCAGCAAACAGGCGCCAGAAGGTCGCGAGGAAAAGTAACCCTCCCTACAGTCGCCATGAGGGAGACAAAGGACCCCCGAACTCTGCAAAGTGCCGGCGCAGCAAGGTAATTTTGCCGCATTTTATCCTTCCTGGACCTGCTTGGTATGCCGAGGAGTTGAGGCACACAGGTCTAGTCCTCGCCGCGCTGTGTGCCGGCTCCCCACGCCCCTACCACCACCCTTGGTCAACTCTCCAACTTATAGAAGCTGTGTGGTCACGTGACGCTGACGCCATAACCTATCAGCCCACTTTCAGGTCTGCAGGTTATCTGATCCTACCAGCAGTGGCCGCTATAATTTTTTTTTTTCTTGTTCTTGCTTCTCAGCCAGATACTGTGAGGTATAGAGCGAGAGAGAGAGAGAGAAAAAAAAAAAAAAAAGATGCTCCTGTTCACTGTGGCCTTCTTAACTATGGGTGCTACGCTTGCGTCGCTCCCACAAACCACGCAGCCCCGCAATGACCCACTCCTCCTAAATTTCTGCTCCCCCTTGACCCACCCAAACCCCCGCTTTACCCCCCAAGAGAACTCTGTGCTTACATCTCAGTCAGCATGGGACATATGCCCCGCCATCTGCCCACCATCTTTTGGCCCGGGGCTAGTTGCCCTAAGCAGATTAGTTAAGGCTTCCTCCTTCTCCTCCCCATGGAGCCCATATCCCAAATACAAATCAAAAAATAGATGGACTAACATGCTCCAATACCTTGCCATAATGCTCTTACTGGCAGGTGTTGTTGAAACTAACCCTGGTCCTCAGACCAACCCTGCCCATCTAAAACTACCGAAGGGGCTCAGCCTAATTCATCTAAATATTCGCAGTTTATTAAATAAAGTCCCGGAGCTCCAAGTCACAACCCATACACTCAAACCTGACATCTGCATTGTGTCAGAAACTTGGCTAAAACCCCAGCACAAAGACTCAGAAGTATCCTTGCCCGGCTACTCAGTCTTATGACATGACAGATCAGGCAAAAAGAAAGATGGGGGCATTGCCTTGTTTATCTCCAATGCACTAAAATACACTCCAGTCCAGGTCCCATGTCCCTCCCCTCTTATCGAATCCAGGATGATTAAACTCATACTGCCACACACCACCCCCGTGTACGTGGCAGGGATATACTGTGCCCCTTCTACCCCAGCTGATACCATCACAGACCTCCTTGCAAATTACAAAAGCCTGGCAGGCAATGGTGAGCTCTACATCCTCGGCGATTTTAACTACAAATGGTTAGACAAAGGATGCACAAAACTCTGCAGTAGGGTTAAAGCCCTAAACCTCTCGCAACAGGTTGTGGAACCCACCTGCCTGAACACCAAATCTCAAAACCACTCTCTCCTGGATTGGGCTCTTACAACACACCCTCACAGGGTCTCTAAAGCTGGCTTACTACCAGATTCGTTGAGCGACCACCACCCTATCTACGTAATCAGAAAGGTGCATAGACCCTACAACAGCCTCCCACCCAGGGTAATCAGCTTGAGGTCGTACAAGTCCCTCTGCCTCCCCAATCTGCTAGATGATCTCTCCTCAGTTGACTGGACTTTTATCAAGCTAGCACCCACCATAGATAAAGCGTTTGACATGCTCAGACAACAATTTCTTGAGGTGTGGGACTACCACGCGCCTTTGAGAAACAAAAGGGTAAGGGAATCCCGTCTCCCCTGGGTCTCAGCAGATATAATCTCCAGATTCCGTGCCAGGGACCAGGCTTGGAAAATGCATAGGTCAACAGGCTCCGAGGCTTCTTGGCAACAGTACAGGACCTCCGTAACAATTGCACCAAAGCCATTAGACACGCCAAAAATAATTTCTTCCGAGAGACCCTCTCATCAACTCTCAAACACCCCTCCAACTTCTGGAAATCAATTAAAATGCTGCTCACCCCCCCCTTCACAGCCACCTACCCCTTCCCTCACCATCCAGGGCAGAAGCATATCCGAACCAAGAGCAGTTGCCTCAATCTTTAATCACTTTTTTACCAGCTGTGCCAAATCGTTACTGCCAAATACAGTAAGCCTATCACCCGAGCCAGTTCCCCACATGCACCGCCTGCATCCCCCCTCATCCACCAATTTCTCATTCAAACCGGTCTCCACGCGTGAAGTACTAGCTACCCTACACTCCCTAAACCCCAACAAAGGAAAATGCCCACTCGGTCTGGACGCAAAA
Organism: Neoceratodus forsteri; assembly: GCA_016271365.2. Lineage (NCBI taxonomy): Eukaryota > Metazoa > Chordata > Ceratodontiformes > Ceratodontidae > Neoceratodus > Neoceratodus forsteri. The sequence goes on from CM028131.1 coordinate 59,400,078, forward strand.
CTCCTATACCTTTCTGCTCCTGCCTTCGCAGCTCCCCTTGCTGATCTTCTAAACCGCTCCTTCTCCTCTGCAGAAATTCCAACATCCTGGAAGGAGGCCATAGTTATACCACTGCAGAAGGGGGGCAACCCAGCTGAGCCCGGGAACTACCGCCCCATCTCTCTCCTCCCCACCCTGGCCAAGCTGCAGGAAAAAATAGCCCTTGCTCAACTCACGCGATTCCTCGTTAACTCCTCCTTCTTCACTCCCTTTCAGTCTGGTTTTCGGAAATCACACTCCACCACAACTGCGCTCCTCAGACTCACCAATGACATCGCCTCAGCTATGGACAAAGGACACATCACATCGGCCATATTCATTGACCTTGCCAAAGCTTTCGATACCGTTTCTCACACTAAGCTTCTAGCAAAACTTCAAGATGCTGGCCTATCCGATCTATCCTCTAGGTGGTTTCAAGATTACCTCTCTGGGAGGATGCAATCAGTCAAAATTGGCACCCAAATATCCCCCTCACTCCCAGTCACCATGGGGGTTCCCCAGGGCTCCGTCCTAGGTCCCCTTCTCTTTTCCATATTCCTGAATGACCTCCCTCTATCATGCCCTAACTCTGCAATTCAAATGTACGCGGACGACACTGTACTGTATGCCTCTGGCCCCTCAAATGAATCTCTAATCTCTACCCTCCAGCAGGATTTCAACGCTGTCCAAACCTGGCTTTTCTCCAACCAACAAGTCCTCAATACAAAGAAAACCATATCCCTAACTTTCGGCACTCAGCCTAGAATCTCCAGGCTACCGGCTCTACCCACCTTTCAAACACTTGACGGAACTACCCTGGAATCCTGCACCTCCTTTAGGTACCTGGGGGTATGGCTGGATCGACACCTTGACTTCTCTGTACATATAGACTCCCTCCAGAAAAAACTCCACCCGAAACTTGGAGCCCTGTACCGTAACAAAGGGTGTCTAACCACCCCAGTCAGGAGAGAGCTAGTTTACAAAATGATACTCCCAATCTTCGACTATGGCGACGTTGTCTACTGTGCAGCCTCTCAAACAACCCTAGCCAACCTGGACCCCCTTTTTCACTCCTTCTGCCATTTTATCCTAGAATGTCCCCCTACCACCCATCACTGCCACCTATATGCTGCCCTAGGTCTCCCCTCGCTTCACTCTAGGCGACAGCCCATGGCGCTAAACCAGTAGCTAAACACTTGTCAAACTTCCTCCCCACCTATCTCAGTTCTGCTCTATCAACCCAACCCTCCCCGGCCTATTCTTTGCGGGGTTCTGACTCGAATCTATTACAAGTCCCTTTCATGCGCACCTCTAAGGGCCAATCAGCCTTCAAATACAGACTGCCCGCGCTCTGGAATAATCTCCCAGCAGCAATCAGGCAGTCCACCACCACACAAAGGTCATTGTCCAATCTTCTTCACGCCCACTTTCTCAGTCTCCTGTAACTGCAACCTGCAGGTCAGACCCACTAAACTGAAACACCCAAGTGTGACTTAACAAGTGCCCCAGGCATAAAATTTCCTACTCTTAGATGCCCATACCCCTCTGTCCTCGTTCCCCATGGTCTCTGCTTAAGTTAAGTATATGGACTCAGACCCCTATAGTATTATGCACTCGGTCTTAAACTTGTTACTAATAAGTATGCACAAGTCCTGCCTGTAACATCCCATGGACCTGTTGCCTTACCCATTCTCGCCTGATTGTACCTGATGTATGTAATTAGCCTGTTGTTTCCAGATACATGCTTTTCTCTGCCTCTGTTCTTCATCACTGACTATGTACCAAATGTATTTCGTGTACTTTATGCTTTGTAACCCCAGGTCGCATCTGGAAATGATCAAGATGTATGTATTTCTCTGCCTCTGTTTCCTCATCAACACTGCCTATGTACCAATTGTTTCTCATGCACTTTATTACGTTGTAACCCCAGGTCGCATCTGGAAATGAGCGGATGTACGCTCAGTATGCTTATCTGGTAAATCTCGTTAATAAATAAATAAATTAATAAATAAATAAATAGTCTGGGAAAGAAGCTTCCAGAGCTAGTAGCCCTGATGGAAGAGGAACACTTGGATATTGTGGCAATCACAGAAACATGGCACATGGAGAACCATGACTGGGATGTCAACATACCAGGGTACACAATCAACAGAAGGGACAGGGAGGGTAAACGAGGAGGTGGAGTAGCTCTCTACATACAGTAAGGGAAGGGATCAAAGCTACAGAACTAAAAAGTAAAGGGGGAGGACAAGAGGCACTCTGGGTCACCTTGGAGACAGGGAATGGCATCACAATCCGCACAGGGGTGGTATACAGACCCCGTCTCAAGGGGAGGAAATGGACAAGAAAATGATAGAGGGCATTCTCAAAATCTGAAAAAGGGGTGATACTGTTGATGGGGGACCTGAATGTGCCAGATGTTAACTGGACAACATGGACTGCAGCCACATCCAAGAGCAGGGTCATTCTCAATACCCTACAGGGGGCATGCCTTAGACAGCTAGTGGTGGAACCCACTCACAAGGGAGCAATATTAGACCCAGTACTCTCAAATGGAGAGAGGATCACAAATTTAGAAGTCAGTAGACATCTGGGAACAAGCAACCACTGCACAGAGTGCTTCACAATAAACACAACCATGGAGACAAGCCATACAAAGACAAGGGTACTGGACTTTAGAAAGGCTGACTTTGGCATAATGGGTGAATACCTGAGGAATGCATTAGTAAATGGCCAGAAAGGAGGGGTGGAAGAACAATAGAGAACAATCAAAACTGCCATTATGGAGACAACAAGCCTTTGCATGAAACAAATAAAGAAAACAAAGCGGAATAAAAAAACACTATGGTTCTCAAAAGAGGTGGCACGGAAGGTTAAGGAGAGAAAGGCAGCATTCAGAAAGTATAAGGAATCACAGAAGGAGCACGACAGGGAACTGTATCAATTAAAGCAGAAAGAAGTGGGGAAGGCAGTCAGAAAAGCAAAGGCCCAAACCGAGAAAAAGATAGCCAACTCAGTTAAGAAGGGGGATAAAACCTTTCATAAGTACATTAGGAGCACAGAAAGGTTAAGGGAGGGATAGTGAAGATTAATAAAGGAGAGGGGAGGTGGGCAGAGGGAGACAGTGAAAAGGCAGAGATACTGAATGAATACTTTTGCTCAGTATTCACAAAAGAAGAAGAGGAGGAGCTACCTAAACCAAACAGTAGAAGCACTCTGGGTAGTGGGGTTGACACCAGTCCATTTACAGAAGAAAGAGTCCTGAAAGAACTCCTAAAACTCAAGGTGGACAAAGCAATGGTGCCTGACATGATTCACCCTAGCATCCTAAAAGAGCTAAGGGAGGACCTAGTGACACCACTAACCACACTTTTTAACAAATCATGGGAAGATGGTGTGGTACCTGAGGACTGGAGGAGGGCAGATGTGATTCCTCTTCACAAAAGTGGGAGCAAGGCAGAAGCAGGAAACTACAGACCTGTTAGTTTGACCTCAGTGGTGGGGAAAATGATGGAATCACTTCTGAAGGAAAGAGTTGTTATGTACCTAGAGGCCAGCGGGGCACAGAACCCAAAGCAGCATGGATTCACAGCAGGATGGTCATGACAGATGAATCTAATTGATTTCTTTGACTGGCTGACCAAAGTAATAGACCAGGGAGGGGCTGTGGATATGGCCTACCTAGACTTTAGCAAGGCATTTGACACAGTCTCGCAGAAAAGATTAATAATCAAGTTAGCCAGCCTGAGAGTGGGTCCCAGGATGGTAGCCTGGGTAGCAAACTGGCTGCACAACAGGACACAGAAGATAATAGTGAATGGAACACATTCTGAAGAAAGCGGGGGTTACTAGTGGAGTACCTCAGGGCTCAGTACTGGGTCCTGTCCTCTTTAACGTCTTTATAGGTGACATTGCAGAGGATCTGGAAGGAAAGGTATGCCTCTTTGCAGATGACACAAAGATATATAACAGAGTTGATACACAAGGTGGGGTAGAAAGGATGAAAAGGGATTGGCAAGGTTGGAAGAATGGTCAGACATATGGCAACTTAGATTCAATGCAAAGAAGTGCAAAGTAATGCACCTGAGAAATAAAAATCCAGGAGAAGAGTACACAATAACAGGGGAAGTACTAACGACAACAGTAATGGAAAGGGTTCTGGGTGTAGTCATATCAGATGACCTAAAGGTGGGTAAACAATGTGAGAAGTCAGTAAAGAGAGCTAGGAGGATACTGGGATGCATAGGAAGGGGCATCACAAGTAGAAAAAGGGAAGTGGTTATCCTTCTGTACAGACAGTTGAGGAGACCCCATCTGGAGTACTGCCTGCAGTTTTGGAGACCTCATCTACACAAGGACATAGACAGGATGGAAGCAGTCCAGAGGAGGGCAACTAAAATGGTGCAGGGTCTGCATCAGAAACCATATGAAGAGAGACTGCGAGAGCTTAATATGTATTCCCTTGATGAAAGGAGGGACAGGGGGGCATGATAGAAACTTTTAAGTACCTCAAGGGAATCAACAAAGTCCAGGAGGGTACCATCTTTCAGAAAAAGAGATGTGTAAGAACAAGGAACAACAATTTAAAGTTAGAGGGGGAATGGCTCAGGGGTAATGTGAGGAAATTCTTTTTCACAGAGAGAGTGGTGGACACATGGAACCTGCCTTCCTGGAGTGGTTGTGGGGTCTAAAACAGTGGGGGAATTCAAACATGCATGGGACAGACATAAGGCAATTAAAGTGGGAGGTTGCAGAAAGTAGGCTGTTGGTTAACTATAATTTGCAGCTTATCCAATAGGTAGGGAAATGGGCAGACTGGGTGGGCCAAGTGGTCCTTATCTGCCGTCAAAGTCTATGTTTCTATGTTTCTATGCCACCATCAGATATGTATGGAGCACCCCACTGCCCATGATTAACTCGATTCCTTCTAATCCTCACTTCCCGACAGCGTCTTGCCATGGTATCTGAAACTGGGAAGGTGATAAAGGGATGCAAATCATGCAGCAGGGAGCTCCCATACGTAATCCTGGCCCCCCCAGGCTCTCCCATATAACCCTTACACATCACTAAATATTAAACTCAGGATACAGCAAATAACTTTATCACAATTAATCATACACAATTAAATAACAGCTAAAAAGCCCGTCTAGCTCATATAAAACAAGCAAATATACTAATACAGATAATAATAAGCATAGAAAGTAAAAAACACATCATAATCATTAATAGCAAACAGCGTCCCTCGATGTAACAAACAACTTACTATAACAAATGGTTGTTATTAAACCAGCCGGGTGACTAAAGCTACCTGTCACCCCCCCACACATACACACACACACACACACACACACACCCACAGCACACACACACACACCCACACACACACACACACACACACACACACACACACACACACACCCACACACACACACACACACACACACACACACACACACACATATATATATATACACACACACACACACACACACCATTCTGGGGACCATCGGCAAGGAGCAAATTGTGTAACCCTGGTGCCATGTCTAAAGAGGACTACCATCTCTGCCTTACATACACAGTCAAGGTTGAGGGGCCTGGGCTTTGTTCAGTGTGGTCTGGGAGCTCATTTCCAAAAGATGTCATAAATAAGCATGGGGCCTTCACCCAGAGTAAGGTTTTGTGGGCCAGATGGTAAATTGAGTACAACCCCATGGCATGCTGTACTGACCCACTTCCCTTCCCAAACAGCATCCTACACACAGAAATACACTTTACCTGGCTGATTTCAATCAATACTTCAGACACCCTGCTGGCCAATAGCAGCATTCAAACGGGTGGAAAAGGCTGGGTGTGTCCCACAGAGAAAACAGTCTCATGCTTTACTTTTTAGCTAAAAGTCACCTGGGCACTTCTGCTGACAAGCAGAGCACGTCTGGGGATGATCTTCAAACATCAGGGGACACCAAGGCATGGTGATTCCCTCAGGAAACAATCAGTTCTAGCAAACTTTCCTGTCAGAATTCATTAAGATTCACTTCCCTGACAGGTTTTATTGACAAACCTGTCAAAACAGCAAATAGACAGGAGGATTCATTTCTTTAAGGTTGGTAAAACCTTTTCTTCTTCAGAAGATCACTCCTCTGTGCTGGAGATCAGTCAGGAAACATAGAAATTTAGAATCTGATGGCAGATAAGGACCACTTGGCCCACCTATTCTGCCCATTTCCCTACCTAATGGACAAGTTGAAGATCCTAGTTAAGCATACAGTCAGGAAACAAAGCACCCATCACACGGACTAAACAAGATACTTTTTTGGCGTCAATAAATATTTATTTTATACTGTGGCAAACTGCAACAAGTAACGACTAAAAGGCTGGTGTGGCCATCAGGAAAAGCTTAAGTTTCACCCAGTTAACTGCTGGGCGCCATCAGAGTGATGACACTCAGCAGTTAGCTGGGTGAAACGTAAGCTTTGCAATTAATATAGCACCATCTACAGATGCCCGGTGATCTTATTTTTTGCTTCGTTTGTAGATCCTAGTTAACCAACAGCCTACTTCCTCCTACCCCCCACTAGAATTGCCTTATGTCTGTCCTATGCATTCTTGAATTCCACCACTGTTTGTGACTCTACAACCTCCTCAGAAAGGCTGTTCCATGCATCTACAACCCTCTATGTGAAGAAATACTTCCTCACATTACCTCTGAGCTGTCCCCCCCCATCTTCAGATTGTGCCCCCTTGTTTTTGCACATCTATTTTTCTAAAAGATGCTACCCTCTTGGACTTTGTTGATTCCCTTGGGGTATTTGAAAGTTTCTATCACATCCCCCCTCTCCATCCTTTCCTTGAGGCTATACATCTTAAGCTCCTTTAGTCTTTCTTCATATGTCTTGTGGTGCAGACTCTGCACCATTTTGGTTGCCCTCCTCTGGACAGCTTTCACCTTGTCTATGTCTTTGCAGAGATGGGGTCTCCAGAACTGCATGCAGTACTCCAGATGTGGTCTTACCAACTGTCTGTACAAAGGGTCAACAACTTTCTGTTTTCTACTGGTGATGCTTCTCCCTATACATCCCAGTATCCCCCCAGCCCTCCTTACTGCCTTCTCACATTACTTGCCCACCTTTAGGTCATCTGATATGACTACTCCCAGGTCCCTTTTCATTTTTGTTGTTGTCGGTATCTAACCCCCCGTTGTGTACTCTTCCGCTGGGTTTTTGATTCCCAGGTGCATTACTTTGCACTTCTTTGCATTGAATCTATGCTTCCATGCATTTGACCATTCCTCCAACCTTGCCAAGTCCCTTTTCATCCTCTCCACCCCACCTGGTGTATCAACCTTGTTGCAGATCTTTGTGTCGTCTGCAAAGAGACATACTTTTCCTTCCAGTCCCTCTGCAATGTCACTTATAAAGACATTAAAAAGAACCGGCCCCAATACTGAACCCTGCGGTACCCCACTAGTAACCTCCCTTTCTTCACTGTGGACTCCATTTACTATTACCCTTTGTTTCCTGTTGTCCACCCAGTGTTTTACCCAGGCTACCACCCTGGGACCCACTCCCAGGCTGGCTAATTTGTTTATGAGGAGACCCTCTGACTGCTTTGAGTGCTTCTCTCCAACTATCACAGAACAGTCTTTCACCTCAAACTCTTGAGGAGCACAGCCTCAAGTTGCAACATTATTTTCTTCTCATCTCTGAACAATTGGCAGCCTCTGATTGGCTGAGTGGGCTGTCGATACTAATGCTAGGCGCCTGATTGGTTGATGCTTGGGCGTACAGCACATTGATCACCCCCCTCTCCAAGAAGCCATTTCACAGTCCACAAAGACCTCTGTGAGATTTGATTGGCTGAAACGGGTTATGAGGTCTCTCTTAAGATGGCTACTGGCAAAACAGTTTATGGCAGTCCTAACTTTCTGAGTCACTTGCAGCCAAATCATTTGGAATTGAATTTAAATGTTTACTGGGCTTAATGACCCATTCAGTGCCTTTTAATCTGGTGGCAGGACTGAGTCTGTAGGTGCCACCTTTCATCCGTCGCATCCTCCATTTTGTGAGCCCCCAAGACACCAGAGGTTCCATTTAGCACCAGGGATTACAGTGAGCATATTGCAAAAGTGAAGAAGCAAGGCGGTTAAACTTAGATTTAAAGTTATGATAGATTTTAGTTTAATAAGACAGTAAATGGACTGACTACCTTCATCAGATTCAATTGTGCTTTTACTAAGTTATTCAATAGTTTTAAGAAAGTTTGCTTGTTGTTTGTGATACCTATTTTGTATATGCCTTGGGTTATATGAATATATGTCCACGAAGATGTAAGAATGTAATTATATTTGATATTATTGTAAGTGGATATTTGCAATAAAGAAGGTATAAAAAAAACTTGGATTTCAAATCAGAAAAGGAAAGAATGGCATTATTATTAACAAGATCTCCAATAGAACCAATATCCTCTTCCTTCCAACTGGCCAACATGAAAGGTTTATGAGCTGTTAAAAGGTTCTGATTGTGAAAAAAATGGTTGACTAAGATCTTTCTGGTAAGATAACGGGGTCTGCATAATTTGAGAAAAGGCAAGGTAAATGTTATTTATATAGCACCCTATTCAGGGGCTCAGAGCGCTGAACAAAGATAATAAAGTGCAGTAAACATCCCAACAAATAAATTAATCAGAGAAGATAAAAAAAGTTTTCAAATAAATAAGTTTTAAAAGAGCCTTTAAAGGCCTTCACCGTGCGAGCAGCCTTAATATATGATGGAAGAGAATTCCACAGGAGTGGTGCAGTCACCCCAAAGGCCCTATCTCCCAATCTTTTTTAGGTGGGAGGATAATACGACTAATAAGCCAGCCTCGGTGAAGCGTACGGGGCAGATAGGAGAGTACAGAATCAGATGCTCTTTTACGTAGTCAGGTCCCAGACCACGAGGGTCCTTCTATGATAACAAGCCTATCTTGAAGGTTATGTGCACACTAACAGGCAGCCAGTGCAGAGTGTGCTGAACAGGAGTGGCATGGTCCCTCATAAAGGTACCCATCAACATCCTGGCCGCAATGTTATACACTAGTTGCAGGTGATGCATCAATCCTCCAGACAGCTCTAGGTACAGGACGTTACAGTAATCGAGTCAACTGGTAACAAAAATCATGGATAACCGTAGCCAGGTCAGAAGGAGTCAAAAATGTGTGGATCCTGGCAATATCCGGAGGTGGAAAAAAAAACAGCCCTAATGACCAATGAGACCTGTTTTTCAAGGTCAAACTGATCATCAAGAATAACGCCAAGATCCTTAATTACATTTATCACCAAAAGGGGACAATCATCAACCACTAGGGTGGGCGGTCTCCCATCAGCGAAAATATCCTGATGACCCGACTCAGTTACCATAACCTCTGTCTTGCCAGGGTTGAGACATAGCCAGTTAGCAGACATCCAGTTATTTATCTCAGCTAAACACTGACTCAGTGTGTCTGGGGTGGAAAGGTCACCAGGGGCGCAGGACAGTTACAACTGGGTATCATCTGTGTAGCAGGGAAACGTCGGATCATGCCACCTAATGATCTCTCTCCCAGTGGCAGCATATACACAGAGAACAACAGGGGCACCAGGATGGAACCCTGCAGAACACCACATGGCAGTGCAAAAAGATCTCGAGGAAAAATTTCCTAAGACAACGCGCTGTGATCTTCCGGTTAAATATTAGCAAAACCAGTGCAGAACTGCTCCAGTAGCCCCTACATAGTTCCACAGAGGTTCAACAGCACCCTGTGATCTACTGTGTCAAATGCTGAAGACACGTCCAAGAGCACCAAGATAGTATAGTGCCCTCAGTCCCTCGCCATGAAGAGATTATGTGCCACCCAGACCAAAGCCGTCTCAGTGCTGTTCCAGGGCCAAAAACCGACTGGCGAGGTTGATAGATGGACAAAGTCTCCAGGATCTCAACCAGCTGGTCAACCACTACCTTCTCAATAAGCTTCCCCAGAAAATGAAGATTGGAGATAGGCCTATAGTTTGCAAGCACATCTGGGTCAATAGATGTTTTTTAAGGAGGGCTCTCACTACAGCCTCTTTCAGAGATGCAGGAAAAACACTCTCACTTAATGACCCATTGACGATCTTCACAAACACTGGACCCAAGAAATCCAAGCAGCTGATGACAAGCCATGTCAGACCTGGGTCCAGGGCACAGGTGGTGGGACGCATGCTGGTGAGCACCCAAAAAATCTAATCCACCAACACTGGCCGAAATGCAGTCCAACTCAGCAGACAACCTTCACTAGCAGATCGATCACCCCCAGTAAAAACTACGCGGAGTCTTACCCAACCAAAGGAAGTCCATACATATAGACTGTATTTTATTAAACCATATTTTGGGGAGAACAATATTTAAAATGCTCAAGGGGTAGAGTAGACGTGGCAAGATTTTCATTTTTAAAATATTTGCCTGTCACCAAAGCAACAAGGGTAAATGCTGCCATCAATGTAAGTCCTGCTCAATTTACTTAATTAATGGGTCAAAATTAAGGTAACCTGCTAAAACAGTGACTGTGGAATCACAACCCATGAAGGAGGCAACGGAACCACAGCACCGACACTTTTGTGCTACTGGCGGTTCTCCCCATCCCCGAAGTATGCCCCACCCAGGAGTTAGTATATAAAATAAAGGGGGGCATGAGGGGAAGCTCACCCCACAAGGGGGGGTATGGTGGTCAAAGCCCCCTACTAAAAATACATTTTGCAGATCCATTGTGCTGCAGGATTTGCACCATCTTCACAGATTGCAGTTCCACAGTCGCTGTTTTGACATGGAACCAAAATTAAGGGCTTTCAGTTGGTGTGGGTCTCATGTAATCTTTTTACCCATATATGGCAGGGCTCAAGGTTCCCACTGGAGGCCTAGGTCTATGATACCTTTCTTATAACATGAAGGAGACAATAGATATACTACTGTTTTATGGAGATTAAGTTTATATCCTAAAAGCTGACCAAACTGGGATATAATCTGTAAAGCTGATGGTAACAAAGTCTGCCAGTCAGATATGTGTAACAAAATGTCATCCACAAAAGTAGATAGTTTACTCTCTAGCTTTCCTGCTAATATGCCTTTTATGAGGGTGAAGATTTAATTTTCCAGGTAAGGGCTCTATATATAAATTAAAAAGAAGGGGAGATGGGGACAACCTTGACAGTACCCTCACCAAGGAAAAATAAGTCTGAAAGCTTATTATTACAGAAGACTCTTGCGGAAGGATTAGTATATAAAGCACATATCCAACAGACAAACTCCTGAGGAATATAATATTTGGGTAGGACAGCAAACAGGTATGGCAAACCAACATGGTCAAATGCTTTTTCTGCATCCAGGGAGACCAACACAGCAATACTGTCTGCCTCCCTGGATGCAGAAAAAAGGTGAAAAAGTTCCCTAAAATGGTCACTCGAGTGCCTGCCGGCCACAAAGCCAGCCTGTTCCGGTCCTATAAGGCCAGATCACACCATACTTAAATGGGAGGCCAGGATTGTTTTGCAGTTCAACATTTTTATTGTTTGAATAAAAGAGTGTAACCCCCCTGCAAATGGGGGTTCCCAAAAGACTTCCAGGAGCTTGCTTGAGTGCTCCAAGCCTGAATGGTGTTTGGCGTTTAAGCCATTTATCAGTGAGTGTTTTTAGAACCTCTGGTACTGTCTCTTTAAGAGCTGTCTGCTTGCAGACATAATTAGTTTGTATAGGGGACTGTGTGTTTCTTTGATTGAGTACCACTCAAGCTGCTGCCAATTCACTCCATTTTTGCAGTCACTAGAAGTGCAAAGGGAACCTATCTGAAAGATGTAACTGTTTGCCAGAAACCATTTAGAGTAATAATGAAATTACAGTTTGTCTAACCTGCTTTCTTTGCAGTCAGAACAGTGTCTGCCTAGTTCCCCATTCTGGTTTTGAACTGCTGAACTGGACTAATCAGTGTGGGGTAAGCTAGCTCTAAAATGGTGCCTTGGACGAATCAGAACTTGGACTCATAATCTGAGCCAGCCACAAGAGGATTGTATGGGCAGTGACTCTGGGAGATGTAGTTTAGAACTTGGATGCCTTTTTGGACCAACAGCAGCAGTCTATTGTGAGTGACAGCCAATCCAGTCAAGAACTGGGAGGAACTCAAGAAGTGCCCGGTTTTGTCTGTTGGAGTTTCAGTTTTAGCTTTGGCAGTGAAGAAGGAAGGAACCCTGTGCTCCTTCAGTGCACAGTTTTAGTCAAAAAACAAGTGTAAGGTCCAGAGTTCCGGTCTGCAGCTTGTTAGGACTGAATCCGTCCTGTGAAGAGAATCAAAGGATATCTGAAGAGTAGAAACCAGGCTCACCCTGTAGAAGACTGGAGAAATTGCTGAAAATTGCACTCGGTCTGTCAGGAACTGAATCTGCTGTGTGTTCTCCCGGGTATTGTGTAGTAATTGCGATCGGGATACAGATGCAGCCTGCTCATAGTGCTTTTTACCATATAAATGTGTGAAAGGTTTGTGTACCTCAAGTGAATCCTGCTGCCATTAAGTGACTTTTGCCTGTGACTGTTTACCATATAAATGTGTGAGAGTCTCTTGGAGCTCAAGAGTAGCCCTGCTGACATTGAAGGACCCTATCTTATTTGGAGGTCGTGAGTACTAATTCAGGGTCTCTCTCGTTGAATTGCCACATTAAATCCAAATGGAATTATTGTACTGCTGACTGTTTAATTTTCCTTTTCTCTGTGTGAAAGGCCCCTACCAGCTGCCACGGTTTGGACTAGCCACTAGGGCTTGGGTACCCAGGACAGTAACTGATAGGATAGGCCTGTGCACAGAGCCATGGTAGATGAGTAGAGTGATAAGCTAATTAACCTGATTTCCCCCGTCCTTGTTATATCCCCTAAATAAATCAGAGCTGCTTGTTTCAGCAAAGTTATACTGCCTGAGGTATTTGTCTATGTTAAAGTACTGTACTGTGATTGTTGCACTGTATCTTATTTCACAGGAGGTCCCAGTGCCGGAACCAGTCCTGGGGTAAGTGTATACTGTGAAGGTAATTTGATATATTGTGTGGGCCACTAGTGGGGAAGAAAGGGGGTTGCAGGTCCCAGAGGGCTGTGACCAAGTTAGTTTAACTATTGCAAACCCTGACCTCTGGGTGGAGGCACCGCCATTGGATCCAGGCCCCTCAACCTGTTAGGTGGCAAATCAGGCAGGGGTAGTAGCCCCTGGGATGGCGCCATATAGGGTTACATCTTGGAGGCTCACCGCTGGGATTGTGTGTCCTCTAGTGGCCATATTCACGAACCACTGTTAAGAAAAAAATGGGTACCCGACAGAAGTGGCTGTGCACCGCTGGTGGAGGTGTACTGGGAGGAGATCGACCCAAAATGCTATGCTTATCCTGGACATCCCCTGGTATCAATACGGACACTGTGCAGAGTACTTTCCAAGGTGGAAGGTTTACAAAACCCTGTGGTGGTGGGTCGGCATGCTAATCTGCTCACCCACACTCTCCTGGCCCTAGTAGAGTTTAAGGATCCCATAGATAGATCCAAAGTGCCACAGACCATTACCCCAGAGGGAGCCCTCACTGCTTGGAGAGTGATAACTAAGGACAGTAAAGACCCGGGGGGGAATGAGCCCCCACCACTATCTGAAACTTTTGAGGAGAAATTTGCTAAATGGTTGCTGGGGGAAGGGAAAACTGTGGAGGACTTTAAGAAACTATTCTTGCCACCTGGGGGTGTTCCTCCCCCAACACCCTCTCCCGCTCCAGTACCCGTAATGGTGGCTGAACCAATGCAGACTCCTATTTCTGCACCTGCCATTAGTCACGACTCTTACCGAAGGTTGAGGATCTTCTCTGGCACTCTCCCCACCCCCCAAAGGGAGGATGACTGGGAGACCTGGATAGACTATGTTGCCCCCAAGGTGCTAAATGACAATGCTCGGAAGCCGAAAGTGAAAGAGGGCTAGTGAGAGCCTCCGAGGTCCTGCCCTGGCTACCATCCGCAAGCAACGGGCCAGTAACCCTGAAGTGACTGCACAGGCCTATCTTGAGGCCCTGGAGAATGTGTATGGGAGCCCAGATTCTGATGAAGACCTATGGTGGAGAGTAAGAGATGCACAACAGTACCAAGGGAGTTGTTGTCTGTGTATGTATCTCGGCTGGAAAAATTATTGCAAGAATGCCTCAGAAAGGGTAGTTTGCCAGCGATTGAACTGGACCGAACCAGGCTGGACAGGATCCTTAAGTCTGCCCCTTCTCAGAACTGCTGTTGCTTCAGTTACGCCTGGCAAATCGACTGGAATCCCACCCTCCTATGATGAGTTAATGAGAGAAATTGAGGAGTTGAGAAAAGGCGACCTGGGAGGACCTGCACCAATAGCTGCGGCTACGACCTGAGTGACTGAGGGTGGCCCATCAAGTGAAGTTCAGGGGCAGAGGTTGGCAGTCAATGAGTGCTCTGACAAGGAAAAGATATGCCACAATGGGGCAAACTGTTGAGAGAGATCCAGGAATTCAAAAACAGTCCTTTATGAAGGCCATGCCTGCAAAGTACAGGCCCTGACCTATATCCGACTGCATCTGCTATGGGGTGGGGTACCCACCATGTATCTCCAGCTGATAACAGCTCCAAACTCAATTCCTTGACCATGGAAGTGGAGAAACTGACGAGATGTCTCCAAATGCTTATCACGCACGAGACAGAGATGGCACCCAGGTTTCCAGTTATAATACCCCGCCTGGCTCCCAGTGTGGCGCCTCGCCAGCTCAAACTCCAGAAAGTATGTTTTGCTATAATTGTGGGAAAGATGGGCACATGAAAAGGGAATGCCAGTCCCCAAAAGACACTGACAAAGTTGCATATAGGCTACAAGGAGAGCTTCGGAGAACAAATCAGTGGTTAAGAAGTGCACGACATGATCCCAGTGAGGGCACCAAAAATGCTAATTCACGTCCTTTTGTGGCAAGGTCAGTTGCCCAGGCCCCCACTACCGCCTCTCCAGACTGGTCCAGAATAGTGGGTCCCTCCATGGAGACCACTGTAAAGGTGAATGGAGTGTCTACAAGAGCTGTATTAGACAGTGGCTCCCAAGTGACAATTATGTTCCAAGATTGGTATCAGAAGCATTTGTCAGATGTACCCTTACAACCATTAGAAGGACTGCATGTATGGGGTTAAGTGAGAAGGCCTACCCTATTCCGGTATATCCGAATTTGCTGTCTTTCCCCACCTCCGTGGCTGGGAGCCGAACAAGTAGAGACCCTAGCCTTAGTGTGTCCCCCACTGGACTGTATGATGGTGTCCCTTTGTTGATTGGAACAAATGCTCATATGTTCGGAAGGCTGGCACAGTTGTGTTATGAAAAACAGGGGTCAAAGACTAATAGAGCTTTAAGAGTTCCGGCTTTAATTAAGAAGGCCTATGAGGCACAGAGAGATGCTGAAAAATAGAACCAGAGGAACCGGTCGGAATTGTATGGAAGAAGGATCCTGAGTCTCTGATCCTGGTGCCAAATGCCCAGTGTACCTTACAGGGAGAGGTCCGTATCAGAAAGGATGTTAAGAATAAAATATTAATGTTGGATGCACCAGGCGATGGAAAATTGCCAGAGGGACTGCTGGTCAAGCCTAGTATTTTGCCCGCTAGAGCCCATGCTTATGCCAGAAGGGTAATGGTCCAAGTTCATAATGTGTCTGAAAGAGACATTCGAGTAAATAGAGGTTGCATCCTGGCTAATGTGCATTGTGCAGACACTGCAGTGCTACCCAGCAGCAAGAGTTCAAGGAAGAATGACAGAGTAACGCCTGACTTGTTTGATTTCGACTCCGCTGCCAGCTGAATGGAAAGTGAGGATCAGTGAGAAGCTTGCCCAGAGACCCAGGTGTTTTCTTTAAAGGAATGGGACATAGGATGCGTGCAAGGAGCTGAGCACAATATCCGCTGCATGACGAAAGACCATTTCGTGAGAGGTCTCGACGCCTGGCACCTGCTGACATAGATGATGTGAGACGGCATCTGCAAGAGATGTTAGCTGCTGGTGTAATACAAGAATCCAGAAGCCCTTATGCTTCCCCATTGTGGTAGTGAGAAAAAGAATGGAACAGTAAGGATGTGTGTGGATTATCACACCTTAAACCGCGGACTATCCTCGATCAGTACACAATGCCCGCATTCAGGATGCTTGGACTGCCTAAACGGGAGCAAGTGGTTCTCTGTGCTGGATCTCCGCGGTGGGTACTACCAGATCCCGATGGCCCAGAGGACCGTGAGAAGACAGCCTTTATCTGTCCGCTTGTTCTATGAATTCATGAGATGCCTCAAGGGATTTCAGATGCCCCAGCCACTTTTCAACGATTGATGGAGCATGCAGTGGGGACATGAACTTACTAGAATGCCTGGTATACCTAGATGATGTTATTGTGTTTGGCAGCTCACTGGAGGAACATGAGAGCAGATTATTTAAGGTATTGGACCAACTGGAGGACTTTGGCCTTAAACTGTCCATTGATAAGTGTCAATTCTTTCAAACATCAGTAAAGTATGTGGGACACATAGTATCCACCGAGGAATAGAGACCGACCCAAGTAAAGTTGAGGCCTTGACCACCTGGCCACAGCCAAAAATCTAAAAGAACTGCAAAGATTCCTGAGTTCTGTGGTTATTATCGGCGCCTGGGTCAAGGACTATTCAAGAGTGATCCGCCCTTTTTAACCTTACTCAAGGGTATCCCCAACCCACAAAAAATACCAAAAGTCAGCGTCCCTCAAGACTGAAAGAGTGTATTTTCGTCCGAGTGAAGTATTTGGGGCCCGCTGGACTCCTGATTGTGAGACTGCTTTTCATGAGATCATTTATCAGCTTACCCATGCTCCAGTGCTGGCCTATGCCGATCCAAGAAAACCTTATGTCCTGCACACTGATGCTAGCTTGCAAGGGTTGGGGGCTGTGTTGTACCAAGAGCACGAGAATGGCCTGAGACCAGTGGCCTTTGCCAGTAGAAGTCTGACCCCATCCGAAAATAACTATCCTGTACATAAGTTAGAGTTTCTAGCTTTGAAGTGGGCTATTGTTGACCAATTCCATGAGTACTTGTATGGGGCTAAAATACTAGTAAAACTGACAATAATCCTTAACCTATGTGCAGACCTCAGCTAAGTTGGATGCCACTGGCCATAGGTGGCTTTCTGCATTATCTACATACGACTATGCTCTCGAATACCGAGCAGGTCTGAACCACATAGATGCTGATGCTCTCTCCAGGAGGCCTGTTCCCAGAATGATTGGGTCCGATTGGCAGAACCTGACATTCGGGCACTCTGCGGAAGTTTGACAGGGAGGAACAAATGTCCACGGACGAAGTGGACTGCATGGTGGATTGCTTGGGACCCTCTGAGAATTGCATACCTGCTGCTTATTGCCACTTTTCTGCAATAGACATTGGTGCACTGCCTCAGCTGGACAATGACAGTATTCGACGGGCTCAATCCCGCGATCCCATGATCAAAGCAGCTTTAGAAGCCCTCTATGCAGGAAGAGATGTGTCCAAATTAAGCTCCACTGATTTGAGAACTGCACTGTTATACAAAGAAGGTCCTAAATTGAAACTGATCAATAAACTGTTATACAGAGAAACAGTAGACAGAGGGGACAAGTAGACAAACAACAACTAGTGCTGCCCACTGCCTTCGAGACTCAGTATTGAGGTCCTTGCACAACCACATGGGGCACCTTGGTATAGACAGAACACTTGACTTGGTGAGATCCAGATTCTATTGGCCTAAGATGGGGCTGATGTGGAGCAACACATTGAACTTGTAGTCGCTGCTTACAGAGGAAAGCTTTGCCCCAGAGGGCTGCCCCTGTTAACATAACCACCAGTGCACCCATGGAGCTGGTCTGTATTGATTTTCTGAGTTTGGAGTCAGATCAAAGAAATATCAATAATGTGCTGGTGGTCACTGACCATTTCACGAGATATGCCCAAGCTTTCCCACCAAAGACCAGAAAGCATCCACTGTAGCCAAAGTACTTGTAGAAAACTTTTTGTTCACTATGGGGCTCCACAAAGAATCCATTCTGATCAAGGGAGAGACTTTGAGAGTCGTCTGATCAAAGAGATGCTTTCTCTGTGGGGAGTGCGAAAGTCCAGAACCACTCCTTACCACCCCCAGGGGGACCCACAGCCTGAACGTTTCAACCTACTTTGCTAGATATGCTAGGCACCCTGCACCCAAAGGACAAGCCTAGATGAAGCCAACAAATTAGCACCCTGGTACATGCTTATAACTGCACCAAAAGTGATGCCACTGGGTTCTCCCCCCGCCTGATGTTTGGAAGAGAAGCTCGACTACCAGTAGATGTGTGTTTGGGGTCTCTCCTGATGGGGTTCAAGCTGACAACTATTTACAGTATGTGCAAAGTTAAAGGCCCAGCTAACTCATGCGTACAACTGGCTCAAACCATGGCTGCCAAAAGAAATCTGGCCAACAAAGAAAGGTATGATAAAAAGGTGAAAGCACAGGAACTCCAGGAGGGAGATCGGGTATTGCTAAGAAATCTGGGACTGCATGGCAAACACAAGATTGCTGACAGATGGCACCATCTCCCTCACATTGTAGTGGGCAAACTAGATGATCTGCCAGTGTACAAAGTAAGGCCTGAGAATAATTCAAAAGATGTAAAAACAATGCATAGAAATCATTTACTGCCCATTGGACAAATCTTGATTGAGTCTGAGCCCCCAGAAGATGCCCCTCTGGACCAGTGACTAGAGCTGCTGCTAAGAAAAGATCAAGAAAGTCTGCACCTACAGAAGCAGAGTTAAAGTGTTCCCTCCACAAGTCCCAGTTGAGCATGACTGTCAGTCCATATCAGAAGAAAGTGAGAGTGACTTTGAATACTATCCTTCTTACGAACTGAGTCAATTGTTTCGGGGCAATCCCCTAGTCAATGCTGGAGACGAAGCTGGGCCTTCTGGACTGTCTAAGCCCCCAGTTTCGTCCCTGGAGCCAATGCTCCCAGAAAGTGAAGTGCAAAGCATCAGATCAGATGAAATGGAATCATTGTGCATGGTTGAACTGTTTGAGCTTTCAGGGGAGGAAAATGATGGATTGGTCAGACTGGTGATACACCAGAACAAGAAGAGTATTTTAAGTGCCCTGACAGTCCACTGCCAGTGTCAAAGCTCTCCATGCGAGCCAAATGTTGTGGACTCAGAAACTGTAACTCCTGGAGCTGAAAGTGCCCCAAGTTCTAGCCTCTCTACCCCATGGAGACTCCCTGACAAGTGAGGACAATGCTGAAATGAGGCTCAGAGTGCAGAGACTGTAACAGTTCCCCCTAGAAAGACTGGTCAAGCTGTAAAGCCTGTGGTGCACCTCAGTTACGATTCCCTGGGCCGGCCAGTGGATCTGCCTCTCAATGTTGTCCATAAAGGAGTGTATGTGTCCCCGAGCTCATTGCCCAAACTGAGCGTCAGTGCTAACTCCAAGTTACTTGTGTTGCCCTCTAAGTATGGTGCCCTTGCCCCGTCCAGCCCCAAGGTAACTGATAGGGAAGGGCCCCTCTTCAGGTTTCATGTACAAGAGGTAATAACTTGAGTTATGGTACAATGTGTATGTAATACTGTGTAAAGAGTGACGTACTGCAATGTTTCAGAAATGTGTTCTTGGTAAAATGATATATTGACTGATGATTACATGCGAGCCTAATGCAAATGTATATGGTTGTAGTTGAAACTTATGGGGTACTTGCTTGTGTGGGGACGTCAAGCTTTCCCAGGCCAGGAAGGGTGTAACCCCCCTGCAAATGGGGGTTCCCAAAAGACTTCCAGGAGCTTGCTTGAATGCTCCAAGCCTGAATGGTGTTTGGCATTTAAGCCATTTATCAGTGAGTGTTTTTAGAACCTCTGGTCTGTCTCTTTAAGAGCTGTCTGCTTGCAGACATAATTAGTTGTATGGGGGACTGTGTGTTTCTTTGATTGAGTACCACTCAGCTGCTGCCAATTCACTCCATTTTTGCAGTCACTAGAAGTGCAAAGGGAACCTATCTGAAAGATGTAACTGTTTGCCAGAAACCATTTAGAGTAATAATGAAATTACAGTTTGTCTAACCTGCTTTCTTTGCAGTCAGAACAGTGTCTGCCTAGTTCCCCATTCTGGTTTTGAACTGCAGAACTGGACCAATCAGTGTGGGGTAAGCTAGCTCTAAAATGGTGCCTTGGACGAATCAGAACTTGGACTCATAATCTGAGCCAGCCACAAGAGGATTGTATGGGCAGTGACTCTGGGAGATGTAGTTTAGACTTGGCGCTTTTTGGACCAACAGCAGCAGTCTATTGTGAGTGACAGCCAATCCAGTCAAGAACTGGGAGGAACTCAAAGGAAGTGCCGGTTTTGTCTGTTGGAGTTTCAGTTTTTAGCTTTGGCAGTGAAGAAGGAAGGAACCCTGTGCTCCTTCAGTGCACAGTTTTAGTCAAAAAACATGTGTAAGGTCCAGAGTTCCGGTCTGCAGCTTGTTAGGACTGAATCCGTCCTGTGAGAGAATCAAAGGATATCTGAAGAGTAGAAACCAGGCTCACCCTGTAGAAGACTGGAGAAATTGCTGAAAATGTACTCGGTCTGTCAGGAACTGAATCTGCTGTGTGTTCTCCGGGTATTGTGTAGTAATGCGATCGGGATACAGATGCAGCCTGCCTGGTATAGTGCTTTCTTTTACCATATAAATGTGTGAAGAGGTTTGTGTACCTCAAGTGAATCCTGCTGCCATTAAGTGACTTTTGCCTGTGACTGTTTACCATATAAATGTGTGAGAGTCTCTTGGAGCTCAAGAGTAGCCCTGCTGACATTGAAGGACCCTATCTTATTTGGAGGTCGTGAGTACTAATTCAGATTCGCTCCCTGTTGAATGCCACATTAAATCCAAATGGAATTATTGTACTGCTGACTGTTTAATTTTCCTTTTCTCTGTGTGAAAGGGCCCCTACCAGCTGCCACGGTTTGAACTAGCCACTAGGGCTTGGGTACCCAGGGACAGTAACTGATAGGGATAGGCCTGTTCACAGAGCCATAGGTAGATGAGTAGAGTGATAAGCTAATTAACCTGATTTCCCCCGTCCTTGTTATATCCCCCTAAATAAATCAGAGCTGCTTGATTCAGCAAAGTTATACTGCCTGAGGTATTTGTCTATGTTAAAGTACTGTACTGTGATTGTTGCACTGTATCTTATTTCACAGGAGGTCCCAGTGCCGGAACCAGTCCTGGGGTAAGTGTATACTGTGAAGGTAATTCTGATATATTGTGTGGGCCACTAGTGGGAAGAAAGGGGGGTTGCAGTGTCCCAGAGGGCTGTGACCAAGTTAGTTTAACTATTGCAAACCCTGACCTATGGGTGGAGGCACCCGCCATTGGATCCAGGCCCCTCAACCTGTTAGTGGCAAATCAGGCAGGGGTAGTAGCCCCTGGGATAGCGCCATCTAGGGGTTACAAGAGTACATACAAGCATACATACATTAGATATAATATATGATGAGTGTAATAACTTTGATAGATATTAATACAGCTGCCATATAATTAACCTTGTGAGGAATAAAAGATGAGAGCTACCTTTCGTATAGTATTACACATAGTATTACATTTAAGAGGATGGATGGAGGTAGTCAACATGTCATTTCTTAGGTTACCTTGCATTACTTTACCTTACATTTTCGTCAGATTTCCTGAGATAAAAAGACAGTGCTCTTCTTATTGTTGTAGACATCAAATGACCTAAGACCATCTGTCTATTGGATTGCAGGGTATGTAGTATAACACGACTTGGAGCCCTTAAGATTTCTGTGTGTATTTGCGTGTGGTACTTTTATTATGGTGTCAAGAAAAATTAAAAACAATAAAGGATGGGTAGTACTAGTCCTGACACCATTGCCTTAACCCTAATAAAATGTTTAGCATATATCACCTTTAAAATTTAGGGTGCTGAATTTTATATTGTCCCTGTGATGGTAGTGTAAGGCTATTGTCTATGTGTGTAACTGGTGCCTTGTACCTTGATCCTTGTTATCTGATATATGATACTCTGTATTTGAGAGAACTTGAGTAGCATGAATTCCCAAACCTATGTTTATCCATCATGGGTGCCATATGTATTGACTCTCAAGCATCTAAAATACTACATTCTAAGAGAAAACGGTATAAGCTGTGTGCAGCTGGTGCAAATGGTTTTTGGGGAGCCGAACCCCTTGTTCAGTGATTATTATGCCCTCTGTTGAGAAGCCTGTAGAGGTATAGAACTGTTGTTGTACTAAAAGTAAAGATGCATGGTATATGGGGGGGGGTTGCTTATAGGGGTCAGAGGCCAGGATTTTTGACAGATTTTAATATCTACATTTAATAAAGAGATTAGACGGTAGTTCTCCGGACAGGTAGAATCGTTCCGAGGTTTAGGAATTAGAGCTATTCTTGACTGAAAAATAGAAATGTAATGGCTACCAGAAACATACAAATAATTACATAGCAAAGTACTGGAATCAATTCTTCCGTGAAAGTTTTGAAACACGTGGGTGAAAATCCATCAGGCCCTGGGGCCTTGACAGGTGAGAGGGATGCAATTGCCTTGGCTACTTCAGCCTCCGTAATAGGGCCGATAGGAAGCTGTTGTTGAGCTTCCAAAAGCATAGAGAATTCCACATCCTTAAAAAAGCCAGTACGGTTTAGCAGGGAGGCTGGGTTCAGGTCAGCAGTAGAGTAAAACGACTTGTAGTGCTAATAGAAACTGGCTGTCATCTGTTTCGCATTGTATGTGGTGGTATTAGTTTGTGGGTCCACCAAAGATGAAACCCATCAAGAAGCCCACTGTTGCTTCATTCTCAAGGCCAATAATTACCTGCCTTATCACCTTACATAGGTACATACATAGAGCCATAGATACTGTCAGCAGATAAGGGCCTCTGGCCCACCCAGTCTGCCCATTTGAGCTCGTAAGATCACTTTAAGTTTTCCTAGAAGTCTGTTGCCCCTTACTCCTGACCTCCAGGATCCCCTTATGTCTATCCCATGCATTCTTAAATACCTTGCCCAATACACTGTAGGTGCCTTTCATGATGGCCAAAGCTCTTTATACTTTCTCTAAAAGGTAGGCTGAATACTGTGTTTGCAAACAAGTCAGTTGTATTTCACCTTATCCAGGGAGTGAGGGTAGAGAGTCCTTTCCAGGTCTCTAATATTTTGTAGCTATTTCTTAGACTGCATAGTCTGTTTCTTTTTCTGAATAGTGGCTAATCTAATTAACTCCCACCACCACTGTGTCTTGAGATACCCCACAAGACATCTTGTGCCACAATAGAACCTTCATTATCTTTTATAGACTAAGTTATAAAG
Source organism: Neoceratodus forsteri (assembly GCA_016271365.2). Classification (NCBI taxonomy): domain Eukaryota; kingdom Metazoa; phylum Chordata; order Ceratodontiformes; family Ceratodontidae; genus Neoceratodus; species Neoceratodus forsteri. Next base: position 59,423,489 of record CM028131.1, read on the forward strand.
GTTTTAAAATGAGTTGTTCAAGAGGAATCTTTAAGTAATTGGGTATTCAGGGACCAGGTATGGACTCGAAACCTCATAAGTGAGGCTATCAGGCACAGTGACACTGAGGAGTGGTCCGAAACAACACGGGCTTCAATCTGAGAGTGCTGAATGAATGGGAGGAGCTGGTAACTAAAAAAGAAGTAATTTAATTGTGAATAAACATTATGTGGCACAGAATAGAAAGTAAAAACCTTCTCTTCAGGGTGCAGTATTCTCAAAGGGTCTATCAATCCTAAATTATCAACCAACTCTCAAAGTGCCCTTTGGGCAGGAGATAGGCCTGCTGTCCTTTTACACATCCTGTCAGGGTCATTAGAGAACACCAGGTTCCAATTCCCTCCCAAAATTAAAAGTAGATGGACAAAGGGAGCCAAAACAGTAGATATTTTAGGGAAAAATGAAGGAGCGTCTTGCTTCGGGCCATAAATTGAGCCAGTTACAATCTCCTCACTACCTAGTCTGCCATGAACAAAGATATACCTGTGTAACCCCCACTGTGGGGCTTACCTGAAGTGCCTCAGTTTGACTCCCCTCTCTTGCCAGCAGGCTGGTCCTTTCTTGCTCCATTGGACGTGATTTTTCCTTTGCGAGGGCCGGCATGCTGTCTCAGCAGGTGCTTACCCAGGCATGTGAGGCCCTTTTGATGTGCCAACCACCATTGCAGTTGGGAAACCAGGGAGACTGTCCCCCTCCTGGTATACTTGGGGACCGGAGACCAGACTGGAACTGGGCAAAAGCGAGGCCGCTCGGGAGCTCATGAATATTAATGAGCGGCCCCCTGCATAACAATGGCAATTCTGCCTGCCACCTGGGGGGGACATAGTTTTGGTGGCAGCAACAGCAAAACAGTTGGGGCCACCACTATGACAGTGGGCTCCTTTGAGAGAGGAACAATAGCCCAAAGCATTGGGCTGCTCCAGGTGTAAGAAGGGGAGAGACTGCACAAACTGAAATGGACTCCATGGAGCTGGATGGAAGCTGGATGGGAGCTGACATGTTTATGACCCTTAACCCCTTTCTTTCTAGCTCATCAGTGACCTAGGCACCAAAACTGTGGTACAGGGACTTCTGGGAAAAGGAGGGGACTAATTCTGATGCCTAGATCATGTCCCAATAAATGGGCAGGAAATATTGATCACTATGGCTATCAAGTATTGAAAGGCTTCAACAGCCAATCAGAGAGTTGGGATTTCAGCTGGTACAGTGGGGGCTTTCTAGGATTTCTTCAGTCTGTGGTTGGGCTCTGTACAAGTCAGGACTGAGCTGTGAGAGTTAACCTTGAGCCTCTGGGGCCTCCCCAGGCCCACTTAGGAGGACTTCTGTTGCCAGAAGAAGGCCGAGAGAAGAGAGAGATTGGATTGAGACCCTGATTCCTCAGGTGTGTTTGGGACTGAATTGAGAAGGGGAAGGAAAGAGACTGAACTGTGATCTTGTTTCTTGCGGTAATGAGAAAGTGCTTTGCTATTAATTGGGAGAAACAAAGTGTGGCAGAAACCCCGCACTGAGAAGCTGGACTAGTCAAGTGGACTGTGTGGATTATCAGTGCTGCTACAGTAATTGCAGGGAAGTCGTCTGCTTCAGTGGGACTGTGATTACAATTTAATTGATGAGGCAGAGCATCTGTAGTCATCAGAGTGCTAGCCAGAAATTGTGTGTGTCCTAAATGAACTGGTTCAAGTGGCCAAAAGCTGAAGTTTTGCTGCAGCGAAGAAAAGAGTGGGGACACCGCTAAACCGATAAGTGCAGACTGGCATGCAGGGGATTCATGAGTTTTCCTCTGCTGGGTTGCACTTTCAATGAGGCTAGCACTCACTGAAAATTGGTACTGGATTTTATTGGAGTAAACTGCCTGGAGGTTTGGTTACTTAAGAACTCAGTGCAAGGACTGCAGGAAGGCCCCCACCATTTTGGGAGTCCGCACCCAGAGCCAGAGAAGGAACCTGCTAACCCTTTCCAAGTGGGACACTGCCTCAGGAGGTCATAGGGCTTGCACCCAAGTGCTAGAGCACTCTAATCAGGGAACTGAGCTGTGAAGCCACTTCCAGATCTGGCCCTCCTCGGGCTGGTGTTGTTCTGCCACAGTACTCTGCACCAGGCCAGAAGCGGTTGAAGGTGACAAGGGGCCAGAACTGCAATCAAGGTGACCAGCTGCAAGATCCTCAAGCAAGTTCCATCCAGACAGATGGATTCCGTCTGGCCTGTGTTTGCTGCATTGAATCCAGGAGCTCCACTTTCACTGGTGCTGAGGTCATCAAACTGTGAGTACCCAGGACCTGGTTCCTTGGAGGGAAAAAGGAAATTGGTACTGTATTCAGTTTACAAGTTTCTCAAATGTTTCAAGGCCCTAACAGCCAGCCAACCAGCAGCACTATCCAGGCCCGCACCTAGTGGGCACCCCTAGAGACAGATTGGGGACACTGGTACCAGTGGGGGAGGGCTTGGCTTGCTGGCCCACATGTTTTGAAATTGCATTTCTTACTAACGTTTCTCTTGCCTTCACAGCAAACTCTACATCCAGGTATCCCTATTCCTTACCTCCCAAATAAAGCTGAGAATTTGTTGTTTGAATCTGCTGTGTTAGTGAATTCCACTACATGCATTTATTACTGAAATATACATTTTATGGTGGGACAAGGTATTGGTAGACACAGTGTGCAGAGCGGTTGGTTGGGGAGGTGGGTAGGCAAAGCATCCCAGAGAACTGTACCAAGCAGCCATCCGGCCCACTAATACTTTACTCTGGGTGGAGGCACCACACTATTTTCACTATTTCTGGAAACGAACCCCCAGTAGTCATCAAACCAGGACACAGGCCCCTTGTCAAATACCAGAGATAGTCGGCAAGGGGGGTTAGCCCAGTGGCACATGGCACCAGGGGGGCTACACTTCCATTCAGGATCCTAGACTTCATTTAAAAAGGCAAAGGGCACTGTCTTGGCAATCAAAATGGCTACACCTCTCTGTTGGGAGCTGTTGCAGCGCCATAGATCTGTCCAACCCAGCTCTTGCTCAAACCTTTCACTTGGTCTGTAGGCAGATGTGTTTCCTGCAAGAAAATCAGCTGGGGATAAAAAGTATTTAAATGGCATAAAATACAATACCTCCTGGATTGTCCCTCCCCCCTTTAATATTCCAGGTAATTATGTTCAATATATTAGACATTATGTTGAGTGAGTAATATAGATGCTTAGTCCAAATTGTACCTGGACAAGGTAATCATGCACTAGGTGAGCCTCCTCCCTCAATTCCCAGAAGGCACTGTAGATAACATCAAAATAACATGCAACGAACTAGAAAACACATAAAGATCAAGCCACATTAAAAATGTACCTACCCGGGCCTAATGTCCACTCCTATCTTTGCAGTCCTAGAAAAGCTGGCTAGGAGACAGCTCTCATCTGGACCCATCTCTTATTATTGTCCAAAAGGACAAATGTCTGCCCTACTGAATAGAACAATCTGATTAATAAATCCCATAAAGCAGGTAACAAACAAAAATAACACTAATAGTATTCAGTCTATTATAACTTGGTCAATTATAACAGACCCAGTAACGTAGATTAGCGAATGAAAAAAAATTAAAAACGAATAGAAAAGGACCTAGAGCTCTCTCCAGGAAGACCAGCAAACATCCTTCTGGAGAGGAGTCAGGAGAAGTTGCCATAGCCATGGTGGAGAAGAGGAGAGGGGGAAGTAAGCAACAGTTGTAGCTGCAGCAGGGAGTAGCTAGAGCGGCAGCCAATCGGTCGCAGGTGAAAAGGAGCTGGCGACTCCAATCAGGAGCTGCAATGGAGCAAAACAGCCATTATACAATGGTGTGTGAAAATCCTGTAACCTCACTGGTTAAAACATGTCACATGATCGTGGGTAAATCATGCATAACCCACAGCTGAGGAATGGCATTTATAAAAAACATAATTAAACACATTTTAAATTTATTTTACACATGGGTCCATTGTATAATCACAATAAGGCACTCCAGGTTGTGAGTTATTGGGTGATTTACCCACTTCTTGTGTGGTTAAGTCACTCGACTGCACCTCGTGATACACCACATAAGGCATGGGTAAATCCCCAATAACCACATCCTGTTGTGCCTTATTGCTTAAATAGAGACCAGCAGTGGTCAGCAAGGAAGGTCAGGTAAGTCTTTTAAAAGCACGACCTGCACTTTCTTTTTGCACAACCTACTGGAAAGGAGTCGGGAGGAGCGGCCTTAGCCACAGCGGAGAAGAGGAGATGGGGGGGGGAAGCCAGCAGATAAGCCAACCCACCCCCACCACCGCATCTTCTTAAATGTACTAAAGAAGGTGAGGATTGGACAGGGCATGCCAAGGATAGGTGCACCGGGTGATGGAATCCTCAAGGGGAAATTTGCATGGAAGAAAAAAGTTGCTCATTTAGGGGAAGCGCTCCTGAAGAGTGCAGGGACTCCTTCCAAGGAAGGCTAAGGCAATTCAGAGCTTGGAGGATCTCTAAGGAACAAATTCCCACAGGGACAAACAACAATTCCCACAGGGAGCTTGGAGGGTCTCTAAGGAACTACTTCCCACAGGGACAAACAACTACTTCCCACAGGGAACTTAGAGGGTCTCCAAGGAACTACTTCCCATGGGGACAAACAACTTTTTCCTGGGTTTGGAGGGTCTTTATATAACAACTAGACACAAGGACAACCAGTCTTTTTCTGGACAATAAGTAGAAGTTATGGTACAGTAAAGTGCAGTACATATGTGGTAACTGAAATGTAAATGTGTGGTATCTGTTGGGATAATCTGCTTTAAACTGGGTTGGTATTTGGGTTTAAGGGTGTAATGTCTAATGGTGATTGGGGGAATAGAGTATTCAATGCATTGGGGGTAACAGAAATGTAAATGTGTGGTAGCTATTAAGACAATATGCTTAAAGTCTAAGGGTGAATGAGGGAAATAGTGTAGGAGGTACCAGTTATGTAAATGTGTGATAAATATTAGAATAAGTTGATTTATTCTGGGTTAGGAACTTGGATTTAGGGGAGTTTAAGGCAAACTGCTATTTAGTCATGAGGGTGAACTGCCTTAAATTTAGTAACTAATCGAGAGTAATTCTAGCATGGTTGCAGCATAGAAACATAGAAACATAGAATTTGACGGCAGATAAGGACCGCTTGGCCCACCCAGTCTGCCCATTTCCCTACCTACTGGATAAGCTGCTGATCCTAGTTAACCACCAGCCTACTTTTTCCTACCCCCACACCCTAGAATTGCCTTATGAGCAGGAGAAACAAGTAGAGTTTAAGAGTATTATATCTTCTGTTAGTCTTGGAGTATATCTATGCTGAATTAGAAAAGGTGATCTGATAAGAGTTTGAGCATGTGGTCTGGACGGAGGAACAGAGACAGGAGGGAAGGTGGGAGTGGGGTAGATGGGGCCCATGGTTTGAGAGGAGAGACAAGGACGGGAGGATGAGGGGTGGGGGGCAGATAGGGGCCCATAGAAGGGGTGAGTAATGGGGCACATGGCATGGGGTTGGAGGGAGTGCTGGATCTAGGAGAATTGTAGGGGCGAATGATGTGGTGCTGCAGTTTTCATAGAAATTCTATGGAGAATGGGGTGACGCCCAATATGCAGCAAGCTAGCACTGCTGGAGGGGAAATAAAAAAGTTGAGGGAGGAGATGATTAGTAGGTGCTGGGGAAGTTTGAAGTGGGGATATCGGGGGATTTGGCCTGGGGTGGATAACACAATAGGGTATGGTAAGCAACGATCTGCTCAAGAGAAAGGCAGCCTGACAGGGGGATGCACAGTAAATGGCAGAAGGTGATGGGGAGGGATATGGGGGTTAAGGGAGAAGGAGGAAATGGCCTGAGCAGGAACAGTACGAAAAAGGTTATAGGGGCTATAGGAGAAGTCATAGTAGGGAACAGGTACACCCCACTACAAAACCTAGGGGACAAGGGGGAACAGGTGGAGTTGGAACCAGATAATGGGGCAAGCAAAATAGAAGACACAGGGGAGATGGGGTGCGGGGTAGGTAGGGATCTCGGAAAAGTAGTAAGAGAGGATAGGAAATAGGTTGCAGGGGAGATGTGATGAGTGTAGTGTTTCTTCTTTTTTACTGTATTTTATAAAACAGGCTTTGGATAGTGTTTTATAAAATACAGTAAAAAAGAAGAAACAGACAAAGTCCACTGGAAGGGGCTCTAGGGCCCAACATACTGTTATACTCTTTGTTTAATGAAAGCACAGTTTCAAAGTTCACATTAGTTTCAGTGTACAAACAGGCACTTTAAACATTTCCAATATAAAATAAAATGGTTTAATACAATTACAGTAGAGTAGTACACACTCAGTACAGTAACCGAGACATAAGTTACCAAATTCAGACCCATTTAGAACTTCTAATTAAACAACTGTAATAAGGGAATCGTGGTCTTAGAGCTTAGCAATTAGAAACAAAAGAAATGTAGGAGTCTTTAAACATCACAATACACAAATATTCTCCAGAAATATTACCAAATGTCCCAATTCTGGAAGAAAACTTAAGTCTCAACCAAATCAATAACTTCTAATGTAACCTCATCCGAATAAACTGCACCTTGTTCATCCCAAAGCTTCATCCTTTTTTTAAAAATACCTCGGGGGGGGGTGGGAATGGAGCAACTTCGCTGCAGCCTGTGTGGCAGAATCAAAGCACTGAACTCATTTGGCTATGTAAACTACCAAGCAGGTGGGGTATAGCATGCAATGGTAAATATGAGCCGCCCACAATTCAGCTTGCAAGGGGCAATAAGCTCCTCTTGCTTGACAGACTTACAAGGTAAAGTCTTGCATCAGCCACAACTTCTTGCCTTCCCACTGTATTGCTTCCAACTTGTGGACTTCCCACAAAATACAGTCTTTATCAAGGTAGTTTAAACATTTAAAAATGAGTGGCCATGGTAGTTTACCAGGAGCTGGCTTGGGGTTCAGGGCCTTGCGCTTTTTCAATCACATAGGTGGGTCCATTGGGTGAGGGGACAACAATCTTAGTATGGAACTTTTGTAGGAATTCAATACCATTCAGGCACTCCTTGTCCTCTGGCAGGCCCAACAGCAGGGTTTTATTTAATTCTAAAAATTGATTAGCGTTTTGCTCATAAAAGTTCTAAAATATTGTGAAAATGCATAGCACTTGCCTCACTGTGTTTAATAAACATAACACTTCTAGAAAACCTATATAAATGCTTTCCATACAGTTGGCATTGTCCCAAGAAAAAACTGCTAATCAATTATTTAAAACCCTGCAACAGGACCAAATTGTTTTGTCAGCTGCACCCCTCTAAATCATCAATCTTCTCCTCGTTTGATCACACTTTTGCACAAAGCAATCACCTTAGGATCTAAGTGGGCCTGTTAATCCCCCATTGAGGAAATCCTAGCTTCGGTATTGGACACTAGGCGAGTTAGCTTCTGGACTGCCGGTTTAAGTTCTTTAAAGAAAGCAATTAAAGAAAACACAGTCTCCTTAATGGTAGTTAGTTCTGCATAAACTTTCTCCATGGTTATCAGTGCTGAAGGGGCGGTTGTGTACATCCCCAGCTGTGTTGCACCTAGTAAGAGAATTACGGTAAGTGCATACGGTGCTCGCAGCTACTCTGCTAGAGAAAATAAAAAGATTATTCTAGCTAGCGGTAGCTCTAGGGACAAATGCTCAGATTTGTACATCTAATTAGGCATCACATGAAAATGCCAGTACCAAGGTACAAGATAATAGAGCATCAATTACAGAAACATGTAGCAGCAATTCAGAAAGTGAACGCGGGGGGTGGAGGCAGAGCTCACCCACAGAAAGAATAATTGCACTATTTTTTTTTTATTTTTTTTTTTTACAGCAGAGTTAAACTCAATATCATACAACTTTAGAGCACCCTGGGGGGGTGTGGGGTGGCAGAGCACCCCCCACAGAAACAATAATATCACAAAGTTTCTATTGACTTTCCTGTTGAAAAATCAGTGCGATTATTTGGGCTTGGGGGATAGGACCTATGGGGAGAGGCTCAAAAGCTAAATATGTACACATTGGAGGAGAGAAGGGACCGGGGGGACATAATAGAGGTCTTCAGGTACATGAAGGGGGTAAATAGGGGAGGAGCAGTCAGGGTGCTTCGAAGGAAGGAGGAGGGGGCAACTAGAGGGCATGAGTGGAAGCTGGAGGGGGGAAGATTCAGGGGAGAAAGGAGGAGGTGCTACTTCACTGAGAGGGTGGTGGAGCCATGAAATGCACTGCCTAGGGGGCTGGTGGAGGCAGAGACGGTGGAGGGGTTCAGAAGGGGGTGGGACAGGTGCAGGGAAAGGGTTCTGGAAGCAAAATCCAGTGCAGCAAGAATATCCGGAACTGGGAAGGAAGAAGCCAGAGAAAGCGAGGGGGGCAGCAAGGTCAGTTCCCAGGGTGGGGGCTGACCAAACGAGCAGACACAAAAGGCCATTAGGCCTATTCTGCTGGCATTTTAGTATGTTAGTACTGTTTCTGTGGGGCACTCCGGCCCCCTCCCCTGCCCCATGCTCCAATACAGTTGTGTGATATTGCATTTCATTTTGTAGTTAAATCAGTGCAATTTTTTCTGTAGGGGGCTCCACCCCTCCCCCACACACACACACACATACACACGGGTGCTCCGATGATGTTGGTACAGTGACATTACTATTTCTGTGGGGCGACCCATGCAGTTGTGTGATATTATGTTTGACTTTTTCTGTTGCTCCAATTTCCGCTGCTATAGGTTTCTGTAATGTTATTCTTTTTTAATAGACTTTAACTGGGTAGGAGTTCTTGGGCACTGTTAAGATTGATTTTTGCAGCCAGGTTAGGGTGTTACCATGTCACTATATCAGAGCCGTAAGACACGGAGTCAGAGAAAAAGCACAGCAACAGGCCGGGGATATATACAATTGCTGCTGAAGGTCCCAAAAATGGGTGAGAGCAGAGAGGTACTCCTACAAGGCTGTTCTGCCTCAAGGGTTAGGGCCTGAATATTGTTGGCATCATCATGAGAAGTCGGGAAAGTATTATCAGATGGCTGACTCTCCATTTGCTCTGGCTCCTTACTAAGTAATGCATTAAGAAGCACAAACTAAATATTGAAAATCAGCTAATTATATAGTAGGGAGACCAAAATTAAATCCTTATAACAGGTCCTGTCAGAGCTCCAAACTCAAGCTTCTACTCCAAGCTCTGCATCACGTGACTCCACAATACTGATTTTAATCTTGTATTGTTGTATTCATTGTACAGTGCCCTGAGCTTCCGGGGAATGGCAGCCTATCAAATAAAACAATAAAATCTACCACTACCACTACCACTTCTACTGCTACTACTACACCCTTTTCCAGTATCCCACCTTAAGTTTGAGGCTTTGTTCTTTCTCCCATGAGACACTGAATAATAGTTTCACCATGATATATATTTTGGGGTGTAGCTCTCACCTTTGGAACTCTATCATTGCTTACTCATCACTTCTTGATTTGGGGTACTGTTTTTTCCCCAGAGACTGTGCCTTTGGTTCCAGCATCACATCTCTATTTTTGGGTGCAGCTTTGCTCCCTAAGACACTGCCCCTGCTTCCTTTATCTCACCTTTCTGAGGGTACAGCTTTCTCCCTTAAGATGCACTTTTCTTGGTTCCACTATCCTACCTTCATTTTGAGGTCAATTCAATCTCCCATCAGGTATTTCCAATGGTTTCCACATCACAGATATATTTTGGGGTACAGCCCAGTCATTTGGGGGCTCTACCCTTGCTTACTTACCTCTCCTCCTTTATTTGGGATACTGGTCTCTCCCCAAGACAAAGCCTTTAGTTCCGTGATCATATCTTTCTTTTTGGGGTGCAGCCCTCTTCCATACTCACTGCCCTTTGTTCCCTTGTCATACCTTTATCAATAGGCACTGTTCTTTCTGCTGAGATGCTGCCTCTGTTATCTTATCTTACCTTTATTATGAGGAACCGTTTTCTGTGCTGTAATACTGTCTGTGGTTACCATATCGCACCTTTATTAATAGGCACTGTTCTCTCTGCTGAAATACTGTCTCTGGTTACCTTATCACACCTTTATTAAGGGGCACTGTTCTCTCTCCGGAAATACTGTCTTTGGTTACCTTATCACACTTTTATTATGAGGCACCATTCTCCCAGCTGAAATACTGTCTGTGGTTACCATATTGCACCTTTATTAATAGGCACTGTTCTCTCTGCTGAAATACTGTCCCTGGTTTCCTTATCACACCATTATTATGGGGCACAGTTCTCTCTGCTGAGATACTGCCACTAGTTACCTTATCACACCTTTATTATGAGGCACCATGCTGCTGCTCAGATATGATCTCTGGTTATTGTATCACACCTTTATTAAGGGACACTGTTCTCTCTGCAGAAATATTGTCTCTGGTTACCTTATCACACCTTTATTAAGGGGCACTGTTCTCTCTGCAGAAATATTGTCTCTGGTTACCTTATCACACCTTTATTAAGGGGCACTGTTCTCTCAGCTGAAATATTGTCTCTGGTCACCTTATCACAACTTTATTAAGGGGCACTGTTCTCTCAGCTGAAATATTGTCTCTGGTCACCTTATCACACCTTTATTAAGGGGCACTGTTCTCTCAGCTGAAATACTGTCTCTGGTTACCTTATCACACCTTTATTAAGGGGCACTGTTCTCTCAGCTGAAATATTGTCTCTGGTCACCTTATCACAACTTTATTAAGGGGCACTATTCTCTCAGCTGAAATATTGTCTCTGGTCACCTTATCACACCTTTATTAAGGGGCACTGTTCTCTCAGCTGAAATACTGTCTCTGGTTACCTTATCACACCTTTATTAAGGGGCACTGTTCTCTCAGCTGAAATATTGTCTCTGGTTACCTTATCACACCTTTATTAAGGGGCACTGTTGTCTCTGCTGAAATACTTACCCTGGTTTCATTATCACACCTTTATTATGGGGCACAGTTCTCCTGCTGAGATGCTGCCTCTAGTTATCTTATCACACCTTTATTAAGGGGCGCTGTTCTCTCTGCAGAAATGCTATCTCTGGTTACCACATTGCACCATACTGTCTCTGATAGCCTTATCATACCTTTATTAAGGGGCATTGTTCTGTCTGCAGAAATATTGTCTCTGGTTGCCTTATCACACCTTTATTAAGGGGCACTGTTCTCTTGGCTGAAATATTGTCTCTGGTTACCTCATCACACCTTTATTAAGGGGCACTGTTCTCTCAGCTGAAATATTGTCTCTGGTTACCTTATCACACCTTTATTAAGGGGCACTGTTCTCTCTGCAGAAATACTGTCTCTGGTTGTCACATTGCACCATACTGTCTCTGGTTATCTTATCACACCTTTATTAAGTGACACTATTCTCTCTGTAGAAATGCTGTCTCTGGTTACCTTATCACACCTTTATTAAGGGACACTGTTCTCTTGGCTGAAATATTGTCTCTGGTTGCCTTATTACACCTTTATTATGGGACACAGTTCTCTCTGAAGGGATACTGACTCTAGTTACCTTATCACACCTTAGTATGAGGCACCATTCTCTCTGCTCAAATACTCTCTCTGGTTATCTTATCACACCTTTATTATGGGGCACAGTTCTATCTGCTGTGAAACTGACTCTCATTACCTTATTATACCTTTATTATGGGGCACAGTTCTATCTGCTGAGAAACTGACTCTCGTTACCTTATTATACCTTTATTATGGGGCACAGTTCTATCTGCTGAGATACTGCCTCTAGTTACCTTATCATACCTTTATTATGGGGCACTGTTCTATTTGCTGAGATACTGTCTCTAGTTACCTTAACAAACCTTTATTAAGGTGCATTGTTCTCTCTGCAGAAAAACTGCCTCTGGTTACCTTATCACATCTTTATTATGGGGCACCATTTTCTCTGCTGAGTTATCTCCCCTGATACACACCTCTGGTTCCATCATCACACCTTTATTATGGGTACAGTTCTCTTTGCTGTCACTGCCTCTGGTCCCCTCATCACATGTTTCTTTCGAGTTATAGCACATCCACATGCAATATTGGCCCTTTCACACCTCATCACACTCTCCTTTTGGGGGTGCTGCAGTCTCCCCAAGACTGCATCTGGTTACCTCATCACATTTATGTTTTGGTATACAGCTCTGTCCTTAGAAGCGATCCCTGGTTTACTCATCACACCTTCATGTTGGGTAACAGCTCACTCCCCCGAGACACTGCCATCAGTTCCATCATAACTATTGTTTTTTGTAAAGCAGCTCTCTAATCTTTATTTTAGGGTACAGTCCTTTCTCCCTAAAGACAACACTCTTGATTCTCTCATCACATGTTTATTTGTGGATACAGCTCTCTCATTTTAAATATTAAGCCATGTTCCCCATCACTGCTTTCATTTTGGAGTAAAGCTCTCTCCCATGAAAATAGCCCAATTACCTCCTCAGAGATAAATGTTTGGGTAGGGTTCCCTTCCCTAGGAAACTGCCTCATCTGTGCTTTATTGTATGGTATACAGAAAGTCTCTCCCATGAAAGAATACCCCTTCTTCCTTCATCATTTCTTTCTTGGGGTACAGCACTCTCCTCTGAGACACTCCCTCTGGTCCCCTCATCACACTTTTATGTGGGGTACAACCATCTCCCTTGAGATACTGTCCCTCATTCTCCAAAACACCTTTATTTTGGAGTACAATTCTCTCATCTAAGTCACTGCCCCTTATTCCTTCATCATGCATTTATCTTTGAGTGCTGCTGACTCCAAGACACTGATCCTTGTTCCCTAATTATACCTTTTGGGGGAGTACAGCTATCTGTTCTGCAACATTATTCCTTGTCCCATCAGTTCTCCTTTGTCGGTGTACAGTTGATTGCCCTAAAATACTTCTCTTTGTTTTCTCATGGCATCTTTTCTTTGGGGGCATTTACTACCGAAGACTAAACCCACTTTTCTTGACACCTGGAAGCCTGATGCCAGAAGCCCAACAGTCAAAATCCCGACAGTGGGATTTTGATTTTTCCTCATGTTTCGAGGGGCTTTGCCACCCACACCACCCTTAATTAATATAACAAACTCCCTGTGAAGTTGGGAGTAAAATCACACTGTCAGTATTTTGAATGTTGGGCTTCTGGCATTGGGCTTCCAGGCATCAGGGAAAGTGATTTCAGTATAATGTAGTGATACCCTTTGTCATGGGGAGAGTGGAGCAGCTGTCTCCTTCTAAACACTGCCCAAATATGTTTTTGTAAATGTATAAGTTAAGGTTTTTCTCTCTGTCCTTGCTTTTCTGGGCTAAACCCTCACTAGCCCCCTTTCACTCCAAACACATTATGGGACACTGCTGCCTTGTGCCCCTGTAAACTTTTAATGAGGACTCAGAAACACATAGACGATTGTTTCAGATCTTTATTGTGCAAAGGAAGCAGAATAGTGCAGAAAAGCAAAATCACAACATCTTGTTCAGTTACTAACAGTCACAACCTCTGAAGGCACATCAACTCAAGGCCTAGTCGCTAGTCCTACATTTCTGTGTGTGGGTGGGTGGGGATTGGTACTTGGATACCACCAGATGATATCCTTCTTTTGAATTTCAGATGCCATCAGATATTAATGAGATCAACAATGGATCTGATCAGCATGAGTCCTATTTATAGTTCCTTTTGGAACCTTAGGACCCAATATGACTCTGAGGGACCCAATGGTCAGAACCCATCTGATCCCAATTATCCAACACTCAGATCCAGAAATATGACCTTCAGATAAAAATATTCAATCTCAGATTCTACCATGCAACTTTAGATCCCCAAAGTGTGACTGGGAATCCAAAATTCTAGTATGGTCAGCTAAAGTTCAGAGAAGGATAGTGGGTCTGTCTGTCACAGGGCGCAGATACCAAAAGGCAGCATCTGAACACCACTAGTGGAGGAAGGGTAACCTGTCCAGTTCCTTAGTCAGAAATAAGAGTTTCTGCCAAAAGCCGAAGAACCTTACCATGAAAATTTTTTGCAGTGTAGTAGATGTACATATCCACAACTGAGCCAGAAAATGGAGGGTGTGGAAGCATAAACTCCTATTGCTGGGCATTTTATTAGAGGTGCCCACAATGCAGCCCACACAGTGAATTATGAATTCAGTGTTGAGGGTGATGCAAGCTCCTTGTGCATGATGAGTACAGCTGTGCTGGCTCTACTAGCTCATGGTGCAATACTGGTTTAACAGCATATAGGCTATACAAGCTTTCAGTGCATCATTGGTTTAGCAGCATGGCCTATACCAGCTCATAGTGCATTATGGGGGGTTAAGCAGTAGGGGCATGCTAGTGCCCCTTGCAGCATGGGTTCAGCTGTGTTGACTATACTACTGTAGCTGCCTGTGCATTATGGGTTCAGCAACCTGAGCTATAATAACTTCCTGTGCATTATGTGATTAGTAATATGAGCTATATGAACTCCCAGTATGTTATGGGTTTAGAGCATTATGAGTTTAGCACTGTGGGTTATAGTAGTATAGCTCCCAGGGCATCATGAGTACAGCAGTGTGGAATATAGCACCATAGCTCTTAGTGCACTGTGGATTCAGCAGTGCAAGTTATAGCTCCTAGTGCATAAATTCAGCACTGTGGGTTATACTACCATAGCTCCCAGTACTATATGTGTTCGGCAGTGGGGGTTATACTACCATAGCTCCCAGTGCATTATGGATTCAGAAGTGTGGGTTATACTACTGCTGCTTCAATGCATTATAGGTTCAGCATTGCGGACTATACTAGTGAAGCTCCCAGTGCACTGTGTGTTCTATGGTGTGGATTATACTGCTGTAGCTCCCAGTGCATTATGAGTACAGTAGTGTGGGTCATATTACCATAGTGTGGGTTGTACTACCATAGCTGCCAGTGCATTACAAGTTCAGCAGTGTGGGTTATATTACCATAGTTCCCAGAGCATTATGTGTTCATAAGTGTGGACTATACTATCATTGTTCCCAGTGCATTATGAGTTCAGTAATGTGGGTTATATTACTGTAGGTCCCACAGCATTCTGAGATCAGCAGCATGAGTTATATCACCATAGCTTCCAGTGCATTAAGAGTTCAGAAGTGTCGGTTATACTATCTTAGCTCCCAGTGAATTATAGGTTCAGCAGTGTGGATTATACTAGTGTAGCTCCCAGTACATTATGAGTTCAACAGTGTGGACAATACTAGTGAATCTCCCAGTGCATTATGGGTTCAGTGATGTGGGTTATACTACCATAGCTTACAGTGCATTATAAATTTAACAGTGTGGATTATACTACTATAGCTATGAGAGCATTATGGGTTCAGTGGTGTGGACTATACTCTCATTGCTCCCAGTGCATTATTAATTTATCAGTATGGATTTTATTACTATAGCTTCCAGTGTATTTTGGGTTCAGCAGTGTGGGTTACACTGCCAGTAGCATAGCTCCCAGTGCATTTTGAGTTCCACAGTGTGGGTTACACTACCATAGCTCCCAGTGTATTATGGGTTCAGAAGTGTGGGTTATACTATAGCTCCCAGTGCATATGGATTCATCAGTGTGGATTATATTACTGTAGCTCTCAGTGCATTATGGGTTCAGCAGTGTGGGTTATACTACTGCAGCTCCCAGTGCATTATTGGTTAAAAACTGTGGATTATACTACTGTTACTCCCAGTGCATTTGGGTTCAGCTGTGTGGATGATACTAGTGAAGCTCCCAGGGCATTATGGGTTCAGTGGTGTGGGCTATACTACTGTAGCTCTCAGTGCATTATGAGTATAGCAGTGGGGGTTATACTACCATATCTCCCAGTGCATTGTGGGTTACACTAGCATATCTTAAAAGGCTCCCTATTTTCAGGGAATTTTCCTGATTTTGCCATTTTATGTTAGCGTCCCCCTGCTTCACATGGTGCCATTCCAATTTCCACCAAAATCATAAGAATCAAAACACAAACACTTCCTTGTCTTATAATCATTGCATTCCTTCCATCTTGTAGTAAGCTGTGCCCATAAATGAGGGCCTTGTTAAAATGTCCCTGATTTTATATCTCAAAAGGAAGAGCTCACCAGCATGTGGAAGACTTGTAACTAGCTCTTGGTCTCATTTACACTGCAATCTCTGCTTAGTCCAAGCATTTGGCATTCTCTCAAGATTTCACGTGAAACCTGCTGAATGTATTTCTATGTGGACACCACTTGGATCTGAAATTGCCCCATTCAGACCTCCCCAAACCTCCAGCCCCACTTCCCAGCAGCTTATGTCACCTCTAGCCTAAATCTCTCTTGACTATGGACCAACAAAGATAATACAAGAGGTTGTTGTGCTGAGGTAACCTGCCTGCACGTTACAGAATGCTAACTTATCAGCCATACCTAAATATATACATATATACATTTATATCCTACACCCTGTGATACACAGAGCATATGATACAGTATTTATTACATTTCTTAGCATTTCTTTTATTCAGTGATCAGGAGTTCAGTTACTGTTTTTTCTTACGAAAATCAAATTAATCCATGGATTCAAATTTGAAAGTCTTTCCAGTTTTTTTTTTAAAGTCCACTACGCCCCAGGTCCCAGATTCTGGGAGTCCAAATTTCTAAGAGAAAATATTTGAAAAGTGATATAACACTAGCAAAATAAATATTGCTTTTCAAAAATATCAAGTTTTTTTGTCTTCCATATCTTGAAAACATAAAGTGCCATGATCAAGGTAACTAATTTATAGGGACTGAAAGTAATGACATTTCATTTTCAAGACTAGAAATTCCAGGACTGCACCGGAGGTTCCTAATATAATTTCTGGATTTTCCTGGGATGCTACTATCAATCTTTTAGTATGTGTATAAATAATCAGAATAAAAGAAGGCTTACTATACAGACAACTAAACAAAGCAAAATGAAAATATTACAGGAAAAAAATGCAAAGGAAAATACAAGTTCTGTTGATTCACAGATCTGGTATAAAATGCCAGATTTCATTAAATGCTTTTTTTTCTACCAGGTGCAGACAGTCCAAATTCTACAATGTTACCAAGTCTTCAGGTTGGAACTGAGACCAGTGACCTTGGCAATCATTATCATTTCGCCCATTTTGCTAGTCCTTTATTTTTGATAGATTTTTACTGAGTTTGGTTTATCAGGTATTACCAAAATAGAATTAACTGAAACCTTAATCATTTGTGAGTTCTGCTTGAAGATACAAGCAAACTTACTTTAACAAAACATTAGAAAAGAACGATTGTGATAAAACACAGCTTACAAACTTATTGTTTTATAAAGTTCCTAAGTACTGTATTCACATAGGTTACTCTCCCAGACAGAACATCCAGCTAGTACTGGCATATTATTTCAGCCACTTACAAGGAAATGCAGTTTTACAGTACATTATGTTATTGCAACTGAAGTGCACAGTTACTGTAGTATCTGCTCTAAGGCATTCATTTTGAACTAAAGTTAAGCAATAGACTCTTTAGACTTCTAAAAGTGCTATTGAAGCAGGCTGGTTAAGCATGCTAGTTACAGTACCTTGTATGGTCTTGGTGACATCTGTTTATCATGCCTTAAGCATATTACAAAACTGCAATATTATAGTAAAGAAGATACAATCTGTCACTGAGTGGACATCTCCCCAGGATGCAAACCAGAGAACACGACTTCACAGAACTCAACCTGGTGAAACCGTGAGCGTGTAGACACACCTTCACAAAACTCTACCTGGAGAAACTGTCAGAGTGTACACACATCTTCACAGAACTCTATCTTGAGTAACTTCAGTGTGTAGACACAGCTTTATAGATCTCCTGGAGAAATTGTCAGCATGTAGACACACTTTCACAGAACTCTACCAGGTGAAGCTGTTAGTGTGTAGTAACTTCTTCACAGAACTCCACCTGGAGAAACTGTTAACACATACACATGAACCTTCACAGAACTCTGTCTTGAGTAACTGTTAGTGTGTAGACACACCTTTATCGAACTCTACCTGGAGACATTGTCAGCATGCTGACACACCTTCACAGAACTGTTACTGATAAAACTGTAAGCATGAAAGTAACACCTTCACAGAAGTCTCATTGAAAACCTGTCAGTGTGAAGCCACACTTTCACAGCACTCTGTTTTGATCAGTTTGCTGAAACCTGATCAAGTTCTACTAAAACTGTGCATCCTCGTGAGTGTACATGAGAGCCTGTTGGCATGTCCCTATGTCAGCAGTATCACCTTTGCTTAGAATGCACACTCTACGACCAGAGGTAGTGAGGGAGTGTAATGAAATGCTACACCACAATCAGAGCCAAAGGATTGTGGTTACAGAAAATACTGTCAACTTGTGGGGCATCTGACTCTTGTGGTGGGCAATTATGGTCCTTTTGCTGGTTACTGGGACCTCTGAGATATGCTGTCCTAAGCAATTAATTAGTATGTGGCAGGGGCAGTTGAAAACCTGCAGGTGACATTTTGTTCGAGGAAGGAGAGAAGGAGGGTGCCTCTGCCAGGACAGTAACAGCAGCATTTCAATGTATGGTGGTCCCCTTTTGCTCACCTCATTTTCATGCAGATGGCAAGCAACTGCAGGAACACTGGGAATCAGATGCAAAGTGTTGAGATCAACAGGAAAATATCATCTGGACCCGACTTATCCAACACCCTGCTGTTCACTTCTCAGTCATAGCCTGCAGTGATGTGATTCTGTCATAGTGGCAGATTCCATTTTGTATAGATGGCAGGCCAGTTCAAGGTACAGCTTTTTTCGAAGAGTGAAGCATCCCCAATCTTCTGGCTAATAAGACCACAGATTATGACTTTTTGGACCAGCTGGATGCCTTATGGCAAAACCATGGCTTTGCACAGATCATTCTTTTTACAAACAACATAGAACGCACCATCAATGGATTCATATGATTTTATAAGTCATTAAAGATGCTTCAATAGGATTATAGCGGAGTCTCTAAGACTTCACCAATGCCCATTAATGCCCTGGCTTCCTTTCTCCAGAAGTAAAAGGAATTCCTCAGAACCTTGGATGAGGCTCCAGGACGGCACTCGGCTATACTGCCAGAGGAGGTAAACCTCAAATTGTTCAGGACAGCTAAGTATAAACAACATTTCCTTCACTGACAGAAATATTGCAGTCTCAGTCAGGGGACATTGAAATGATGGCTCTATGTCCTGCCCCTTTTGAGGGGGCACTTGACAAACCTTACCAGTCTGCAGACTCTCAATGGACACACTGAGCCCTGTTTTGAAAGGCTACCTCCTATTATATGCTGCCTATGGCAATAATCCTTTAACAACTGGAGCAGAACTGAAAAGTTCACTATTTGCAAACTCCCAGAGAGCATGGGGTTGTTATCTTTGTAAATGCACTCCATGCTGTGTGGCGTTTTGCAGGATCTGCACGTTATTTACATGTATTGGCTGTGAGTCTGATGTAGTAGGTGGTGTAAGATTTACTATTTGTTATTTGTGCAATTTTTTGCAATATTCGGATTGTACAAGTTTTCTGCACTGCATAAACTGAACTGAGAAGAATTCACTGCATTGAGCAGAAACTCCACATTCAGTGAGTCTGATGCAACATGATATTCAATGGGCAAACAAGCCTGACATTCAGTAAATTGTGCTGAAACATGACATTCAATGGGCAAACAAACCTGACATTCAGTAAATTGTGCTGAAACATGACATTCAATGGGTGCTGCAACTTGATATTTGGTTGGGTGTGTCCAAACTTGAAATTCAGTGAACTGTGTCTGAACTTAATGTTCATAGATTTCCGTCGAAACTTGTCATTCACTGGATTGTGATGACATGCAACATTTAGTCTTTTATGTCCTAATGTGACATTCAGTGGTTTGTGTTGAAACCTGACATTCCATGGTTTGTGCCAACACTGAAATGGAAGCATTGTGGCTTTCAAATTGGGGTTGGATATATTTTTGGCAGAGTGTGGAACAATTGGTTACAATTGCTGAGTTAATTGAGGAACAGATTCAGAAGACTGTGTTTCTTGTCCTAACCCATGTTTTGTGATTCAGTGGATTGTGTTGAAATTTAACATCCACTGGGTCATGTCAAAACTTGACATTCAAGTGCATTGTGTGACTCTTGACATTCTGTCTATTGTGTCAAAACTTGACATTCAATGGATTGTGTAGAAACTTGACATTCAGTCTGGTGTGTTACACCTGACATTCAGTGGGTCGTGTCAAAATTTGACATTCAGTGGTTGTGTGGAACATGACATTTAGTCACTTGTGTCAAAACTGACATTCAGCCAGTTGTGTAAGAAACTTAACATTTAATCAGTTGTCTTAAACTTGACTTTCGGTGGGCTGCTAAAACTTCGCATTCAGTGGATTGTGTTGAAACTTAATATTCCGTCACTTGTGTTAAACTTGACAATCAATCAGTTGTGTTCAACCCTGACATTCAGTGGATTGTGTTGAAACTTGACATTCAGTGGGTTGCTGAGGAACTGTTACTCTATTCTGGCCCATAGAGTCTATTTGTGTATGGCCTATCTGTGAAGTAGTGCAGGATTCCTCCTCTACACGCTGTGTCTCCCGGTTGTGAATCATGGCCACTATGTGAGCTAGATCCAGACTGTTCATCATCATGCTCATGAACTCTTCATCTTTCTTTGCCCCATCAACAAACTCCTCCAGGGAGAGCTCACCTAAAGCAGAGAAAAGTCAGAGAATCAAACAGTGCCTGCTCTATTGGATGTAGCGCTGTCATTTACACAACACAGACTGACTTGGAGAATGTACTTGTCAATCAAACAGTACAAAATCACTGAAAGAGTGGTGGATCTATCAGTCAAACAGCACCAGCTCTATTGGATGTAGCTCTGTCATTTAAACAGCACAGACTAACTTGGAAAGTGGATCAATCAATCAAACAGCACCAGCTCTATCGGAGAGTAGCAATGTCATTTAAATAGTGCAGACTAACTTGAAGAGTGGATCTATTAATCAAACAGCACCAGCTCTATAGGAGAGTAGGTTTGTCATTCAAACAGCACAGACTAACTCAGAGAGTCCGTCTAAGTCTGTTCATCAATCAAACAGCACCAGCTCTACTGGACAGTAGCACTGTACTTTAAACAGCACAGACTAACTTGGAAAGTGGATATATCAATCAAATAGCACCAGCTCTATTGGAGAGTAGCACTGTCGTTCAAACAGCACAAACTAACTTACACAGTCCGTCTATCAATCAAATAGCACCAGCTCTATCGGAGAGTAGCACTGTCATTCAAACAGCACAGACTAACTTAGTCCATCTATCAATCAAGCAGCGCCAGCTCTGTCGGACAGTAGCACTGTCATTCAAACACCACAGAGTAACTTAGACAGTCCATCTATCAATCAAACAGCACCAGCTCTATCGGAAAGCAGCTTTGTTATTTAAACAGCACAGACTAACTTGGAGTGTGGATCTATCAATCAAGCAGCACAAACTCTCTCTGAAAGAGTGGATCTATCAAACAGCACCAGCTTATTTGGAGAGTAGATCTATCAATCAAACAGCACCAGCTTTATGGGATGGTAGATCTGTCAATCAAACAGCACCAACTTTATGGGATGGTAGATCTGTCAATCAAACAGCACATACTCACTCAGAGAGAGAATCTGCCAAACAACACAGAGCCATTAGGATTATTGGTGTTGGGAGGCGGGTCACATGAGAAAACAATGTACTGGAAGTTTCATAATCTGCACAATGAAAATTTTATGGAGTTTATTAAAAACTTCAGCAAAAAATGTTCACTTGCATGCTAGTTCAAGTAATTAAAAATGCATTTCTGACTTTTTCTACATTCTGTGCTGTTTGCATACTTTTGCTAGGAGAAATATGGCAAACTACAGTAATGTACATTTAAATTTGTTTAAATGGCAGAAAAGGGGCCTTGTGTTTCAACCCATCTTTTCCAGTGACCAATAAATGAATAAAAGTTGCTTCAGTGCAGAAAAATATCAACACTGTTATTCTTCATTTTGCAAAGTTTTTTACATTCTGCATACTTTGAAAAAGATTTGCAGTTTAGAAAAAAAAATTGCGAAATGTGAAAATTCTGTAATGTTCTCCCATGTTTTGGGAACCTGGGCACAAATGATGTGTGAAAATTATGTACAGTTCTGATTGGGATACCAGCTAGAGCCCATATAAGTGCTGACCACAAAGCCTTGTGGTGATTGGAGCAGGTCACATCACTAATGCTTCTCTGCTGAATTGTCAGTCTCAGAGCAACATTAGCACCAGTTCATGGGGAAAGGGCTGCATGGATGCAGTTAGTGACAGATACAGGAATGATGAGTACCCAATGAGACCTCCTCCTCGGAGCCTGGATAAGACCAGCAGTGCAGTTCCTAGGAAGTTAATGGAGGGGGGCACATCTCTATTAGGACTGGACAGAAGCTGGGGGCATGACTGTCCTTTGGATAGTTACCTGCTCCAGCAGCAGTACTGTAGCTGCCCTCTGTGGAAAAAGATGAGGGATTTGGGGTGGGGACATACAGTATGGGGGAGGAAGGCGCAGTATGGCTCACCATCTCCATTGATGTCAATCCTCTCAAAGACCCTGTTGGTAAATTCTTCAGCTGAATTCTCCTGATCACAGCCATTTATAGCTCGGATGGCCTAAAGGAATCAAAGGGTCAGTTAGTTTTCAGTCCACAGCTAATCTTCACAAAGCCCCACATCAAAAGGTTGTAATCCCAAACAAAATTAGAAGTTTAATCCGATTTGGGACTAACTAGGTAAAGTGGTTAGTAACTGCATTAACTGCCAGCAAACAATATATTTCTAGCTAAGGTATGCTGTAACTCAATTTACTGGCATTATGGATCCGAACACCTACTATATTCAACACATCACTGCAGTACGCAGTCAGTATACCTTATTCTAATGCACCATCTCTGTAAAACAGGGGCTACAGGTGTATTCAAGGCTATCTATCTGTGTCATAGTGTTCCAGCATCCCTGTACACACTGTCATAGAAACATAGACTTTGCTGGCAGATAAGGACCACTTGGCCCACCCAGTCTGCCCATTTCCCTACCTGTTGGATAAGCTGCAGATTCTAGTTAACCAACAGCCTACTTCCTGCAACCCCCCACTATAATTGCCTTATGTCTGTCCCATGCATGTTTGAATTCCCCCACTGTTTTAGACCCCACAACCTCTCCAGGAAGGTGATTCCATGCGTCCACCACTCTCTCGTGAAAAGATTTCTCCACATTCCCCTGAGCCATCCCCCCTCTAACTTTAAATTGTGCCCCCTTGTTCTTACACATCTCTTTTTCTGAAAGATGCTACCCTCCTGGACTTTGTTGATTCCCTTGAGGTACTTAAAAGTTTCTATCATGTCCCACCTTTCCCTCCTTTCATCAAGGGTATACATATTAAGCTCTCTCAGTCTCTCTTCATATGGTTTCCGATGTAGACCCTGCACCATTTTAGTTGCCCTCCTCTGGACTGCTTCCATCCTGTATATGTCCTTGCATAGATGAGGTCTCCAAAACTGCACGCAGTACTCCAGATGGGGTCTTACCAAGTGTCTGTACAGAGGGATAACCACTTCCCTTTTTCTACTTGTGATGCCCCTCCCTATGCATCCCAGTATCCCCCTGGCTCTCCTTACTGACCTCTCACATTGCTTACCCACCTTTAGGTCATCTGATATGACTACACCCAGATCCCTTTCCATTATTGTTGTTGTTAGTACCTCCTCTCCTATTGTGTACTCTTCTCCTGGATTTTTACTTCCCAGGTACATTACTTTGCACTTCTTTGCATTGAATCTAAGTTGCCATATGTCTGACCATTCCTCCAACCTTGCCAAGTTCCTTTTCATCCTTTCTACCCCTCCTCATGTATCAACTCTGTTACAGATCTTTGTGTCATCTGCAAAGAGGCATACCTTTCCTTCCAGACCCTCTGCAATGTCACCTATAAAGACGTTAAAGAGGACTGGACCCAGTACTGAGCCCTGAGGTACTCCACTAGTAACCCTCCTTTCTTCAGAATGTGTTCCATTCACTATTACCTTCTGTGTCCTGTTGTGCAGCCAGTTTGCTACCCAGGCTACCACCCTGGGACCCACTCCCAGGCTGGCTAACTTGATTAGTAATCTTTATGGGGACTGTGTCAAATGCCTTGCTAAAGTCTAGGTAGGCCATATCCACAGCCCCTCCTGGTCTATTACTTTGGTCACCCAGTCAAAGAAATTGATTAGATTCGTCTGACATGACCTTCCTGCTGTGAATCCATGCTGCTTTGGGTCCTGTGCCCCGTTGGCCTCTAGGTACTGAACAATTCTTTCTTTCAGAAGTGATTCCATCATTTTCCCCACCACTGAGGTCAAACTAACAGGTCTGTAGTTTCCTGCTTCTGCCTTGCTCCCACTTTTGTGAAGGGGAATGACATCTGCCCTACTCCAGTCCTCAGGTACCACCCCATCCTCCCATGATTTGTTAAAAAGTGTGGTCAGTGGTGTCACTAGGTCCTTCCTTAGTTCTTTTAGGATTCTAGGGTGAATCCCGTCAGGCCCCATTGCTTTGTCCACCTTGAGTTTTAGGAGTTCTTTTAGGACTCTTTCTTCTGTAAATGGACTGGCGTCAACCCCACTACCCAGAGTGCTTCTATTGTTTGGTTTAGGTAACTCCTCCTCTTCTTCTTTGTGAATAGGTGAGCAAAAGTATTATCTCAGTATTCTGCCTTTTCACTGTCTCCTCTGCCCATCTCCCTCTCCTTTATTAATCTTCACTATCCCTCCCTTAACCTTTATATGCTCCCTAATGTACCTATAAAAGGTTTTATCCCCCTTCTTAACTGAGTTGGCTATCTTTTTCTCGGTTTGGGCCTTTGCTTTTCTGACTGCTTTCCCCACTTCTTTCTGCTTTAATTGATACAGTTCCCTGTCGTGCTCCTTCTGTGATTCCTTATACTGTCATAGTAAATCCTCCCCAAGTGCTCTCACCATATACTCTACTTCCCCATGAGCTATCAATCATTATACACAGTATCTTTACCATGTGCTATGAATCATCATATATCTTTCCCATGTGCTATCAGCATATACTGTATCTTCCCTGTTAGCTATCAATCATATAATTCCCTCATGTGCTATGAAACATTATTTATCTTACCTGTGTGCTATGAATCCTGTCTTCCCTGTGTGGTGTCAGTCATCATTTACCTTCCCCATGTGCTATGAATAATCTTATATCTTCCTCATGCGCTATCAGCATATTCTGTATCTTCGCCATCAGCTATCAATTATAATCATTTCCTCATATGCTACGAAACATTATTTATCTTGCCTGCATGCTATGACTCATAATACATCTTCCTTGTATTCTGTCAGTCATCATTTAACTTCCCCATGTTCTATGAATCATCATATATGTTCCTCATGTGCTGTCAGAATATACTGTATCTTCCCCATGAACTATCGAGCCTATATTTTCGTCATGCACTATGAAACATTAGTTATTTTCCCTGCATGCTATGAATCATAATATATGTTCCCGGTGTGCTGTCAGTTTATACTGTATCTTCCCCATGTGCTGTCAATATTAACTGTATCTTCCCCGTGTGCTTTCAGCATATACTGTATCTTGTGCTATAAGTCATAGACCTTTCCCATGAGCTAGCTATCATAATACATTTTCCCCATGTGCATTAATCATCTTTTATCTTCCCCAGGAGCTATCAATATCCGTATACCTAGCTTATGTGCTATCAGTCATATACTGTATCTTACCCATGCGTTACCATCCTAAAAAGAGAGGCAGTTTAGCCTTAAGGTCACAGTTCAGAGTGGTGAGCCTGTAGACCACATTGTGTGACCCCGAGCAAGTCACATAACCTTTCTTGGATTGCTCACTAATCCATCTCTGTCTTCTTTGAATGCCCCAGTCTGCACTGAAAATTACAGCAACTTTCTGTTTCCTCTCGCGGCACTATCATTATAGATTAGTACTACATGTTATCATCAGAAATCAATGCTCAGTACTACTGTCAGAAAGTTGCTCTGTGCACTATCATTATAGAGTAGCACCGTATCTGATAATCAAATACAGTATCAACTGAGTACTATCATTTGAGAGTCACTCTGTGCACTATCACTTTAGATTGCCTATTATGCAAGATAAATCTGCTGAGTACTATCGTCAGACATCATCTCTGTAAACAAACATTATAGGTTATCACTGTAAATAATTATTCTAGATCAGCTCTGAGTACTCATCAGAAACCCTTGCTGTGCAGTATACCATCAACAGCTTATTCTGGTTCACTTTAAGCTGGTTTGCAACTGTACCCCACTTCGATGAGGCTGACAGTATGCTGCATAGTCAAGCCCTCATTAAATAAAACTATCATTATAGGCTGGCACTGTGCACCTCATCACAAATCTGTTCCTCACCTTTCACCACCAATATTTCTGTCAGTGTGAAGAAACCTGGACCATAACCATGTCCTCAGACTATACCTGACCCTGTGTAAAAACAGAACCCTTTAGTCTGCAGTGCTGTCAGTCTCTCACCTTTCACTAAGACTTACTATATCACAGTGTGGGGAAATCTGCACTATACCTGCCCAGCACTGCACCTGGTCCTGTGTATAAATGAGGGGCTTGGGTCTCTAGTCCTAACAGTCCTTCTCTTTTCTCCAGCACAGAATTCATCCTAGTGAGAGGAAGCCTGTGTTACACCTTTCCCTGCTGTGCATGGCCTAGGCATAAATTGCACTGTTGGTGTCTCAGTCTTCCTCCTTACCCCATCTCTTCCTCTATACCCCAGTCTTCAGCCCCTGGAATTAGTACAACTTGGTGCTTGCCTGTCTTCTGCTGGCTTACCTTAATAATGTTCAATAGTTCATGCCTGTCTATGCAGCCATTCCCATCCACGTCATACAG
This sequence comes from Neoceratodus forsteri, assembly GCA_016271365.2. Taxonomy (NCBI): domain Eukaryota; kingdom Metazoa; phylum Chordata; order Ceratodontiformes; family Ceratodontidae; genus Neoceratodus; species Neoceratodus forsteri. The sequence goes on from CM028131.1 coordinate 59,450,472, forward strand.
CTTGAAGTACCAGCGCAGTTTCTGTTCCATTTTCCCTCGGAGAACAAGGCTCAGGGCTGCCACATACTCCATGAAGTCAATGTAACCATCCTGTACAAAAAGAGTACAACACAGGTTAATGCAGTCCCAGCCAAGTAGCATCACCAGCCCTGTGTCTCTCACAGATGTCCTTCCCCATGTCAGGCATTGTTCTCCCATTTTATCGTGGCCAGGTTACCCCAGTCATCCATCAGTACCACCACCACCAATGTTCCTATGGTCCTCTGCTGTGTTGGTGGAAAGAAATGACATTCTACTCATGTTAATACAGGCTTATTGTTTAGGTGGCTTTCTGAGTAGGTGTCCCTGTCCATGTACCATCACTCTCTCCACTGAATGATTTATTACATAATAAACCTCTCTTGTTTATATAAAGTGAAAATTTTAAGAAATCTCATACCAAGGATGCTGTTTGATTACAACTGTGTGTGGGCATGTGCATCTTTCCCCCTTTGCCTCGCCTCCCACCACCACCACCACCAGCACTTAGACAGCTTACATTTGCTGAAAGTTTTAATTTCTCCTGTCCATTCTTCATCATTCACGTCTACCATTTGGGACTGTCTGAGATTGGATGCCAAATCAGCAGCAGCCAAGAACCTGAACAAGTGGCCTACTGGTGTAAGGATAGAAAACAGCCTCCAGGTATAAGGACTGACAACAGCCTCCAGGTATAAGGACTGACAACAGCCTCCAGGTAAAAGGACTGACAACAGTCGTCAGGTATAAGGACTGATAACAGCCTCCAGATATAAGGACTAACAACAGCCTCCAGGTATAAGGACTGATAACAGCCTCCAGGTATAAGGACTGATAACAGCCTCTAGATATAAGGACTAACAAAAGCCTCTAGGTATAAGGACTGACAACAGTCTACTGGAAGAAGGACTGACAACAGCCTCCAGGTAGAAGGACTGGCAATAGCCTCCAGGTAAAAAGACTGGCAACAGATTACAGGTAGAAGAACTGGCAATAACCTCCAGGTAAAAAGACTGGCAACAGCTTACAGGTAGAAGGACTGGCAATAGCCTCCAAGTAAAAAGACTGGCAACAGCTTACAGGTAGAAGGATTGATAATAGCCTCCAGGTAAAAAGAAACAGCTTACAGGCCTGACAACACCCTCAGGTAGATGGACTAACTACAGCATACCGAAAGAAGGACTGGCAACAGCCTACAGATAATAGGACAACAGTCTACAGGTCTAAGAACTAACAACAGTCTGAAGGTACAAGGGTTTTAGGGGTTTAACAAAGGTTGTTCCTGGTAAATGTTTGCACATCAAACTTATTTCAACCCTACTTGTGATGAGTTGGGGGGGGAAGGGAGACGTGATGAACACAGAGCCCCTTCCAGCCTTTATTATTAACTTACTTTATTATTATGTTCTGATGTAAGGGCTGAAGATAACCTATATGTTGGTTAAATGCTTGAAGTAGCTGGTACATTATTAACATGACACTTAGAATCCAACCTTTTGCTCGGCTGGAACCCAGGAGGTAGCCATTCTCTGTAACCCCCTCTCTAAGGTTCTGCATTGAAACAAGTTCTAGCTCAGTGCATTTTACCTGGTTACACATTTTAAATAATTACATTAAAGCATCCTATATTCTTGCAATATAAAATGGAATAAAAATTATCAAGCTATACGGAGTAAATAAGATAGAAGGGGCACTCAATATTTATATATAGCTATATAGCTGGAGTTTGGTGCTGCAATGCAGTTGAATCTCTTGAACAAATTAAGAATAGATTCCTGTGATAATGTCTCTCAGTCCTATATCGACTCCTCCTCTTATTAGACTAGAAGTAGGAACAATCCCTATTAAGCACATCTCAAAATAATATACTTGGGTAGGGTGTTGCAGATGGAGGAGGGAAGACTTCCAAATCTATGTTTAAGATAAATCAATGTCCATTTTTTCTGAGAACCCCAGGTCCTCCTTTGGCTTAGAAATCTAAGATGTCTTTTACAGAAGATAAGATGTGCAGACCATTGAGTAGTCCAGTGGGAAGCAGATGAACATTTTTTTCTAATTAAACTCTGTCAAAACATGATTAATCAACAGTTTAAAACAAACAGATCTGTCCACCTTATATGAGTGCAGGACTGAGATTCAGCTCCCAAGATTCAAAGAGCCTCTGACATCCCAGAGAAAGCTTTGAGAAACATAACATTTATTTAGAATTCAGCATGTAACTCAGATGTTTCTTGCATGTACTTTCTTCTCATTCTTTGCTACCAAGGAGGTTTGCATGAAAAGAGGATCTCTGTCACTTAGCGCCCAGTCCACAAAGAGATTTGCACTCACTGTGGGGTGCTTACATAGCCGGATGGAGCATAAAGGTCCTACTGCATGCATGCAGACAATTCCATGCATCTTCAGCCCTGGATGCACTTCCCCTCCACACCCAATCCAAATCCACACAGGCCAAGGCACGGGGCATCTGTCTAATAACTCCAGGCTGGTTACTGCCAACAGTACACTAATTCCTGTTCTGTTATATGGTGCTCTACTTCTTCAGACACTAAAGTGCATACAGACTAATGGATTAAAGGTCCTCTACAATAAAATCATAGATTTACCTGCAGTTAAGGATGTCTAACATTTACAAGTTCCAAATGATATGTAGGGACTTTAGATAAAGAACACTTGTGCTTAAGTTGGGCAAGGTAAAGTTGATACCCTCGTATTGGGATAGCCATCCTAAAGTCCTGTATAAAGAAGCAGTGGCAGGTATCGTCGGGGTAGTCAGTGCACATCTCCAGATCTATTGTAATGGCAAGCCTACGGAGAATATGAAATGCAGCTTTAGAGTATACTGTATAAAATCAGCATTGTCAAAATGCGGCATTATCAGAGGGTTCACAATATGAGTTCTAACAGCAAGAGGAATGCATACTATATAGTGATACAAAGCCCTCATTTCCAGTCCAATTTTCTATCATAATACTGTACGTCAATGTATGATTCATATTTTAAAGATGGATCCAAATAGACCCCAAGGTACAGTATTCAAATTCACTACATTTTTTGAAAAGATGTATTATTCAAGGTAATAATCCAGCAGTGCTTCACATAGGGAGCACTATTGTGATGTCTTTCACTCATTAAAGTGGCCCTCGTTTAAAGGACGATTCCACTATCCTCACCTTTGCCACCCCCAACCTTAGTGATGTGATGGTAATTAAACCCATGAGGAGAATGCGCTGGTCCTCCAGTTTTATGCTACTTGTGGTTCCAAGAACAAGGTCCTCTGTGGGCAAAATGTCCTCTATCTACACTGTCCTTTATTTTATTTATTTATTTATTTGCTTTTGGTAACTGGGTGAGTGCACTAGACATAGAGATGCCTATTTTCAGGCACGACCCGGGAGAATACAAGTGAGAAAATAATACATGAGCTGTACAATTTATCTGTGGAATTCTCTACCCACACACCTTTAGAATTATTCCTCCCTTGGTGGATAATAATCATTGAGGGGGATTAATAGTAGTTTTAATTTATACTGTAAAACCAAACACCATTGTTTGAGTTTGGCAGGTACGGAGGACAAGGAGACTTGCTTCAAAATACAACTGTGATGGAGCCATTCCTTTGAAGAGTTTTGCTGGTTAACCGGGAGTCCACATCCACCTATATTTAAGATGGCATCATTTGCATTTGGGTGAGTATCAACACCCATCACATTTTTATCCAGATCAGGTATAGAAAGGAGAGAAGAGGCAGGGAAGTGGCACAGCAACAGCAAAAAGTGAATTAAAAATATTGTAAGTCTGAACTCAACTCAACACCAGAGAATAAAGAAGGAGACTGAAGAATTATCTGACTCCTATGGTGACGACTCAAGCACTTCTTCTGTAACCATGGAGAGATAGTAAGCACTAGGAAACTAGACATTTATGTAGGTATGTATTGATTGTTTTATGTAAGTTTGATAAGTAGATGGGTTGCTGAGACACTGTCCCTTTGTCTGGGTGACCCAGATTTAATTACATAGAATTGAGTATACAAGTGGCATTATGGTGTACAGGCAATTTGAATGATAGGAGTCAGCTCATAAATGCAAAGTTCACACACCCAGTAATTAGTTACTCAGAAACAAAATACACAAGGGACCAAAATTACGCAAACAACCGCAGAAGGCTATCTATGCAGGGTAACAATGGATATGCATGGCGAGTACCCTCAGCAGTAGCTTCTTCATAGACTACAGTCATGGAGTTAAAATTTGAGACTTTTCTTAAAGACAGCATAAGTAGTGTAGTCCTGGACCATAGAAGGAAGCTTATTCCATAGGTGTTGATAAAGAATCATCACACCGTGGCTAATTTCACCCTGACTTCTCCATATTTCCATGTTGTGCCGGATATAATTTCTGATAGTAACTACACAGTTATACATGGACTAATATATGGGGTAGTGTGAGTAACAAGAATTTCACACACACCCAAGGTGCTGGATGTCACATAAACCCCAAGAGTGAAGCTCAAGGGGTTTATCTAGGCATGCAACACCAAGGCTGTGTGTAAAATTCAGGTTTACACACTACCCCATATTTTATTTTATATAATTCCTGGGTTTCCCTTTTTTGCCTCAGCAATTATACAAAATGAAAAGAAGTTGCTGTGCAGCCGCGGTCTAGTTAGGTTACAGCACGCGGTTCGAAGTCACCTTTATTTATTTAAAAGTTGTTGTTTTTTTTTTATTTTGTGGGCAGTGAAAGTTAACTTTTTCATTCGTTGCAGTACATTTTTTTTAATTACTTACTGCCAAATCCAAGTGGCAGTTCTCTCTCTCCAGTGGTTTGACTGGAAGAGCAGCAGCAAGTGCATGCACAGAGTGAAGGAAACCGTGCATGTGTTTGCCATTATAAACACTCCTTTAAAACGGCAAATTACACCACGGTTTCCCTATGGGAAAAAGGGAAAGTCAGTTATTACAGTCTTTTAATATATGTGCTAGAAAACTACTTTAGAAATAATGCTGTAATGTAGACTTTGTTTATATCTCAGCATACAAGATATGCTTTGACCAAATATGAACAAATTAATTTATTGCTATATAAAGATAATTTATGTGATGATTCATTTGTATGTTTGGACAGACACCATTTCATTACTATTATGTTGGCCATATACTCTTGATAGTGCTCATTTAAAATGGAAACATTTGGGGGAGTTAGCCATGTCTGTGCACTTGTCTCCATGTTTGTGTCATTGTGTTAACCGCTGTAGTGAAAGTCTCTGTTCTTGTCTCCATGTCTCTGTCATTGTGTTAACCACTGTAGTGAAAGTCTCTGTTCTTGTCTCCATGTCTGTGTCATTGCGCATAATCCTTTTTTGTGTATGCCTGTGTCTGTGTCTACAGTATGTCCTCATCTGTGCCCTTGTCCTATTTATTGTTGTCTGAGATATGTTTCGTCCTTGTGTGCATCTGCATTGCTGTTTGAGGCTGTGTCCGTGTCTTTGACAATGTCCTTTTCATTCAGCAGTTATGCTTCTCTGTGCAAGTCTTTGATCTTGTGTTTGTATGACTAACTCACCTACTTGTCTGTGTGTTCATCTCTGTGGCTTTACACTTCATTGTCTCTGTAAATTTTTTCCTTCTGTGTCTGTGTGTTGCTACCCTTGCCTGTTTGTGTTCATTTTTTCTGTCAGGGTGCAAATACCCTTGTCGATGTGTGTTCTGTTCCTTGTATGACTGAGTGTAGTTACTCTTGTCTGTCTATTTTTTTCTTGTGTGTCAGGGTGCAGTTATCCTTGCCTATGTGTGTTCTTTTCCTTGTGTGTCTGTGTGTTTGTGTCTGTGCGTAGGTACCCTTGTCTATATATCTTTTCCTTGTGTCTAACAGTAACACTGCTATTTGTTGGTTAAGTTTTTAACTTTGCTGTACATTCATGTTATATCTTTCTTCTTCCATAGAGGTGTTTATCCTCCTGGCTGCCAGCCACCTTCCTCCTCTGGTCACCCACCCCATCACCAACCATCTCAGGGACTTACCTGGAGTCAGATCCAGGAGGGCGGTCCTCCTCCCACCCACCATCCTCCAAATCCAGAAAGTCCCCAGGACCCTGGAGCCGGTGTGGGGGCTGCAATGACTAAGGAGCCATTCAGCTGTGGCAGCTGCTGTTTTCCAGTTTTCTACTCACCCACCTCCCCTGATGCAGTGTATAGCCCAAGGTTGGACTCGTCATGCATGGTGTACCTTGCAGTGAGATGGCAAACTCTCCTGTCTGGCAGAACACTGCAGCACTCCTCCCTGAGCTATTAGTGCAGCACCGTTCCCCTGCCCTGGACCACCCAGCCAACTTCCCAGGTTCTTTCAAAACTCAAGCAACCTGCACAGCAGAGTGACACGCAACCCGTTGGGCCACTGGTGGCCCCTGTTCATTCTTTTTCTATTTCTGTATCATTCTCTGAGCCTTTCCCTCTCTCTCTCTCTCTCTCTCTCTCTCTCTCTCCATATGTATCTCTCCCCCTTTCTGACCCTGTGTCTCTCGTTTTCTCACATTCTAACTCTCTTTCCTTCTCCCTCTAGTTAGTATCTGCTCTGATGCATTCATTTTGAACTAAGGTTAAGCAATAGACTCTTTAGACTTCGAAAAGTGCTACTGAAGCAGGCCAGTTAAGCATGCTAGTTACAGTAGCTTGTATTGTCTTGGTGACACCTGTTTATCAAGCCTTAAGCATATTACAAAATTGCAGTATTATAGTAAAGAAGATACAAACTGTCACTGAGTAGACAACTCCCCAGGATGCAAACCAGAGAACACGACTTCACAGAACTCAACCTGGTGAAACTGTGAGCGTGTAGACACACCTTCACAAAACTCTACCTGGAGAAACTGTCAGAGTGTACACACATCTTCACAGAACTCTATCTTGAGTAACTTCAGTGTGTAGACACACCTTTATAGATCTCCTGGAGAAATTGTCAGCATGTCGACACACTTTCACAGAACTCTACCAGGTGAAGCTGTTAGTGTGTAGTAACTTCTTCACAGAACTCCACCTGGAGAAACTGTTAACACACACACTCACATGAATCTTCACAGAACTCTGTCTTGAGTAACTGTCAGTGTGTAGACAAACCTCTATCAAACTCTACCTGGAGAAACTGTCAGCATGTTGACACACCTTCACAGAACTGTTACTGATAAAACTGTAAGCATGTAGTAACACTTTCACAGAAGTCTACATTGAAAACCTGTCAGTGTGAAGCCACACTTTCACAGCACTCTGCTTTGATGATCAGTTTGCTGAAATCTGATCAAGTTCTACTTAAAACCGTGCATCCTCGTGAGTGCACATGAGAGCCTGTTGGCATGTCCCCATGTCGGCAGCATCACCTTTGCTTAGTATGCACACTCTACGACCCGAGGTAGTGAGGGAATGTAATGAAATGCTACACCACAATCTGAGTCAAAGGATTCAGGTTACAGAAGATACTGCCAACTTGTGGGGCATCTGACTTTTGTGGTGGGCAATTATGGTCCTTTTGCTGGTTACTGGGATCTCTGAGATATGCTCTCCTACACAATTAATTAGTGTGTGGCAGGGGCAGTTGAAAATCTGCAGGTGACTTTTTGCACAGGGAGGGGGAGAAGGAGGGTGCCTCGGCCAGGACAGTAACAGCAGCATTTCAATGTATGGTGGTCCCCTCTTTTGCTCACTTCACATTTCATGTACATGGCAATCAACTGCAGGGACACTGGGAAGCAGATGCAAAGTGTTGAGATCAACAGGAAAATATCATCCAGACCTGACTCATCCAGCTCCCTGCTGTTCACTTCTCAGTCATAGCCTGCAGTGATGTGATTCTCCATCTTGCTCTCCCTGTATATCTCTCATTCTGACCCTTCTCTCTCTCTCTCTCTCTCTCTCTCTCTCTCTCTCTCTCTCATCAGCTCAAGTCAAGTAACTTTACTGGCCTGAAAAAATACAAAGGTTACACATCAAACTATAAGACAAACTTTAGGGCTCCCTAAAGAAGATTCAGGTTGCCTCGAAGTGCAGCAGCATTAGCCTGTATTCACAGGTCCTTCTATAATTATTGTGGCATTAAGACACTGGTTTGCACCTGTATTTTGTTGTTTTTGTAGTCTGTTATTGTTAAGCTTGGACTTTTTAAACACCTTTTTAAAGTCTTGCATTGAGACTAATGATGTTACCTTTCACATGTGTGTGTAATTGTTACTCTTGAACTGTGATTAATTTGGGGATGTCATTATAAATGAGCACTGGACATTGGCCTGATCCTATAAAATCAAATCAACCCATGCCAGGGTACACACCCACCAGACATACTCTCTCCCATACCAAGGTACTGTACATGCTCCTCTGACAAACTTCTATCCCATACCAGGACATACCCCTATCAAATAACCCCCATCCCATACCAAGATGTGCCCTTTCTTATAACCCCTATCCCATATGAGGATGTACCCCATCTAATAACCTCTATCCCATACGAGGATATGCCCCATCTGATAACCCCTATCCCATACCATGTTGCACTACATCTGATAACGTTTATCCCATAGGAGGATGTACCCCTTCTGATAACCCTTATCCCATACCAGGATATACCCTATCTGATAACCTCCATCCCGTATGAGGATGTACCCCACCTGATAACCTCCATCCCATTTGAGGATGTACTATATCTGATAACCCATATCTCAAACAAGGATGCAGCCCATCTGATAACCCCTATCCCATATGAGGATGCATCTCATCTGATAACCTCCATTCCATATGAGGATATATACGTCTGATAACCCCTATCTCTTACGAGGATGCACCCCATCTGATTATGGTTACCACCTTTTAAGAAGCCCAAAGTGGGACATTTCTTACTGAAACATGATGTTTTGCAGGACAGTACATAACCTCGACCAAAGCAACAGACTTGTTTTCTCTATATAATCAGAATTAAGGCTAAATATTGTAGTTTCTTAGTGGCTACATGCTTATCATTTTAAGGTATTTTAGTTAAGGTATTACAGTTTTCTGCAACATTAAGTGGAAAGTTAGAAAATATTTTTTCTACTATAAAGTCAGGACATATAGTATTTTTCATGTTTTTTTGCAGGACACAGTTGCCCAAATCAGGACTGTCCTGCGAAAATCAGGACAGGTGGTAACCCTTCATCTGATAACCCCTATCCCATATGAGGATGTACCCTATCTGATAAATTCTGTCCCCTATGAGGATGTACCTACAGTATTTCTGATAAACACAGTCCCACAACAAGATGCACCCCCATCTAATGACCCCTCCTCAACACCAGGATGCACCCCCTTTTAATAATCCCTATTACATACCATGATACACCTCACATTTGGTAACCTCTAACCCATACAAGGATGCACCTTCATCTGATAACCTGTATCCCATGCCAGATCACTCCCAGATCACTCCCACATCTGATACCCATAACACATACCAGTTGCAGCCCCTGTCAGATAACCCCTAACACGTACCATAATGCCCCCATCTGGCAATACCTATCCTGTAATAGAATATACCCCACCTGATAATTCCTGATGATAGAGGGGTACATCCTTATGTGGTAACCCCTATCACATACCACAAGGTCCCCATCTGATTATGCCTAAAACATACCAGAAGGACACCCTGTCTGATAATCCCTAACCCATTCCAAGATGTACCTCAGTCTGATAACCCCTATCCCATAGCAGGATGCATCTGCCACCAGAGAACCCCTAACCTATATATGAATGCATCCCATCTGATAACCCCTGTCCCATATGAGGATGCACCCCATCTGATAAACTCTATCCCATAAGAGGATGCACCCAATCTAAACCATTCTTTATGTTGCTTTTGGCGCCTAAGGACATTATTGAAACTTACAAACCTTGTAAATTCAGTTACTCTGATTCCTGTACAGTGTGATGTGTTCATGTAATTGCTTTATTATTGCTACTTGTTCTTACTGTATGTTGTGATAATTGCTTGTTGCATGTACTCCCGTAAATTACTCTACACTCACACACACACAGATATCGCAACTGGATACAAGCCTTCCAGGACTCTGCTTGCTAACATGGTAAAATATGTTTACATACATACAAATGTACATACCAGAATGCACATCTGATAACACCTAACCAAGATTAGAATGCACCCCATCTAAATCCTCTCCCTTACCAACACACACACCCTATCTGATAACTCCAAGTCCTAACCCATACATGGATGCATCCCATAAATATATGCACCCCCATATGATAACCTCCAACACTTACAAGGATTGGTACGCATCTCCATATCTAATAACCCTTCCCAGAACCGTGATCCTATGCCAGAATACAGCCTCCTTCTGATCTTCTGATAACCCATAAACCATATCTAGCAGACAGACCTGGATTTGATTCCCACAGCCTCTACTTGCATACTGTGTGACTCTAAGCAAATCACTTAACCTCCCCAGTGCTCCTGGGTCGCCCCTGAAAACAGGCACTTGTGCCTAGTGGGCTTTAACCGGTTAACAAAAGAATAAAATAAAAATAAATATCCTGACTTTTAGTTTGCTGTAATGTAAATGCCTTAATCACCTGATTGCCATTGTCCAGCTCCCCACCAAAACGAGATGTTTCCTCTCAAGGGACTATCCCAGTGGATGGCATTTCAATAAATAAATACTAGCATGCCATACCCCACAACTCCAATTCATTACCAAGCTATATCCCCATCTGATAAACCCAAACACATACCAGAATACAACCCCCTGCTGATAAACCATAAGCCATACTAGAATGCTTACCCCCATAATTCCCCTAACATATGCCTGGACGTTGACACAGGGTGTGACCTGCTGTGCAGTCTGCCTCTTTGCTTCATACACATGTAAGCCCTCACTCCCAGACATCTAAGGGTGTGCTGCAGATGGTAAAACAGAAAGGAGAGAAAACACAATAACTAGCTCACTTATTTGGCCTCAGGGCTGTGGGCGACGACGTACTACTCTGAGACACGTCAGGGCATACAGGCTGCAAGGCATGGGGGGGTAGCACACAGAATACATTTTAAATGAACGACAATGTCCCGACCTGGATTAAACTTCAAAACAGGATTCTTTTATTATTTATTTATTTTATTTTATTCTTTGGTAACTAGGTAAGGCCCACGTGACTGTTCTCAGGGGCAACTCGGAAGCACTGGGGAGGTCAAGTGACTTGCTCAGAGTCACACAGCATGCAAGTGGAGGTTGTGGGAATCAAACCCAGGTCTGTCTGCTGGATGTACCAAGCTCATTCACAGCTCATTACTCTAACCTCTAGGCTAAACCCCATATACCAGGGGTGGCAGTAAAGGCACTTTATGAGGTAGAAAAGTCCAGTTGATGAATAGCTGGGGTCATTCCAACAACCCCAAAGGCACACAGGTAATTTGCTGATCAAATCCCCTCCCAGCTGAATTCACATTTGCATTATCACACAGCAACCAGCCCAGAATGCACACCATTTACTAGGTCCCCTGTAGCATGGACTCCTAAAGGCTCTGGATAACAGGCTCCATATTTACACCAATGGGGGCTTCAGGCTTGACCCTATACAGTCCTTCTTAATACAGACAGAGGTACCAGGCTCTGTAGAGCTACCCAGGGAATAGATAGCAACTTCCCTTGAATCTGGTACCAGGCACACCTTACCCGTCCCTCTGCAGTGGACAAAGCAGGGACCACAGCTCTTAGATTCACATGTACTACAAAAGTTTTCAGTGCAGTTTAGGCACTGGTGCTCATAGGGTTGGCCTCCCACATTATTATTTACATGGCCAGATTAAACTGGAGTTACAGGGGCATATCTCTAAACCTTCTGCCTAATGCGGGGAGGGTGGCACCGAGGGGTGCCAATTGCAGTGCTGGTTTTAAGAATTGGTTTCATCACCTTCCTTCCTTCCTTGCAGCAATACACAGTTCATAGTTGTACACCTTCCTCAGCCTCTGAGTTGATGGAGGTAAAAGATGATTCCCCCTCCTGGGGATCCTTGCCAACTGCAGCCGCCACAATTCAGCAAGTTTTTGTTTGGGCCTTTCACCCTGGAACAGAGGTTCAGCTCCTGGAAGCAGGCACTGCTTGCCTATCTTACACCTCCGAGACCACAAAATCAGTTTCCTGCAGCTCTTTGTACCACAGCAAGCTACCTCCTCCCCACAGGAAACTGGAGCAGGCCAGCTGGCCCAGTCTCCTGAGCCACCAGGGATTTACCCTTTTAGGTGATTTTAACCAGACCACACAGACATATGTGTTTTTAACAGTTACGGAGACCTACGTGCAGACTGAGCCCCTTACAGGGGCTACACATAGAAGGACCCAGTCACTCCATGACAAATAACCATCTTCTGCCAACAAACAAGCTTTTTAAGTACTCCCTACCTTATTCATGTCGAACGTCCGAAACATCTGCTCGATGTAACTGTTTGCTTCAGGAGTCAATCCCCTTATTCCAAAGAACTGTTTGAACTCATGGAGTGTGAGCTGCCCAGAGGGACATTCTGTCATGAACTTTTTGTACCAATGGTGGATCTCCACGGCCTGCAGATCATCCACGGTGGAACTGTTAGCACTTCCCATTGCTGCTGGAGACAGGTCTTCAGGGAGCTTAGTTGGTTCCACTCAAGCTGACCCGACAGTCTGTCTTCCTCCCACTGATCCCTGCAGGCTCTTTAAACAAGAGCAAAAGCTTCATGGCAGCCAATCACAGCCAGTAATCTGCTTTGATAATGCATAAGAAAGGGTTTAAAGTCTCAAGGAGCTAGAAAGGACAGCTGAAATGGTAAGAAAAGCAAGATAATCCTGCAGGGATTGGCTATTTCAGGCCTTGCTGTTATCAAAAGGAGTGGGGAGCAAGGCAGTGTTAAGCAGCTGCTGGCAACCGCTCCTGTTCTACCTTCATTTACTTTCTGTCCTGGCACATTTTTGATTCAATTTGCTAAATATACACTTTAATGCTTTTAGCAGCCTCTTGGCTTTTCCTTTTTTAGTTCCAGAAACCAGGTTATTTCTGGTCATCAGAAACATGGTTCCATACCAGAGAGTCCTCTGTTCTAATCCATCTCAAACAACGAACAAATCTCCCAAACAAGGACCCTCATTTCTCCCCAAAATGGTCAAAACTAGGATCACCAGTCTTCCCACTTAAACAAGTCTCCCTAATCCAGTCCTCCAAAATGTAACATTCCCCCCATCCTAAACAAGGTCACCATTTCTTCCAGATAAACACAGCTGCATAAACAGGGTCACCAGTTCTCCCAGTTTAAACATGTTTCCTTAACTGGGGATGCCAGTTGTCCCCGTGTTTGTACAATGCCTCCTGGTCTTTGGAGGAGTATTTCACTCAATCTTATTTCCAGATGAATTTAATCCTGGTGAAAGTTAAGAGAGCGACTGCACTGGAGACTGAATCCTGTTTACCCACACAGCAGGAAAAGTGTTGGGCAAGTACAGAGCAGGTCTTCTCTGCTCAGATGGATTTAATGATGATGAAGGGTGAAAGACTGCCAGCTCCGAAGCTCTCTGTTTAGCGACAAGGCATGAATAGTGCAGGCTTCCCCCACACTGGTGAACATATTGTTGGTGAAATGTGAGTGACTGACAGTGCTGAAGCCTGAAGCTCTCTTTTTACCCATGGGGCAGGTACAGTGCTGATTTCCACTAGAATGGTGGATTTATTGTTGGTGAAAGGTGAGAGACTGACAGCACTGGAGCCTGAAGCTCTGTGTTTATCCACAGTGCCAGGTATGGTGTGTGGAAGGTACAGTACAGGCTTCCCCACACAGTGATGTGTTTAATGGTGCTAACGGCTTAGGGACTGACAGAACTGGAGACTGAAGACCTGTTTATCCATAGGGACAGGGATAGTGTGGGCTGGTCCAATGCTACTTTCTCCACACTGTGATGTATGTGCTGGTGGTTAAAGCGACAGCACTGGAGAATGAAACTCTAGTAATACATAGGGACATGTATAGTGTGGAGGCAGGTACAGTGCAGGCTTCCAACACTGTCATATATTTAGTGCTGGTGAGAGACTGACAGTACTGGAGACTGAGGCCCTCAGTTTATCCAAAAGTCAGTTACAGCGTGTGCAGGAGCAGTGCAGGCTGCCCCTCACTGTGATGCACTTAGTGCTGGTGAAAGGTGAGTGACTGACAGTACTAGAGTCTGATGCCTTCTGTGTATCACAGGAACAGGTACAGTGTGGGGCAGGTGCAGTGCAGGTGTCCCCACACTGTGACGGATACAGTGCTGGCAAAAGGTAAGGTACTAATAGCACGAGAGACGAAAGGCCTTTCTTTATCCAAAGGGACATGTATAGTGCAGTGAGGGACAGTGCAGGCTTCCCCCATGCTGTGATGTATTTCTTGCAGGTGAACAGCGAGGGACTGATAGCTCTGGAGACTGATGCCCTCTGCTTGTACACAGCATGGAAACTGGTACAAGATGGTACAGGTACAGTGCAGGCTTCCCCACACTGTGATGTAATTAGTGCGGTGAAAGGTGAGGGACTGATAGTATTGGAGACTGTAGCCCTCTGTTTAACCACAGAGAATGGAGTACCTTCATCGTATTCTTCCTCACACTGGCATAGTTGGTGCTGCAGAATGGTATGGGTCTGACAGCTCTGGAAACTAAAGCCCTCTGTTTATCCCCTGGGAAGAGGTATAGTGTAGAGAGTGACAGTGCAGGCTTCCCCACACTGTAACATATTGCTGGTGAAAGGTGAGGGTTTGACAGCACTGGAAACTAAAGCCCTCTGTTTATCCCCTGGGAAGAGGTATAGTGTAGAGAGTGACAATGCAGGCTTCCCCACACTGTGACATAGTACTAGTGAAAGGTGAGGGTTTGACAGCATTGGAGACTGAAGACCTCTGTTTATCCACAGAGACAGGTACAGTGTGGGGCGATTCATTGTAGACTTCCGCACACTGATGTATTTAGTGCTGGAGAATGGTAAGGATCTGACGGCTCTAGAAACTAAAACCTTCTGTTTATCCCCTGGGAAGAAGTACAGTGCACAGAGTGACAGCGAGGGCTTCCCCACACTGTGATGTAGTTCTTGCTGGTGAACAGTGAGGGACTGATAGCTTTGGAGACTGATGCCCTCCGTTTACACTCAACACAGGAATAAGTACAGTGTGGGGCAGGTACAGTGCAGGTTTCACCACACTGTGACGTAATTAGAGCGATGAAAGGTGAGGGACTGACAACTCTGGAGACTAAAGCCCTGTGTTTTCCCCAGGAGTAAGGAAGGTAAAGTGTAGAAAGTGACAGTGCAGGCTTTCCCACACTGTGATGTAGTTGGTGCTGGTAAAAGATGAGGAACTTCTAGCTTTGGAGACTGATGCCCTCTGTTGATATTCAGGAACAGTTACAATATGGGTCAGGTACAGAGCAGGCTTCCTCACACTGTGGTGTACGTAGAGAGGTTGAAAGGTGAAGGACTGGCAGCTCTGGAAACTGATGTCACCTGGGTGTTGATGTGCAATATGGCCACCACTACACATTCAGTCACTTCACTACCAGTCTAGCATTGCTTGTAAAGTGCTTTGGGATACATTGTGTATGAAAAGTACTATATAAATGCTGATTCTTCTTCTGTTTTCTCACAAAGCCAGATACAGTGTGGGGCAGGAACAGTGAAGGCCTCCCTTACAGTGTGATGTGTTTATCACTGGTAATAGATGAGGGACTAACAGCACTGGAAACTGATGCCCTCTGTGTATCCACAGGGACTGGTACTGTAAGGAACGATAACAGTGCAGGCTTACTCATAGAGTGATGTAGTTAGTACAGGTGAAAGACAAGGGACTGACAGCTCTAGAGTCTGAAGCCATTATCTTATCCCCAGGAACAGGTACTATGTAGTGCAGATCCAGTGCTAGCTTACTCACAGTGGGATGTATTTAGTTCTGATTAAAGGTGATGAGTTTGCAGCGCTGGAGACTGATGCTCTCCCTTTATACACAGGATCAGGTACCAGTGTGAGGCAGGTCCAGTGCAGGCTTCCCCAAACTGTGACATATGTAGGACTGGTGAAAGGTCAGGGACTGACAGCTCTGGAGACTAATGTCCTCCCTTTATACACAGGATCAGGTACAGTGTGGGGCAGGTCCAGTGCAGGCTTCCCCAAACTGTGATCTACTGTATGTAGTGTTGGTGCATAGCACATGGCTGCAATAAAAATATTACAGTGACCGGTCATTTAAAGTGACAAAATGACAGTCGTTGCTGGTTGCTTTAGTGGTCGTGCAGGACCCGGGCACAGCTTCTCCGGGTTTTGTGCCCCCTCCTCAAAACACCTCCACCATGGAAGTGATCATAATAAAAATCTGGGTGGTGCTGGGGGCACAGCCCCCTATAGAAAACACACTTGTGTTCCAGAAGGCACAATGTGGACCGCGACCGTGGTTGACATTGTGCCACCGCTTAAAGTCGGTCAACAGGTTTTCTGTCAAACCGGCTTGGTGAAGCTGTGCTGGTGA
Source organism: Neoceratodus forsteri (assembly GCA_016271365.2). NCBI lineage: Eukaryota > Metazoa > Chordata > Ceratodontiformes > Ceratodontidae > Neoceratodus > Neoceratodus forsteri. The sequence goes on from CM028131.1 coordinate 59,467,029, forward strand.
AAGGTGAGGGACTGACAGCTCTGAAGACTGAAGCACACTGTTTAGCCATAGGATGAGGTACAGTGTGGGGCAATTCCAGTGCAGGTGTCCTCAAATTGTGACCTATGTAGTGCTGGTGAAAGGTGAGGAACTGACAGCACTGGAGACTGAAGCACTTTGTTTAGCCACAGGAACAGAGCAGGAAGTTTTAATGTGGGCTTCCCTACAGTGTGTTGGATTTAGTGTGGGTGAAAGATATGGAACTGACAACACCGGAGACTGAAGCCCTCTGTTTATTCACAGGGCCACCTACAGCATGGGGCAAGTACAATGCAGATTTCACAAACAAACAAGCAATTGTTAATGCTGAACATGTTAACTTGCATACTGTTACAAGTTAGAATGACAGTATCTTGAGGCTACAGGCAGATCTTTCTTAACACCAGTAGCCATTGTCTCATGGACTTTGGGCTCCACGAGACTAAGGTGTATAGAGCTGAAAAAATGGTGAACAGTAAAAAGAACATCTTTGTATGTTCACTGTTTCTTCAGAACTTTTTTAAAATGACATGTTGACCCCAAATTGTCAACATAGCCTTTATATGATCCCACGTCACAATCAAGACAGGTGGAATTTTTTACATCCCCGTCAAAATGTGATTTTGTGGAATGACTGCAAAAACATGTTTTGGAAGGGATTTGAAAAATTGCATCTGTCACGTGGATGGTGGGGTAAGATGAGCTATGTATACAGTTTAAGGGCCGAAAGCTACAAAAAAAAAAGTTATGAGTAAACATTGGAAAAATTCAATGCTTTTTGATTACCGAGACAAAGGCAAAGAGTGCGCACAATGCAGTGGTGCGCACAAGTGAAACAAACATAGACTAAGAAGCAACTTGGGCACTCACCACCACTTTTGAATGCTGATGTGATGCATCTCTGTTCAACAGGGAGAGGCCCTGTAAGAGGTAACCAATAGGGTTCAGAGGCCCACCCCCCAGGTCAGGTGGAACATAACATTGAAAAGTAATAAACGTATTAAATAGGGGATGGAGAAGCCTCTAAGTTAGGTATCTATTATTAATGAATCTCTTAGTGGTTGTTGCAGTCATTATACTAACATACTAAAATGCCAGCAGAATAGGCCTAATGGTATTTCGAGTCTGCTCGTTTGGTCAACCCCCACCCTGGGAGCTGACCTTGCAGCCCCCCTCGCCTTCTCTGGCTTCTCCCTTCCCAGTTCCGGATATTCTCGCTGCATTGGATTTTGCTTCCAGAACCCTTCCCCTGTACCTGTCCCACCCTCTCTTGAATCCCCCCACCGTCTCTGCCTCCACCAGCCTCCTAGGCAGCACATTCCATGGCTCCACCACTCTCTCAGTGAAGTAGCACCTCCTCCTTTCTCCCCTGAATCTTCCCCCCTCCAGCTTCCACCCATGCCCTCTAGTGGCCCCTCCTCCTTCCTTCAAGCACCCTGACTGTTCCTCCCTATTTACCCCCTTCATGTACCTGAAGACCTCTATCATGTCCCCCAGTCCCTTCTCTCTTCCAATGTGTACATATTTAGCTCTTGAGCCTCTCCCTCATAGGTCCTGTCCCCCAAGCCCCAAATCATTTTGGTTGCCCTCCTCTGGACCCTCTCCAGGAGTTTAATGTCCCTCTTTAAGTGTGGCCTCAAAACTGCATGCAGTACTGAGTAGCAGCATCACTAAGCAGTTATACAGAGGAGTATCACTTCCCTCCTTCTGGAGGTGATCCCCCTAGCGATGCATCCCAGCATCCTGTTGGCCTTGGCTGCTGCCCTCCTACAAGTCTCCGAGTTGTTCATCTTGACATCCACCACCACCCCCAGGTCCCTCTCAGCCATCGAGACTTGTAGCATATGTAAAACCGTGACCATGCATGGTTTCAAGATATCCCTGGAGGCACCAAATGTTGCAGTGATCTTCAGGGTGTATCATGTGATGTATTGCTGTGTGCTTAATACAAATTTTTAACAAAAAAATTTGAATGCTGACACCATTGTAAAGTTTAAAAGAAGAATTTATTCATGTTTAAAAAGCACCTACCTGATACGTTTCAGGTCACTCACTTGACCCTTTCTCAAAGACTTTTGGATAACTTCATCTTTTTTTTTTAACCCCAAATTATCAGTATAGTTTTGTTATGACCCCTCCATATGATCAAGACAGGTGGAAATTTTGAAATCCCACCCAAAAGGTGATTTTTGCAGTGTGATTGTGAAAACAAGTTTCGGAGGGGAGCTCAAAAATGATACCCGTCATGCTCATGAGGTGGGTTAACAAGAGGGATATGTTGAAAATTTGGGTTAGAATCTGCCAAAATCACAAACTTAAGAGCCAACAGACCAGATCACAGGAGAAGAAGTTTTATAGCGCATAACATTAGCAATTGTCAGTACTCCTATAAAAAAAACAGGTTAGAGAAGAAATCCTACGTGTGCCGGGGTCGTGCCCACAGACAGTGACTGGTGCCTGACCCTGATACTGAGATGCAGGGAGGCAGCATCCTACCTGCTGTCAGGGCATTTCTTGAAGAATGTTATGTTCTTATGTATTTATTAATTTCCAACTTACTGAGTCTCTGTCTTAAAATGGCTGGAATCCAAAGATTCAGCATTCATTTTAATGGTGCAGGTGGGGGACAGCTGCATCTTGCACTCTGCCTGGTTTCCCCGTCTCTTTCAATGTGTTTCGATTGGGCTACTCACACAGTACCTACTGTACTACCTGTGAAAGGCCAAGAGTAGAGGGAAAGCACTGAAAGACCACTTAACCAAGCCCCTTTGCCCACCCAGCGAGTCACATTTGTAATGTTATAGGAGCTCAATGTAAAAAAAAATACTTACCTGTTCTTTCGTTTCCTCTTCTTTTTTGCATTTTTGTGTCTTATTTTTTCTTCATTTTTCATTACTGTGCTGGGTTGTCCCCACCCCCAACAGGAAGGCAACTCCCACATCCTCCTTTCAAAGGCAGAAATAATGGTCTGTGCAGCCCCTGCACTGGGGGTCTGTGCTGTTTCCTGGCAAAGGGCAAGGTACATTTGTGTAGTACAGTGTGATCTGCAAGCCCATTGATCCACACTGTACACCAATAGGCTTACAGATCATACTGTAAGCTGTCATTTGGCAGGTGGCCGGGCGGTATGCGGGCGGGGTGCAGCCGCCCGCTGATGACGGGGGTGGCTGGGTGGCCAGGGTCCTCTGTGGGTGGGAGGGGAGTGGGTACAACTGGACCACCAGGTGTATGTGTTTGACACAGATGCCTGTAATCGGGCTTATGGGGGAACCACTGGACCACCAAGTACTGGTTTCACAACCAATGCCCGCAATCGGGCATATGGGAGGAAGGGAGGAGGGGACCACTAGACCACCAGGATATTGTACAAATGCCCCAGTTGGGCATATGGGAGGGGGTCTACTGGACCACTGAGCGGTGTAAGCGCGATCGTCCCTGTTGGCGGGTGGCCACCCACGGCTGGTGGTGTTGTGGCTGTGCCCTGTATCACAGCAGCCCACCTGTGGGTGGCCTGGCTTTGAGCCTTTTTTCCAGCTCAACTCTGAGACCCCATATCGCGGCGCAACTCAGGGTTGTGCCAGCATATGCGCCGCACATCCCGGGCTGAATATCGGGATGTGCTGCATATGCATGGGCATGCCTCCTGCATTTGCAGCCGCATACATTACCTTTGTGCCCCAGCGTAACGGGACTTGAGCTGTGCAAGTCCCCCATTCAATATCACACTGGGGCACATTGTTGGGTTTTTGCCAGCGCAACCCTTTTGAATATCCTGCCCAGTGTATTTCAGCATATACTGAAACAATATATTTCTAATTAAAGAAATTGTAAATGATCTAATGTATGTTAAATGTATTGAAAGAATATATTTTATTAAAAAAACAAAATATATTTCAATACACTGAAAATTATGTTAAGTATGTCAGTACATTCAATTGATGAAATACATTAAGCAATATATTTCAGAAATATATAATCATAATGTATTTCTGCCTCATGCATTGCTTGAGTTCACGTCAGTCTATTTAGTAGTATATTGCCTGAAATATATTAGTATTTTTCAAAATATATACTGTATTCCTTATATATGTTACATATATTTTTGTATATATTACATATATTGTTGTAGATGCTTAGTCTCATCCCATGTGCATATTTGTATACCTAATTTGCATATTTCAAAAACAGAATTTATCAACCAAAATCATGATAATCTCTAGTTTTAAAATAATTTTGTATTTACATCATTAGCTTACAGACTGAAAGGAAAGGTACAAATTATAAAGTAAGTGCATGTAGGCTCTCGTGTTGACCTAAAAGTGAGACAAAATATTGTGGTATAAATACTGATATGAGCATTTAATAAGCACAAATTTCTAAAGGTAAGTCTAATTTATAAGTATAAAGGTGTAAAATGTATGTTTGAGTTAAAGCTGCACTGTAAAATAATTTCAATGTAAATATCTCCACGGTAACTAACAAGATGAACTCCAGTTGTACAGATAAAGGTACATTAAATCATAAGTAATTTCAGGTTTGTGTTTTGTCTGGTTAAGTAAATAGTTATATTAGCATCTATTACACATGTATTTTACATATATTTGTAAATATAGGAAACAACATTTGAAATATAAAAGAAATACATGTATACAGATATTGGCAATATACCACTAACATACATTTACCACCCTTATTTCAATATATTTGGAATTTAATCAATATATTTTGCAATATATCTAGCATACTAAAGTGGCAATAACATGTATATTAACAGTACATTACAATATATTTGCAAATTCTAAAATATGTAGAAATATATTGATTTTCCAATACTTTACAATATATTATAAAACAAGTAGATTGAAATATATTTCACCGTTTATAAATATATTGTTAATAATATATTTTAAAATAGATTTAATTTTTGTAAGGATTAACAGACAGCTAACACAGCGACTCCTTTGCTCCCGTACTCAGAGTTATATTATAATTAAACTATCGAGGCGAGGCCTCTGTCAGCTGTATTGTAAATTTAATACAAATGTTTTCTTGACTGGACCACACATGCAAGAGGGAAGCTGTGGACGGCGGAAAGAAAAAGCAAGTGGAACTCTGCTTTTCAAGCTGATAGATTGCTAGCCCCAGTCAATCTCAGGCCATAAGAGACACCAGAACCACAGGGAGCACTAACACATATGAGGAACACCTACCACAGGTGCACCAGTCTGAGACCAACATAATGACATTTAAATGATTCTCACACCAAAAGCTCTTGTCACTCACTTTCCAGTTCAGTGGCCTCCACAGTGGTGGCACCAGGTCAGGGCCTGATGGGGCACTCACCCCAGGAAAACATGAGATGTCTTGCCTGTGCCCTGGTTCAGATAATCCGCTTTATTTTTGAAGTTTTGTTTTTTTTCAATTTTAACTTTGTGTGGGGGGTTGATGATTAAGCCACCGCAGTTGCTGTAAACATTTAGGAGAGCTGCACTTCCCAGTGCAGTGATTGATAAGAGCAGCACAGTGATGGTGCTGTCGCATTTCAGGTGAATTCATGGCAAACTTGGGGGGGTGGCACCGGATAGCGAATGGGGATTTACTGCACCAGCCACCACAGACAAGAGCTCTTGGTGTGAGAATTACCGGGATCCTACCAAACTGGGAGGAACTGTGCTCTCTGCCTAAAAGGTGAACTGTGTTACAGTGTGCTGTTGGAGTTGCTCGTCCACCTTGACTGCATGCCTTGAGGTTAATTTTGCTGCATTTTCTGCAAGCGTATTGTTTGGAGAAAGTGTGCACAGTAATGATGTCTGTGCCCTGATCAGATTACTGGGGGCTGGAGGGGACATGAGGAGCAGGCTGATCATGACGCCACTCAATTGGCTGCTGGGTGGCATCTTGTACGTGAAAGCTGGCAGCTCCACTGTGATAGGTGTGGCTCCATCCTTTCAGCTACACACAGTTTCCACCCATCAGCCTGACTTGAACACTGTCACTATCAGCCTGCTCCTCACTGGGCTGGCAGTGGCAACCCTCCTGCTGCCTGAGCTGCACTGGGTGCTACACTGACACACCTCTGCAGCCCCTACTCTCCTGAGTAGCCACAACATGTTCGCTTCATGCTGTGCATGCAAGGAAACATAAAAAAGGCTGCTGAAGGGGCGCCAGTGCAATCTCCATGGAACAACTGGAAGCAGAAAAGGGATAGCACTCTGCCACTGCAGTAAAAAGCAGTTGTAGTAAACATCTGAAAAAGGAAGACTGACACCGGGTGGGTCAGCACATGCACTTCCATGTTGTGTATATGCAAGGTACAATACTTCAGAATATGACGGGGGGGTTGGAATGCAGCACCAAACATGGCTTTAGAATGACGAAGTTGTGTGCAATTTTTAGAATACTGTAGGTATGATTTAAAGTTTATTGTTGTTTGGTCATAGACCTTTACACATAATACTTAATAAAAATATGTAAAAATACAGTGGATAACAGCATACACTATATACTTGTTATATTACAATTCCACAATAGCATTCAGGATCATATCTCGCTTAAAATACTAATAACTTTATGAGATTTTGAAATATCACCAAGTTGCAGATGTACAATGCAGCAGTGACTCAGTTTCAGAAAGTAGCTGGGACACATACTTTTGGAATGTGGCAGACATGCTAAAATTCATAATGTGGTGGTGTCATATATTTTTTAAATGTGGCAGAGGTACACAGTTTTGAAATACAGGTGACATAGTTGCTGAAGGTGGCAGAGATATGTAATTTCATAATGTGTCATGGCTGCATAAATTTGGCACGTAGTGGTGATGCGCAATTTGAAAATGTGGTTGGGATGCTTGATTTCTGAGTGTGGTGGTAACATGCAATTTCACAACTTGGTGTGGACTCGTACTCTCAGAATGTGGTGGTGACACAGTTTCAGATTGTGATAGTCACATGCAATTTCAGAATGAAACAGGGATACGTAATTTTGGAATGTGACTTACACATGCAGCTTCAGAATGTGGCAGTTAAATTAATTTTCAGTATGTGGTGAAGATGTAGAATTTTGTAATATGGTGGGGATTTACATTTTCAGAATGTTACAATGACAGGCAGTTTTGTAATAAGGAAGTTTACACTCTATTTCAGAATGTTGCAGGAAGGCACAATTTTAGAATGTGGTGCTAACACACAATTTTGGAATGTGGCAGTGATGCACAATTTTGGAAAGTGGTGACGATGTACAATTTCAGAATGTGGCAATGATGAACATATTCAGAATGAGGCAGTGATGCATAATTTCAGAATGTGGCGGAGATGCACAATTTCAGAATGTGGCATCAATGCACAATTATGGACTGTGTTGGTTAAGCACAACTTCAAAATGTGGCGGTAATGCACAATTTCAGAATGTGGCAATGATGCTCAGTTTTGGAATGTGGCAGTGACTCACAAGTTTGGAAACATACATAGACTTTGACGGCAGATAAGGACCCCTAGGCCCATCTAGTCTGCCCATTTCCCTACCTACAGGATAGGCCGCAGATCCTAGTTAACCGTTAATGTGGCGGTGATGCACAGTTTCAGAATGTGGCGATGGCACACAGTTTCAGAATGTGGCAGTGGTGCACAGTTTTGGAATGTGGCAGTGGCGCATAGTTTCAGAATATGGTGCACAGTTTTGGAATGTGGCGGTGACACACAATTTTGGAATGCGTGGTGATGCTCAGTTTTGGAATGTGGCAATGATGCACAGTTTCACAATGTGGCAGTGAAGCATAAGTTTTGGAATGTGGCAGTGAAGCATAAGTTTCAGAATGTGGCAGTGACACAGTTTCAGAATGTGGCATTGACACAATTTGGAAATGCTGCACTGACTATTTGGGAATGTGACACTGAATCACAACTTCAGAATGTGGTGGGGATGTGCAATTTGGGAATGTGTCCAGGATGCATAATTGTAGAATGTAGCTGGGATGCACAGTGTTGGAATGTGGTAGGGATATGATGCACAGTTTTGAAATATGGTGGGTGCGTACAAATCTGGAATGTGGCAGGGACAAAAAAATTCAGAATAATGTGGTGTGTCATGTCACATTCCGACAGCGTGCACTCCCACTATATTCAGACAATTGCCAGTCCCCACCAAATTCCTCAATGTGTGCCCCGGATTCATTCCAAGATTGAGTGTCCTACCACATTTTGAGATTGCACATCCCTGCCACATTCCATGATTGCATGTCCTCTCCCCCCACCTCCCAACATTTTAAAACTGTGCACCACCTTGACATTCCATGCCTTGGTTCAGTGCTGCATTCCAAAACCACCACCTGACGTGTTCTAAAGTACAGTGCCATGCATCTGAACATTCTGGAAATGCAAGCACTGCAGCCAACCCTATGATCGTTTTTAATGATTACTACAGCTACAGTTTCTTAAACTTTGGAGAAACAGGTCCTATAAGGTTTCTGACAGGGAGGACTAGAGTGTGAGATCAGGTTATGACATCATCAGTGGCTCTTCAATGAAACTGGCTTTTTTGAATAGGTAGTGAAATCATAGTTGCAAAAAAAGCTCATAACTTTAAAATGAAGTAACATAGAAACCTAATTGGTAGTATGAGATTTATTGGGGGTATGCTTATTCTAATTCTGCAATGTTGCACTTCTGGCTGGACCCCCTCTTTAAAACTCTTAATTCTATAGCTTAGGACTTTAAATTCTATGGAACTCTATAAGCTTCTAAGAATAACTGAAAGGCTCTGAATTGCTGCTTGAGACTATGAATACTATGAAGACTAGAAAGACAGATAAAATCCTTATTTTTATACAGGCATAAATCATGTCATTAAGGTTATACAATCTTGTTTTCAAGACAGTCCTGTCAGTGCTTTAAATTTCTAAGACGAAACAGATTTTACACTATACAATCACAATTATACTTACAACATCAAATTACATTTAGTTACATATACTAATGTTTACAAAACTATACACAATAACAGAATATAAAAGACAGGGGCATACAATCACATTTTTATTCAAAACATTAAATATAAAGTGCTATGTACTAAATTCACTAATTATGTTTGCTTGCATGCATGTGCAAAAAACACAGTGCCACCATACGAGAATTCGTATTTGTGCCTCCCCCACTTCTAATGCCCTGCTGCCTTTTGCAGGCGCATCCGCACCACACCAGTGAATGTAGGAGCTGTCTATGACAGCTGTTTAGATGCAGTGGTGTGCAGTTGAAAGCAAAAAAACCACTGCAATCAGCGACAGTAATGTGTAGGCACTGCACTGATACAGCTGTCATAGACAGCTCCATCCCCCCGCAACAAGTAGCATGCTGGGAGCCCACCTCAGCGTGCTCATGCACTCTCCCCCCCACACACTGTATGGCTGACAGGGGTGCCCAATCCCTTGTCGGCTCCGCTGCACTCCCCCCTCAACAGAGTTCCAGGTGCCTCGCTGGGAGCCCACCCCAGCATGGCAACAGTCCGTAAGGCCAACAGGAGTGCCCAATCCCTGTTGGTTCCACTGTACCCCCAACAGACTTCCAGGTGCCATGCTGGGAGCCCACCCCAGCATGGCAACAGTCTGTATGGCCGACGGGGGTGCCCAATCCCCCATCGGCTCCACTGCCCCCCCAAACAGCCTTCCAGCTGCCACACTTGGAGCCCACCCCAGCATGGCAAAAGTCCCGTGTCATCTTGAAAAAAAATGCCCTGTAAGAAAAAAGCGGTCCCTGCTAACTGCCTTGACCCCTCCCCCACCCTACCTTCTGCATACTACCTCCTCACACCCCACCTCACCCCATACTTACCTCCGGAGTCCGCGCCGATGATCTTCTGTGGACCGAACCGCCTGCACTCTTCAAAACTGACCGCGAACTGAGGAAATGCCGGTAAGCTGTATAATGGAATAAATAGGGTTTTTTCAACTTTGATGCATATCTCAGGCATTTTGGGGAATTTTTTCATCAAATTTTCAACATGGGGTTCTCGGGACCCCGCCTCATGAATTCTGGCACTGTCATTTTGTTATTCGGTCCAGAAAGGTGATTCAATGATCACTGCATGGAACCATGTTTTGGGACCGATTTATAAAACAACAGTATCACAGTTCATGAGGTAGGCTCCCAAAAACCCTATGTTGAAAATTTGGTGAAAAAATTCCCAAAAATGACTGTTTTATGAGAGTGCATTGCGCAGTTCCTACGCAGACTCGTAAGTTCCCGAATTTTTAATATTTTCACTCCAAATTTTCAACATTGCCATTTTACCACACACCCTTATGAGCAGTACAGCTGTCATTTTTCACATCTCGCCCAAAATGTGTTTCCGCACATGTGGCACACAATGGCGCAGTTGGTGTGTGAAATCAATGTTCAGGACAGATTAAGAAAATCACAGTGACACTGTTCATGAGCAGAAGTCTTAAAATGGCTATGTTAAAAATTTGGTGACAAAAGTCCACAATATCACTGTGTTACGAGCGAGCATTGCGCAGTTTCCACACACCCTCATAAGTTCATGAATTTGTAATATTTTCAGTCCAGATTTTCACCACTGGCATTTTTCCACACTTCCTTATGAACAGTACAGATGTCATTTTCCACACCCTAGCCGAAATGTGTTTTCGCACTTCTGGCACAGAATGGCATGGTCACTGTGGGAAATCAGTATTCAGGACAGATTAAGAAAATCACAGTGACATTGTTGATGAGTGGAGGTCCCAAAATGCCTATGTTGAAAATCTGCTGTAAAAAATTCCAAAACTAATTACATTACGGGTGTGCACTACGCAGTTTCTACGCACACTCGCGACTTCACCAGTTTTTTTATATTTTCACTCCAAGTTTTCAACATTGCCATTGTTTACACCTCCTCATGAACAGTACAGCTGTTATTTTTCACATCCTGTTCAAAATGTGTTTTCGCACCTGTGGCACCAAATGGCGCAGTCACTGTGCAAAATCACCTTTCGGCTAAATAAAAAGTGATAGTGTCTCTGTTCATGCAGAGGGATCACAAAAAGGCCATGTTGAAAAACTGGAGTAAAAATACCAAGAAATGCCCAGGGCATTAGGGTTTTTTACCATAACGCCCTACCCTGTAGGCACTGACAGGCATCAGAGGTGTGACTTGGGATTGTCGACAGTAATGCTCATGCCATTCCACCCCCACCCTGCAGCCAGTGACAGGCATCGAGGTGCGCCTTGGACCCCCTGGCCCCAGAGTTCACCCCATTCTCCTATACACTGCACCCATTTCAGCGTATTTCTTTATGGAATGAGGTGAATGTAAAGCCCAAACACTCCAAGGCATACCTCGACACTTGTCAGTGTCTGCAGGGTAGGATGAGGTGAAATGTCGTCACCGTCATGGGCGATGACCCAAAGGTGCACCCCAATGCCTGTCCATCTCTGCAGGGTGAGGGTGGAGTTGGTGTCACTGCCATTCCTATACTGCATCTGTCTATCCTGCACTTCCACTGCTAATGCGAGCAAGCAAACATTCGGCATTGAAAAATGCTTGTTTCTTCTGCTGCAACTTTCTGTGTTAATATGTTCCAGTTGAAGTCTCATTAAACTCTGTGTTCTTATGTCTACAATGCAGTTGTCAATGCTTTTCTGGCTGTTGTCTCAGTTTTTTACAGTCACTACCATTCTCTTAATCCTGGTCTCTACATACATTAGTCACTCTATAACCGTCAAGATTGTAATCTATTCACTGCACAGAGGGTGTGAGGGCAATCAAAGCCCTCTGCAGGGAATCAAGTGTGACCAACGTAGTTGCCCCCCTGTCTGGGTAGAAGTAGTACCCCCCGCCTGTTTAGAGGCTTTGGCACATGGCTGGATGAAATCTTGTTTTACAGATGTAGTTCTATAGCACATAAATTGTATAACTAACACCGAATACAACTAGAAATACAATATCATCAAATTAACTGTCTGAAAATGGGATTTCAAGGTAAAAACAAATGGAAAAAAAAGTTTCCTTGATGGGAGGTGCAATTCAGCTGGCCTGCTATCTCCACTCCCTGTTGGATCTTATTTTTAATGAAAACAACAGTTTATACAGTGAGCCATTTAATAAGCACAATAACACACTCCAGGATTTGCATTAAAGTACTTCACAGGTTTACGGCACTCAGCTATACCTTGTGTTGGGGCATGTATCCAAATGCTTTAATGCTCAGCCTCTCATGGGTTATTGCTTACACATTTACATGTAGTAAGCAGTGCCAGTATTTCTTCTGGTTTCCTTACAAATGTAAATGCTTCAAGCAACACAAGTAACCAAAATAATTCCCGCTGTGTAGCCTTTCACGACCATAGGGTTTCCTTTAAATCAAAATATTTCCACATAATAGTATTGACTCCCCAAGTGAGCAACTGGAGTGGCACGATCATAACATGGATCACTGTGACTTTCTGCACTGATATTGCAATGATGTAAAGGGATGTGTATTAAAACAGGAATACACAAGGAGCTGTCATTTATTACTACGGAGACAAACTCATCCATCTGCCTCACTCCCACAGTGACAGACAGCTATCCTACAGTGCAATGCAATATTTTTATTTTTTTTTATTTATTAGTTTTTGTTGACCGGGTAAGTGCACTAGACAAATCCTGCCTATTTTCAGGCACGACCTGGGGGAGGGGGATACAGATGAATGCCAACTGACCTTGAACCAGATTAAGCTGTTGGTGGTATTTTTAGTGAATGAGGGAAATTTGGCCAGGACACCGGGGAAATTCCCCAACTCTTTTCAATAACTGCCATGGGATCTTTAACATCCACCTGAACTACCACCAATCCAGGCAGATGGGACCTCGGTTTAACATCTCATCCGAAAGACGGCACCTCAGAAGTGCAGCACCCCTCTCATGCTGTACTACAGTGTCAGTACTGGGCTATTAACCCAAGTGCCAGATGTGGGAACTGAACCCACAGCCCTCTGATCTCCCGGCCTCAGAGGCGAGTGTGCTACCTACTGAGCCACTGACACTGAATATCACTAGCATCATCCCTCTGAATCACAAAGGACCCCTCAATTTCCCCCACACAATCACACATGCACATGCTCTACTTCTGGAAAAAACATTCCACAGAAGACAAGGTAGAAAACTTAAAAACTTGCATTTTCACCTCAGCATGTGCACTTGCACAGAAGCGGAAGCCCATTAAGGCCCATCTACATACTACTGTGTGAACAAATTCCACTTCAGAAATGTTCCTTGTTCTTACATGTAGTATATATTTCCTAAACCTACTTATATTAGGTACCCTCAGACTGGCACTCTCAACACTAAGAGGACTGTCATCTCATCATCATCATCATCATCAGCTCATGATATTTTGTCAGCAGCTGAGTGTCTATATCTGTGAGGAGCTCCCAGAGTAAGTGCTAATCTCATTATTTTTCAGATATAAACTGCTTATCTTGTATCCCATGTTAGGTGATTTTAAAAGAAGATATTATGACCGACAGAAAGATGTAAGATTTGAATTGTAAATGGTGGCTGGCAGTCAGTATGGTCACTACATTTCTTCTGTGATTAATCAATGCAGATGTAGTTCATTTTATTTGTGAATGTGTGCCATTTTGTGATGAGTAATTCTGAAGACTTGGGGACATTTCTGAACTTTTCACTCACGTTGGTGGTTATGTTTTATTGAACATAAAATTATCTATTGATACATGCCTGTTACACTGGCTTACATTACATCTCATTAAACCATTCTCTGAGTTTTGCTGTTATCTCTGTCATCTGGATTTGCTGATCTCTTACCTGTGGCAGCCTGCAGATGGTGTAGTGCGGTGAGTTTGCGTATCACTATTTGAGGGACGTTCTGGATGACTAATTTTTACTCATTTAAAATGTACTGCTTGTTTAAAAAAAACATTTCTGATGGGCGTTTATTTATTTATTTTGTCAGCAGGGTTGATAAGTAACAAACGATCTTCTTCAAGGATATCTCCTTCATAGAGCCATAATACATTGTACTAAAACTATCAGGAACTAGAACTTCATGGGAACGTTTTCCATGGGTGAAGCTGCCCAATGTATGCTGGCTGTTCTCCCCCGTGGCTCCCCTCTAAAGGTGGGCTTGACCACATCACCGTCAGTTGTTTTTTTTACTGCCATTGAGACTGGACAGTGGGTTCAAAAGGTTTGGATGCAGACACAAAAGCATTCTGCATCTGCATCCATCCACCTGTGTCCAGGTAGCCCTACTACTATTTTCAGAAGTTGTGTCCCTTTATGACAAAAAAGTGACAATCTGAACAGATACAGTTGCATCCAGATTAGATGCAGCTCACAAATGCATCCATTTTGGATGCAGTTGCTGTACATCCATTTGTGGATGCAAACCTAGGGCGCTGTTAGGCCATCTAAAAGGTTGTCTAGCAGGTTTGGACACATTTCTACTCTTAAATACGGGCAGACAAATCTGTGGTACATCCTTTTGACAATCCTGCCCTGGGTCTCTGTCAGGTGTTCCCCCTGGCTTTTCACCTGTTTTATTTGTTTGCACTTCATTTGTTTTCTTTGGGAAGCATGCTGTTCCTATTGTAATTTCAATTGCTTACATTTGTTATGCAGTATGAGGCCTGCAGGTACGGTACACTTGTTGTGTCTCCCCCTTGTAGACAAGCACTCCACACAGCAGTGTTGCAGTTTTCTTTTAAGAAGGCTATGTTCTCAATATGGTGGAAAAATATTTAAAAACCAAAAAGTTATCAGGCTATGCTGAATTTTGCAAACACAGACTCGTAAGTTTGGTAATATTCAATATTTTTAACCTCATGAATGTGACAGCTATCATTTTTCAGCTCCTGCCCAAAATGTGTTTTTGCATCCTGAACACTGACTTCGTAGTCCTTGCTTGAACTCACCTTTCGGGCAGAATTTGAACATCTGCTCTGTTCTTCTTCATGAGGCAGGGTCATAACAAGGCTATTGTATGTTGAAAATCTGGTGTACTAATATTACAAAAACAACAAATTTAAGAGCCTATGTTACATGTTGCTAATGAAGGCTTGTGTCTTTGGTAATGTTCAATATTTTGACACCACGTTCCTCATCTGCAACCCCATCGGCTCTGGCCAGAGTTTGTTCTATTTGTTGTCCTTCTGGGCACATAAAGGCAGTGCCAGCACATCTTGTCCCCCAGATTATTGCTTGCTCTGCCTGTGGAGAATGCCAATGCACAAATGCCCTTGGAAGCACCAGGGCTCCAGGGACCAAGGTTTGGGATTTGTAGGGTTGAAAGAAGCACAGTACTTAGTAGTAATGTGTAATTGTGCACCTTTAGCTCAGGGGGTGTACCTGGAAACTATTATAGTCATGGGGTGAGCAATAGGCAAGGAAAGTAATCTGTGAACCATCAGAGCAGTTATAGAAGACTACAGTCAGGAGGTGTGTCACACTGCAGGTTGGGGAGTTATGCAGAGCCCCAGGACATTTGAAACTATAACCATGTAGGGCATGGCCCATGAAATGTTGTATTATAGTGGGTGCAGGTACCACTGTGAAAAGTTATGGCCAGAAAATGCCCAGAGAGCTGTGTACCAGCTAAAGCAGCTTATAATAAAACCACTATGCTTGATCCCAACTTCGGTAGGGACATCAGTTTGTGTTTGGGCTCATGTTTTGGTTCCCAGAGTATGGTTTAAGGTGCCTCTTATCCCCATCACCCCTGACCCATGATGGTAAGGTGACAGGGTTGGTGCAGAAGTGGTATTCATGTGTAAAGCATATGTTTTTCTGGATGAAAGGGTATCACATACCCCTATATGTAGGAGGGTGCCCTGGCTCTTACACCTATGCCTGGTGTTTAATA
The DNA here is from genome assembly GCA_016271365.2 of Neoceratodus forsteri. Lineage (NCBI taxonomy): Eukaryota > Metazoa > Chordata > Ceratodontiformes > Ceratodontidae > Neoceratodus > Neoceratodus forsteri. The sequence continues at coordinate 59,482,906 of CM028131.1, forward strand.
AAAAGAGCAAACTAACATGGAGGGGCAATGAGCACCCCGGCTTTGTACTCCTAAACAGCTCGTCATGCTGTCTTATCATTGTATGACAGAGAAGGACACAGCTGTGGGGAGCTAGATCACAAGGTCACTCACATATCCACCTAGCAGAGGGAAGGATACAACACTGGTAAGATCAATCACAAGGCTGCTCGCTTACCCTTATATCAGAGGGAAGGCTACAACTGTGGTGAGCCCAATCACAAGGCCACTCACTTACCCAACTACCTTCGTGAGCCCAATCACAAGGCCACTCACTTAACCTTATATCAGAGGGAAGGGTACAGCCACGGTGAACCCGATCACAAGGTCCTTCGCTTACCCTTCTATCAGAGGGAAGGCTACAGCTGTGGTGAGCCTGATCACAAGGCCACTCACTTACCCAACAGCCTTGATGAGCCCAATCACAAAGCCACTCTCTTACCTTCTATAAGAGGGAAGTTTACAGCCATGGTGAGCCCGATCACAAGGTCACTCACTTACCCTTATATCAGAGAGAAGGGTACAGCTGTGGTGAACCCAATCACAGGACCTCTCACTTACCCTTCTATCAGAGGGAAGGCTACAGCTGTTGTGAGCCTGATCACAGGTTCACTCACTTATCCAACAGTCTTGGTGAACCCAATCACAAGGCCACTCACTTACCCTTCTATCAGTGGGAAGGGTACAGCCATGGTGAACCCAATCACAAGGTCACTCACTTACCCTTCTGTCAGAGAGAAGGGCTACAGCAGTGGTGAGCCCGATCACAAGGCCACTCACTAACCCTTTTATCAGAGGGAAGGCTACATCTGTGGTGAGTCCGATCACAAGGCTGCTTGCTTACCCTTCTATCAGAGGGAAGGCTACAGCTGTGGTGAGCCTGATCACAAGGCCACACAATTACCCAACAGCCTTGGTGAGCTCAATCACAAGGCCACTCACTTACCCTTTTATCAGAGGGAAGGGTACCGCCACAATGAGCCCGATCACAAGGTCGCTCACTTATCCTTCTATCAGAGAGAAGGGTACAGCTGTAGTGAGCCCAATCACAAGGTCGCTCACTTGCCCTTCTATCAAAGGGAAGGGTACCACTGTGGTGAGCCCAATCACAGGACCACTCACTTACCCTTCTATCAGAGGGAAGGCTACAGCTGTTGTGAGCCCGATCACAAGGTCACTCACTTATCCAGCAGCCTTGGTGAGCCCAATCACAAGGCCACTCACTTACCCTTCCATCAGAGGGAAGGGTACAGCCGTGGTGAGTCCAATCACAAGGTGGCTCACTTACCTTTCTGTCAGAGAGAAGGGTACAGCCATGGTGAACCCGATCACAAGGTAGCTCACTTATCCTTCTATAAAGGAGAAGGGTACAGCCATGGTGAGCCCGATCACAAGGCCACTCACTTACGCTTCTATCAGAGGGAAGAGTACAGCTGTGGTGAGCCCAATCACAAGGCCACTCACTTACCCTTCTATCAGAGGGAAGGGTACAGCCATGGTGAGCCCGATCACAAGGCCACTCACTTACCCTTCTATCAGAAGGAAGAGTACAGATGTAGTGAGCCCAATCACAAGGTCATTCACTCACTTACCCTTCTATCAGAAGGAAGAGTACAGATGTAGTGAGCCCAATCACAAGGTCATTCACTCACTTACCCTTCTATCAGAGAGAAGGGTACAGCCATGGTAAGCCTGATCGTAAGGCCACTCACTTACGCTTCTATCAGAGGGAAGGGTACAGCTGTGGTGAGCCCAATCACAAGGCCACTCACTTACCCTTCTATCAGAGGGAAGCAAAAAGTTAGGGTGAGCATGATCACAAGGATGCTTGCTTACCCTTCTATCAGAGGGAAGGCTACAGCTGTGGTAAGCCCGATCACAAGGCCACTCACTTACTCAACAGCTTTGGTGAGCCCAATCACAAGGCCAATCACGTAGCCTTTTATCAGAGAGAAGGGTACAGCTGTTGTGAGCCCAATCACAAGACTGCTCACTTACTCTTCTATCAGAGAGAAGGATGCCGCTGTGCTGAGCCTGATGACAAAGTTGCCTGCTTATCCTTCTATCAGAGGGAAGGGTACAGCTGTGCTGAGCCCAATCACAAGGCCACTCACTTACACTTCTATCAGAGGGAAGAGTACAGATGTGGTGAGCCAGACTGCAGGCTGCTTGCTTACCTTTCCACCAGGGTGACAGATACAGCCATGGTGAGCTCAGCCGGGTCTCCTAGCTTTCCATCAAGGAATGGTATGGCTGTAGGGATCCCAACTGCCAGGGTGAGGAAATGTAGAAAGAAAGAATAAAGCCAGCCATGATAAACACAAAGTGCATACCAACAAATAACGTAGAACAGACAATATGGAGTTATCAGCTTTCAGGCCCCTAAGCATCAACTCTTTGAGCAGCAGTCTAACAGAAGGGGCTGCACCATGGCAGAAAATGCTGTGACAAACAAGGAGTATAATAAGAGCTTAGCAGCAGCCTGTTCTGCATTCGGTAATCCTAATTATTAGCCTTCATGACAGCAGTGGCTCCCTGCCTTATAAACCAATGGCACTGAAGGGAACAAATCTGGCCACCAGGACCACTGAGCTTAGAGTCAAGAATAGAAGGCAGCCCTGCGGTGGACAAACACAGAGTACTCACAGAGGGGTTTAAAGCATAATAAGGCTGATTGACTTAACAGAGTGCACTTGGAGTTCATGCCCGCTGAGCACTGACAGTTGTGTAAACACGGCTCCGTTGACTGGACAGGTCACCAGTGCAGGTGGAGAGGTGCCAGCATAATGTAGTTATGGTTTAATTTGTGCACGCAGCCAGTCAGGTGCAGAGCACTCAATAATCTATAGCTGATAAGTTTTTAAATGTATACTGAATAGAAAGTGAAATTATGCAAGACATACTGAAAGGACATGTTATACACCAGCAGCAATGAACCTGCCTATGATGCCAAAAATTAGAATAAAAGCATTCTGTTCTTTCAAACGTGGAGGCTACAGGCCAAAAAGAGAAGGGGCCTAGTGTTGCTGTAGTCTACAGAGACCTGAAATGAATTGTCAAAACACTACACAGTCCGACAATCACCATAACCAAGGGAGCAAGGTAACACAGCCAAAGGTAAGGGGTAACATAGCTAAGGGGATAGGGTAACTTAATCCAGGAGACAAAGAAACATGGCAAAGGGGACAGGAAAACACAGTAAATTGGACAGGGTAACAAGGCAATGGAATTCCTGAAGTACTGCATGTCTGGTTTTGGTCCATTGAAATTCGTGGTGTTCTCTTTTGGAATTTCTTTCAACAAGGCAAAGGAGACAGGAAAACATGGCAGAGGGGACAGGGTAACGTGGCTGAGGGGGCAGGGTAAAACAGCTGAGGGGCAGGGTAACTTAGTCAAGGGGCAGGGTATTACAGCCAGGATGGTAGGGTATCATAATAGAAAATTAGTGTAACATGGCTGAGGGGGCCAAGTAACATCACAGAGGAATATGGGTAGCACAGCTGAGAGGGCAAGGTAACATAACAGGGAGAGTAGGGTAATATGGCAAGGGGTGGTGCAAGGTAAAGTATGAGAGGGAGTAGTGTAACACAGTTGGGGGAATGGTAATATTACAGAGGGAGCAGGGTGTGACGCTCTGCCACCTGCTTATTGTTGTATTGTATAATATTTGTGTTATAAATAAAATGTGTATGGTATGTGACTGCCTGCTCAAGGATGGCAGTCAGTGTAAGGAGGCTTGACCTTTGACTTCCAAGGTGTCAGTGTTGCTGAAATAGCATTATGTTAAAATGACCAGTGAAACCACTAGTTAAAGCCTTCCTTCCAGAGAGACAGTTTATTACCCCTTATAACCTGCTCCTGGTTTTGAAGTTGGAAACTAAATATGAATTTTAAGACCCTAGAAGGAAGGGAAGTCATTTGGCTGTACCTTTATGGTTTTCTCACCTAGCAGAGAACTAGTGACAGATGGTGGGGTTATGAAACATCAAATGGGATGTTTTGATCAGAGACTCGTATTTTGGGAAATTGCTAGTTGCTGATTTTCACTGTGATAACATACATTCTAGTGAGTATCCATACTGAGATTACAGATTTATCGCAGATCTAACAGTGACCTCATGGGTGACATCACCAGGAGGTGGAGAAAACTGACTTTTGAATATTGCTTGCAAGAGAAATTGGTGCAGAAGGACTCAGAAAAATAAAAGACACTTATTCTGTGGACTGGTAACTAGGCACTTTAAAAGGATAATTCAGCTGGAACTTTTAAGTATTTTTGGTAAGAGTTTATGTTCTGTAACTTCCCATTTATTTTATGTGACTGTAAGTAGTTGATATATTTGTTCTGTGTTTGATATTTTACCTATTTGACAATTTTTAGTAAACAATATTTTCCTTGAAATTCTGTCTGTGGCTTCTCAGTTTTCTTTTGCATGTGAAAGCTGAACCAGTATTTCATTATGACAGCTGTTAAGGCCTTGTGTAACCCCTCTACAAATGGGGGTTCCGAAAAGTCTTCCTTGAGCTTGCCTAAATGCTCACTGCCAGGCTGGTGTCCTGCGTTTTAGCAGTTTAAACGTGATTGCCAGAGAGTGCCTGTATAGCCTCTACGCACTGTCTCTTTAGGAGCTGCCTGGATTGCAGTCAAATAAGTAATCTGAAAGGGAGCTCGCTTGAAAGATGTAACTATTTGCTGAAAATCATTTAGAGTGATAATGATAATGTAGTTTGTCTAACCTGCCTTCTTTGCAGCAAGAACTGTTTTGTCTAGCTCCATTATCTTGGTCCTGGACTGCCGAATTGGACCAGTCAGTTCTAGTGGGACCTAAAATGAAGCCAGACTACAGGAGCTGTCTGGAGTCAAAATCTGTAGGAACTGTAGTTTTGGGCTTTTGGCGTCTTTTTGCACCTGAAGGGGGAGCTTTGTTGTGACTGACAGATCAGCCGACCAAACCTTTTGGATTCTGGGGAAAGCCTCAGGCTTGCTGGTAGTTGAGTCAGATCTCAGTTAGGAGCTGAAGAAGCAACATCTTGAGACAGTCAAGCAGCCGTCTAAGTAGTTTTGCGTGGGAGAACTGTGGAAAGGCCTGAGTTGTGCCCTGCATGTCTGCCTGCTGCCCCTGAGAGGGACAGAAGAGAATTATTTCGGACTAAATCCAAGTTTGTGAGAACTAAGTAAGCCACTAATTTTTTACCAGGCTCATACCTGAAGAAGACTGAAGATTTTGTTGAATGCCATCGGCCTGTCAGGATTTCCAGCTGCTTTTGAATCCCCAGTTTTTGCAGAGACTTTGGGATCGTGACCGGAGAGCGGTTTGCCTGGTACAGTAGAATTTCCTTACATGTAAATGTGCTGTGTATTGAAAGTTGGTCTTGATTTAGTTCCCTACTGTGTGAACTGTGTTCTGCTTGATGGTACCTTAGAATCTTTTACATGTAAATGTGCTGTGTATTGAAAGTGGGTCATGATTTGGTTCCCCACTGTGTGAACTGTGTTCTGCTTGCTGGAAGTTTTATCCAGCCTAATCAGACTGAATCTGCGTTCATCTCCATTCGGCCTGGGCCATGCCACACTGGCCCTGCCAGACTACCCCACTGCACAGAGAAAGCCACTGATGAGAGATCTGCCTGGGGATCAGCCCCCTGTTCCACACTTGAACAAGAACGATGCCTCAGCGAATCGTGTGGGCCCTGCTACACCTGGCACTCCAGATTAACCACCTGCTGTCTCGATTTTCATCCAGCCTGTGTCCGTCTTGGCTATCATGAGTAATTATCAGGGTAGCTCCCTGCAACAACAGCCTAATCTAAAAGTGTCATCTGATTGTCTTGTTGTTTTCTTTTCACGAACCGAGCCCTCCGGCTCCAGATTACAAATAGTGTGTGTTGTGCATGTTGTTTTCTTCCATCACAGGGCCCCAACCAGCTGCAACGTTTCTGGCTAGGCCACCAATCTCCATCTGGGTACCCAGAGTGTGTGACTGTTTATGGACCCTGAAGTGCATGCATAACTGTTTGATTGATAGAAACTTTAAGCAAATTAACCTGATTACACCCCTTCCTTGTTGAAGTCCCTTAAATAAATCGGATCTAACTCTTTTTTGCATTTACCCTGACTGTGGTTCCAGCTTGTGCAAGAGTATAGTACAGTACTGCTGTTATTTGCTGTGTATAACCTTGTTTTACAGGGGGTCCCCAGGGCCGAGCCAGAGGAAAGCCCAGGTGGTAAGTGCAAAGAGTGTGGGTACTTGTGTGGTGTATCAGGGGTATTGTGAAAGTGATTATTGTGTATTGTTCTGGCCACTAGTAAGGAAAGAGGGGGGTTACAGTGTCCCGGAGGGCTGTGCCCAGGTTAGCTTGACCACTACCAACCCTGACCTCTGGGTGGAGGCACCCATTTCAAAACCCAGGCCCCTTAACCTGCTACTAGCCAAGCAGGCAAGGGTAGTAGCCCTTGGGATAGCCCTAGGGGTTACACTTGAATGTGTTACTAATCTTGCTAAAGGTAAGAATATACCTAGATCTCATATTGAGCCATAAGGGTACCTTTTGGAACCCTGGCTGGGTACCCCAGGACTGCATCCCCCAAAGAGGGTATGTATCTGAGCCTGTTAACTGGGTATGCTAACATAAGGTTCACATTTGACCTCCAGGACTTGAGGCTGGTAGGTGATTCGGACTCAAAATGGACAGGAGGGTTACCCTGTTTGTCAACTGTTCACACTATTGCGCTTTGAGGTTGGCACTGTGGGAGCAGAGGGCCTGACCTCCGGGGTCTGTTTGTGACATAGGTATTACAGCCGAGGAGGCAGGGTAACATAACAAAGGGAACAGAGTAATGCATCCTGTGGTGCAGAGTTATAAAACAGAGGGAGCACGGTATCACAGCCAAGGTGGCAGGTAACATGGCCAAGGGAAGGGGGCAGGGTAACATGACCAAGTGGGTGGAGACAGTGGGTTTTACTTAACTGGGACTGTTGTTTGTCTGATTTCCCTGTTGCTATCAGGGTTTCCTGGTCTGCCCTTGGTGCCAAGTCCCTCCAATAGGGAGGCTGCTGTTGGTGTTAGGTGGGGCTCCAGCTTGCTTTATTTTCAGCCTGACTGCTTGCAGTCCATAGCCTAAGGACTGTAGCTTAAAGGCATCATATGGGAAGTGTTAGTGTAGGGTGACAGCCAGCAGGAAATGCTGCACCACTGGTGTGACATTCTATGCTTAATTCTGTTATTTGTTACCCTATGATTATTGAATTTTAAGTTTGTATAGGTGTCTGTAGTCATTTAAAGTGAATCCTTACATTTAAGTAGAAAATTGTTTACAGCCATATTGGTCCTTGTACAAAAAGAAGAAACAAGTGGGTGATTTGGTACCGTTTATTGGACCAACAAGAGATTTACAAAACACCAAGTTTTTAAGCTTCACAGAGCTCCTCTTCTTTAGGCATGGCAGTTTTTTTTTTTTCAAAAGACAAACGTAATGGTTTGAATTATTCGAATATTACCCTGCAATCAAGCAACCGAGTGCTCGAAAGGCGCGGTGGCAAATGTGGCGTGGACACTGTCCTGATCATGTGAAGTCTCTTATTGCCCTGCTCGCAAAGCCCTGCGGGAGTTGGGAGATGCAGCAATCGAAAGCAGTGACTCGCCCACGCTTACTGGTGGCAGCTCTCACATCGCTGCAAAACGCTCGGAACCCAGCAAATAAACAGAAAGTCCCTAGATGAATCCAAACTTTTCCTGGAGTACTCTGACATCAGCATCCATTTCCTTGACACCACAGTTACTATCAAAAATGGAACCTTACAGACCTACTTCTACAGGAAACCAACAGACAGACAGAGATACCTATACAAAAACAACAATAACCCTAGACACACTAACAAATCTGTAATGTACAGTGAAGCTAAGCACTTCAATAAAGCCAAATCTGTTCAAGTGAGGAGGACAGAGATAAACACATTCTCAAACTGAAAAATACATCTGCTGAACAGGGGCACTCTTCTAGAGAAACAGACAGAGCTGTGGAACATGTCATGCTTATGCCAAGAGAATTACTACAATATAAAGAAAGGACCACCCTTGGTTGTTACATACAACCCTGTCTTGGAGCCCCTATAAAAATTAAGGTCCTACAACCAATATTCAGAGAGGATGACACCTCGAAATGCATTTTCCGGGAACCACCTTTACTGTCTTTCAAACAACCACCTAACTTATCCAACCTGACTGTCAGGAGCAAACTTATACCTGAACAGAACAGAACACTAGGAGGCACCAAACCCTGCAGTATTCCTAAATGTAAGACGTATGAGCATATTTCCACATCAGAGTTTAGCAACACCCCCAAAACAAGCAAGTCAAGATATGGGGAGTTATACATGTGGATCTCAGAATGTTGACCACTACATCCAATGCAAGAAGTGTCTGCATGCAGGCTATGAGGGGGAACCGGAAAACCCCTTTGATCCTGAAAGAACTCACACGGACACAACATACAGGTACAAAAAGACTGAAAAGGCAGTGGGACATTTCTCTTGGTCTGGCCACTCCACCTCTGACCTCTATGTCTTGGTTCTTAAAGGACACTTCAAAAATACACAAGAAAGGTGGGCTTATCAACATGAACGTATTTGTCTTTTTGACTCTCACAAAAAGGGACTGAATGTAAATCTTAGTTTCAGTGACCCATTACACAGTATAAACTGGCAACTGCCTTTCTCTTCATTGGCGTGCATGTGAAATTCCTGTGCATATATTTATACACATTATCTCTTACATTTGACTTATACATGAACTTAACTTTATTCATGTTTGATTGTATTGTTTGTCTGCTGTTTTCTTGTGGATATGGGTGTTTACAAGTGCTTTTCATCATCTGTCTTTCATATACACACACACACACACACACACACACACGCACACACTGTCTTTTAGCGAAGCTCAGAACACAGGCATTTAACAATGTATAGGCCTCCTGCTGTCACATTCCATGGAGAGGAGCCTACAGCTCTATTTTTTTCTTTGCACATATCCAAGGCAATTACTTACTGCTTTATCAACAGAACTGTCACACCCATGTGTGACAGTTTATTTTTCAGGCCTACCAATGTATTTAAGTTTGTCTTTTGAAAAAAACTATTGTGTCTGTAGAAGAGCTCTGCGTAGCTTGAAAGCTATTGTAAATCTCCTGTTGATCTACTAAAAGGTGTCAAATCACCCGCTTTTGCTCATTAGTTTAAGTGTAATCTAAGCCAAATCCATTCTTTACTTGTACCTGTATCATAAGTACATTGGGCTACTCTGGTAAAGTACAACTTATTGTGAGCAGTATTTATGTAATTGTTCTTCCTATTTTGCATTGGTTTACTTCCTGTTTTACAGGCTGCTGATTTAACTGCTGTATGTGGAGTGTAAGCCGATGGCGACAGAACCATTCAGAAACCTTTGCTAGCAGGGAGCTGCCCACAATAACGTGCAATGTCAGTGCCTAGATACGCACATTCAAAATTGTCAGCAGATTAAGGCCTTATGGTCTATCAAGTCTGCTCAATTGTGCGGCTAGAAGCCCTCAAACTCCAGCTGCCCCTCCCTCCCCAGACCCCTCCTTTGACTATCCCCCTTGCCCTATCCCATTCCCTGTTGAAGCAACACACTGTACTACAGGATACCATTTCCGCAGGCAATATGTTCCACCCAGCCACCACCCTCTCTGTAAAAAAGTGTCTTGTCCTTTCCCTCCTGAACCTACCCCCCCCCATCTTAGATCATGGCCTCGACTGTCCCTTCTCCTCTTAAGTTGAAAAGCCACTCCATGCCTGTCTTGTTTATTCCTTTCATGTACTTGAAGATCTCAATCATATCTTCTCTGTCCCTCCTTTCCTCCAGGGAGTACATGTTCAACTCCCTCAACCTGCTCACGTAGGGTATGTTCCCCAGCCCTGGATCATCTTTGTAGCCCAGACACCCCCTCCAGTAACCTAACGTCCTTCTACAGGTACAGGCACCAGTACTGTATGCAATACTCCAGGTGCAGCCAAACCATTGACCTATATAGTGGCAGGATCACCTCCCCTCTCCTGGAAGAAAATACCCCTTGCAATACAACCCAGCATCTTGTTGGCCTTTGCAGCTGCCTTCCTACATTGTGTTGAGTTCTTCATTGAGCCCACAATGATCACCCCCAGGTCCTCCTCTTCCTCTGTCATGGCTTGCTGACCCCCCCAAACTGTAGTAGCCACTCCTTGGGTTTTTGTTTGCCAAAATGTAGCACCTTGCACTTTTTGGCATTGAACCCCAGCTACCAAGTGTCTGACAAGGTCTTCAATTTTGACAGATCATCCTGCGACCCCTGCCACCCTCCTAGATCATCTGCTACTACCATCTTGGTATCATCTGCAAACAGACTGATTTTGCTCTTGATTCCTACTGAGATGTCTGCTATAAATATCCCATACAACACTGGCCCCAGCACCGAGCCCTGCACACCCCGCTAGTCTATGCCCTCGGTGCTGAAAGCTCCCCTCCCACCACCACCCTCTGCTGTCTTCCTTGCAGCCAGTTCACTACCCATCCCACAATCTTCACCCCTGCCGCAGTGCCCTCCAGCTTACTTCCTAGCCTCCCATGTGGCACAGAATCAAATGCTTTATGGAAATCCAGGTACAGGCATCTACTGCATGGCCCTTGTCTAACTGCCTAGTTACCCAATCATAGTAATCCACCAAGCTGGTCTGACAGGACCTGCCTGCGACAAACCCATGCTGTCTACCGTCCTGCAGACCGTTTGCCTCCAGAAGGGAAACCAGTCTCTCCTTCAGGATTGTCTCCATCAGCTTACCTACAATGGATGTGAGGCTCACTGGTCTGCAGTTCCCAGGTTCATCCTTGGGGCCACTCCTATGGAGGTGTACCATGTGAGCCATCCTCCAGTCCTGAGGTACACTCCCTGAGTCCAGGGAGGCATTGAACAGATCTGCCAAGGGCTCTGCTAGGACTTCTGCCAGCTCCTTCAGCACCCTGGTGTGTATGCCCTCTTGCCCTGGTGCCTTATCCACCCTCAGTGCCCTCAAGCTCTCCAGTACCCTACCCACTGTTATTTCTCCATCTGTGACTCCCCCTCCCTCTCCCACCCCCCGGTACCTCCCTCCTTTCTCCTTAGTGAACACTGAGCAGAAATATTCATTAAGTGCTGCTGCCTGCTTTGCCCCTGTTTCCACCCACCCCCATCCCTCTTAATCTTTACAATTTGGTCCTTACAGCTTCTGTTCTCCCTGATGTACCTGAAGAAGTCCTTCTCCCCATCCTTGATGCCCTGCACCAGCCTGAGCTCCCTAGCTGCCTTGGCTACCCTTACTGTTCTTGTCATCTCCTTTGACTCCTTCAGGTAATCCTCTCCGTCCTCCCCCCTCCCTGTTCTTTTGTACCACCTAAAGGCGGCCCTTTTCATCCTTGTCTTTTCCCTGACCCTCTTGCTCACCCAGCTCAGTCTCTTGGCCCTAGCCCTCTTAGTCTGGATCCTGATACAGGTTCTGGTTGCCTCCTCAATCCCTAGTTTGATGACCTCCCACCTCTGGTTAGTGTCCATATTTGGATGGATTCTATCCAGATACCCCTTTACTACTTCCCCCATCCTCTCAAAGTCAGCCTCCTGAAATCTAACACCCTCGTACCTGTTACTGCTCCCTCCTTGCCCATATTTATTGTGAACCACACTGAATGGTGGTCACTCCCTGCCAGCAGTTCCTCCACCTTCAGCTCTCTCACACACTCCCTATTAGCCAGCATGAGGTCTAGGGTGTTCTCTAACCTGGTTGGCTCGCTGACCAGTTGCAGCAGGAAGCTATCCTGGCAGGCGTCCAGAAGTACCTGCTCCCTTATATTCGTGGTGACGGGGGTACTCCAATCCACTCCTGGTAGGAAGAAGTCCCCCACAATCACCGTGTTACCTTTCCCACAAGACCTTCTGATCTGTCCCACCAGTTCTTTATCTCTTCTGTCTGAGAGGGTGGCCTGTACACCACTCCCATCCTGAGAATCCTATTTTTTGAATCTTAGAACTGCATCCACAATGACTTTGCACTACTCTCCTCTCGAACACACTTCAGACCCTCTCTCACATACAGTGCCACCCCCTTCCCTTTTACCCTATCCTTGTGAAATATCCTATACCTTGGTACCACCATGTCCCAGTCATGGTACTGGGTGGCCCATATTTCAGTGATGGCCACCATGTCCACCTCCCCCATCTGCCATGACAGCCTGTAATTCAGCTATTTTGTTCCCCAGGCTCCTTGCATTCAAGGTGAGCACCCTCTACCCCCATTGCATTCCCCCCTCTCCCTACCTGCTTGCCCTTTCCAGCATCCCCTCTAATACTCACCCTCAGTCCCTTGTTGCTGGTGAGGGGGGTAAGCTCGTTCGGCTTCCCATTCTGTATATTCTCCATGCCTGCTGTCCACATGCTACCCCTTGCTCCTAGTTTAAACACCCAACATTTGCCATGTACTCTTCCAATCTATTTTTCAATACCTTCCTTCTCTCCTCACTTAAGTGAAGCCTATCCTTAGTGTAGAGATTGCTGTCCACCCATGTCCTTCCTCACTCCCCTACTAGCCTATACCCTTTGGACTGACACCAAGTTCTTAACCACTTGTTAAATTCCTCTATCCTCGGTTTCCATTCAGTGCTCACCTTGGGCACGAGAAGTACTTCTGAGAAAGCTACTGATCCCCCTGCCTCCTCACATATCAATCCCAGCTCCTCAAACTTCCTCCAAACTACCTCTACTTTTCTCCTGCCAGGTCATTTGTTCCCAAATGCAGAACTATGTCAGGTTTCTCCCTACCCGTCCTAGTGTACTTCAGAACACATTGATTCACCCTGTCCGCTGTCATTCCTGGCATGGCCTCCACCCAAATATGACTGTGCCTCTCCCCCTTGCTTCCCCATCTGACCCCTTTTAGTTTTGAGTCCCCCAGCACTAAGATCCCCCCTTGTTTTCATGTTCCACCCTCCCTGACCTCTCTTTATCCCATCCCCTACCTTCCCTCACCTCCTCTTCCTCCACTACAGTTGTTCCCCTTCCTCCCCTACTGTCATCCCGAGTTACTATCCCTCATTCTCCCCTCCCCTTCCCACTGATCTCGCCCCTCGCCACAGGGCTCTTCCTGCCTCTTCCCTTGATGCATGCCTGCTTCTCCCATCTCCTGCCTCCCCCTTCCCCTACCCCTTTGGCTCCCCATCTGTCCCTCCCCCCCGGTCTAGCAACTTCTCCATCAAGCTCTCCTCCTTCACCCCAGTTCTGCAGAACTGCAAACAACTTTCCATGACCCTTTACCATCACTCCCTCCCTTCTTCCTTTTGCTTGCCTTACTCCCGCTGCAGACTCAGTGATCTATATGTCCATCCTTCCTCCCCCCTTCCATTTTTCCACCTTTCTGCCTTCGTTTGCCCTCTGTCCTTGGTCCCCCAGTCTCATTACCCCATTCCCCTCACTTTTCTCATTCCTCTTACCCACTCTTGACTCTCTTTGCCCCCTTTCTCAGTTACCCTCCTACCCACCCCTGTTGTTGGGTTGACCTCCACTGCAGCTCACCATCCCCTCCTTAGCTCCACTTATAAACACCTGATCTCATTCTCCAGCTGCATTATTTCCCTGCACACCAAACATCCCCCTACTCTCCACGCAATTCTAAGAAAGACTAGTGCTCCGCAGTTGTTGCAGCCTACCACCCTTCCCAACTCTCTATTTGCCCACCAGCATCCCTCTGCCTTTCCAGTTGAAGGATGTCCATCCCACCCCCATGTCCCCTCCCTTTCTCCTTCACCAGCCCATTCCATGTTCCACCAGTTTCCCTATACCTTGCACCCCTGTAAAAGTTGGTCAACCAACAAAGTTCACCCCACCAGCCAAATCAGTCTGCACTTTAAACACACCAAGGGCAGTTTGCCCCTTCACTTGACCAACTGCAGACTTCTATCGACATGCCCCTAAACCTATACAGTGCCTAAATTGCAACTGACACCTATGCAAACTACTTTTAAACCTTTACAGTTCCTGTACTGCTGTTCCCCTTCAATAAAGATTGTTCTACTCTGTAAAATGTTCCCCACACATTTACAGTACATACAATGCAAAGCACATGTTCAGCTCAGATTCAGTATAACTTTTGCCCTGGTGCCCTTCTGAATTTGCAGTTCCCTTAATCCCCAGCAAGTCTCTGTATCTCAGCCAGCCTCTATACCTTTAACACTCACTATCTAGTTCAACCTGCCCCTTTAGCATAACCTTTAACATGTATATTGCATTCATACCTGTGCAGCATAAATCTTCAAATGCTTATATTACATCCTTACCTGTGTAGCATACTCCTCTAACCCATATGCCGATCACTCAGCGACACTCGTAGCGCAAACAACAGTACAGTGACAACATTGACAGGTCACTGTACTGTCATTGCGGGACCCAGCACTGCTTTCTGGGGGTCTTGCGCCCCTTCCTCGATTCAACTCCGACCTGGAGTTGATCAGTTTAATTTTGGGGGGTGTGGGAGGCAGAGCCCCCTGCATGGAGTGTTTGGGGGCAAAGCCCCCCGAAGAAAATGAAGTCCAAAGTGAGCAGTTCTATGCCGACTGCAACACTGTAACAGCATTCAACAATGTTGAACTGGCGTCGTAGAGCCCTCTAAACAACCCCAAATTTTAGACATTTAGTCCTTTCAAAGCTTTCCTGTAGAGATACTGTAGGGCTCCTTTTACTTTGCTTGACAGTGATCAGCCCTTCCAGGAGAACAGTTCCTTTCTTCATCATTGCCCCTTTGCTCCTCCCTTTCTTAAGACTCTCAATCCCTGCTCAGCTCTCTGAGCATTTAAGAAGTCATGGTGGAGGGAAGAGGGTGGGTAGGCTTTTTCAAAGCCCAATCGCTCCCGCTGGGCTCCTACTCCAGGCTGCTGCTGCTCTTGCTGCAAGGGGAAAAGGGAGTCCCTGGATGGGATAAAGTCAACTCTCCCTTCGGGACCTCTGGCTCCTCTGGAATGAGCGCAGGTCACGCTCCACTCCCCTCTGCTCCTCCAGCTTTTCCTGCTTGAATGAACACCAGATGTGCTCTTTAAAGGGCCACCTGGCTTTCAGACTTGCCGTAGCTGCCCCAATTGGCACTTCCTCCCTCCTTCAGACCATCTATTGACTGGATGCAGCAGCTACAGCTCTCTGTGGCCAGTTGGTGTCACAGATCCTCCTTGTGGCTGAAGCTCAAGCCACTTTTCAAAGCCATGTCTCTCCCATTAGGCTCCTGCTCCAGGCTGCTGCTGCTCTTGCTGCAAGGGGAAGAGGGAGTATCTGGGCAGGATGAAGTCACCTCTCCCCTTGGGACCTCCGGCTCCTTCTCTGGAATGAGTGCAGGTTATGCTCCACTTCCCTCTGCTCCTCCGGCTTTTCCTGTTTGAAGAACGCTGATCGTGCTATTTAAAGGGCTGCCCAGCTTTCAGACTTGCCACGGCTGCCCCTGATTGGTTCTTCCTCGCTCCTTCAGGCTATCCACTGATTGAATGCAGTGGTTTCAGCTCTCTGTGGCTGATTGGCTGCCACAGATCCTCCTTGCAGTTGTAGCTCAAGCCACCTTTCAAAGCCCTGTCTTTCCCACTGGGCTCCTGCTCTGGGGCTGCTGCTGCTGCTCTTGCTGCAAGGGGAAGAGGGAGTCCCTGGGAGGGACGAAGTCACCTCCCCACTCAGGACCTCTGGCTCCTTCTCTGGAATGAGTGCAGGTCACGCGCCACTCCTGTTGTATTTGGTGGCCGAAAATAAGTACCTGAAACACATCAGGGTCTTGGTAATAAGAAAACACATCACACTGAAATCTAGGCCTTCTCTGTTTACTTCCATTCAGCACAGACATAAGGAGGCATCTGTTCTCAACACACACAGAAAGACTCACAGGAAGTATATTTCTTAAAGCTGTACTGTCTAACATTTCTTAAAGCTGCACTACCCATAACAATCCCTCCTGACTTAGCTAGAAAGTATGTAAGACAATAATTCAGAAGTAATATGAAACTATTAAAGTTATTACTGCAATGTCCCTTTTAGTTAGTCTGTGTCATTAGACTATATCTCTACGAGTCCATTCTCTTTGGTGGATGTCTTACATGTCCTGACTGACGTAGTAGGACTGGAGGCTATTGCTCTGGAATCTGATTAGCATCAGCCACATCTTGTCTCAATTGCTGTGGTTCCACTATCTCTTCCTGTTCTTGTTCTGGAAGAAATAATGCTGGATAACTACCCCAACTCTGGGTATCCCTTTTTTGTTCTATCTCAGTTCTAGTACGTAATTGGTCCACATGTTTTTTCATTCTTCTCTGGTTAGTCAGTCGAACACTATAGACAACATTTCCGAACTTTTTTTCTACCACGCCTTCTATCCATCTCTTCGGGCCTGCATACATCCTGACCCACACAAGATCATTGGGTTTGAAGGATCTGGTCTTAGGAAGCATTTCAGTTACTGACTTACAGCCTAGAGGGTGAAGAAGGTACAATTGAGTTTGAGTCTCATGTCCAAACAACAGTTCTGCAGGGGATATTCCCGTGACACAATGTAGTATTGTTCGATACATCGTAAGAAAGTCCAAAAGGGCTATTTGTATTGCCATCAGAGTAGTAGGATTAGCTTTGTCCATACTCTTTTTAAAAGTCTGAACCAGGCATTCTGCATTGCCATTAGAACTTAGATGGTAGGGAGGCGAGAAAATATGGCGGCTACCACATTGCTGGCAAAATGCTTGGAATTCAACAGACGTGAATTGTGGTCCGTTATCCGAAACAATTATTTGTGGAAAACCATGGGTAGCAAAGATAGATTTCAGTACTTTGGTGGTATTCTCAGTAGTTGTCAAAGACATTTGATGAATTTCTGGCCAGTTACTATAAGCATCAGTTAAGAGTAACCACATGGAATTTAAATAAGGTCCTGCAAAATCAATGTGCAATCTTTGCCAGGATTTTTCAAGTTGTTCCCAATGGTAAACTGGCGCTTTTGCCGGATTTCTTATTGATACAGCACAACCTTCACATCTTTGCACAAGCTGGTATATGTCAATGGAAGGTCACCATACATGAAGTCTGGCTAGGGATTTCATTTTAGCAATGCCTTGATGGCCCCCATGCAAAAGAGTCAACACATTTGAGTGATAATATTGGGGTACTATGACACTCAATCCCCATAGAGAACACCCCTCAGCAATGGACAACTGCAGTCTCTTTGTACAGTAGGGTTGTAGTTCAGCCAAACAAGTAGTGCCTTGTGGTCAACCCTCAATAATATACTGATACACTTGTTTCAAAATTACATCTTGACTATTTGCTTTTGCAATGTCCTTGGCTAGTACTGGAAGCTGATTTAACTGTTGTAGCTCCATTGCACATACAACAGTAGAATCCTCCATATCTTTGAATTGCACTGGAAAGCTATCTGGCCGCACCTGACATACTAATGGCTCCTCTTTAAGCCCCATATCGAACTCCATTTCTCTGGATATTGGTAACCTCGACAAGGCATCCGCACTTCCATGCTGGTCCGTTGGTTGGTACGTAACCTCGAAATTATAGGCAGACAAAATTAATGCCCATCATTGAAGTCAGCTAGCGGCTGTTTCTAGAATTCCTTTTTCTGGACTAAAAATTGTTACTAGTGGCTTGTGATCCGTCTTCAGGTGACTCTTGCGACCTACCAAGTATTGGCAAAATTTCTGAACTCCAAATACAATTGCTAATGCCTCTCTCTGAATCTGTGCATAATTCCTTTCAGCTGCTATGAGTTTGCATGAAGCATGGGCTATTGGCATCTCCACTCCTTCTGGATCTATGTGGAAAGGAACTGCTAATCGTTTTCTGTGCACCAGAGCCATGCACCCATTGACTTGCATTGAAAACAGACTAAATTTTACGCCCGCCCCCCCTCCTCCGACCTGAATTAAATAGACCTTCACCATGCCCACCCCCTTTTAGTGCCTCCCTCGCTAGCTCCTCACTGGTCCAGCTCTAGGCCCCCCCCGCCCATCACTTATGCCACCCCTGACCGCTGCCTACCTAGGCCCTTCCTGTTCTAATCTTGTTCTCAACAGTGTATGCTACCTGCCTACCATGCTCTCCTTCCTCTCTACTACCACCCTCCTCCTCCTCTCCCTCCTCGCCCTCCTCCCACTCCTCTGCCCTCCCAGAGCCTGTTTCCCCTCCGCTCCTCAAACCTTCCAACTGAGCTCTGCTTATCGCTACCTTGGCACCTCTCCGGGGATCTGAAGCCCGGACCACAGGCAGCAGCCTCCAATAAAAAAATTGCTACTTGCAGACTGGTCGCTAACACTGGCATACCTTGCTACCTCCATATTGAACTATCGCATCCACACCGTGGCATGCCCCTGACACAAAAGAAAACATAAGCTCTCTCTCAGGGAACTACATCTCAGCACCCTGAAGCTTCTGTTGCTGCTCCTGCTGTTATCGGGAAATGTCCACCCGAACCCTGGCCCATACACCAGCAAGGTCTCGCCCAAACACAATTCGTCCGGCACTCTTTCTATCATGTGCCTGAATATCTGCAGCCTACTGCACAAGATCAATTTCCTGCAAGCCTTTGCTAGCCAACATAATCCTGACATCTTGGCAGTTGTTGATACCTGGCTCACCCCCCTGGTTCCTGACCAGGCAATTGCCATCTCAGGATACAATGTCTTTAGGCTCGATCGCAAATCAAAAAGAGGGGGAGGTTGTGCCATGTACCTGAAAGACACTATTCTGAGCCACCAAACTGAACCAGCCCTTGCGACCTGCCATGCACAGATTCTCCCCGTCAGGATACTATTAGGAGCCCATAACAAGGCACTCACAGCCGTTACGGTATATATTCCTCCAAAGGAGCAGGATTCAGGCCTAAACAACGTCTTGGACCTTGTCAGATCACAACCACCTGACTCCGAAACCATCCTGCTGGGAGACTTCAACATCAACTGGCTCTCGGCTGAGGCGGGTACTTTCAAGGACTCTGTCCTATCAGCCAACCTAACACAGATACTGGACTACCCAACCAGAAAGAACTATAGAAACATAGAAACATAGACTTTGACGGCAGATAAGGACCACTTGGCTCATCTAGTCTGCCCATTTCCCTACCTACAGGATAGGCCGCAGATCCTAGTTAACCAACAGCCTATTTCTTCCTACCCCCCACAAGAATTGCCTTATGTCTGTCCCATGCATTCTTGAATTCTCCCACAGTTTTAGACCCCACAACCGCCTCAGGAAGGCTGTTCCATGCATCCACTACCTCTCTGTGAAATAATACTTCTCACATTGCCCTGAACGCCTCTTCTATCTTTAAATTGTGTCCCTTGTTCTTGCACGTCTCTTTTTCTGAAAGATGCTACCCTCTTGGACTTTGTTGATTCCACTGGAGGTGCTTAAAGTTTCTATCATGTCCCCTCTCCTTCTTTCCTCAAGGGTATACATATTAAACTCCTTTAGTCTCCTCCTATGGCTTCGCTTGCAGACCCTGCACCATTTTGTTGCCCTCCTCTGGACTGCCTCTATCCTGTCTATGTCCTTGCGGAGATGGGGTCTCAGAACTGGGCCTTGATACTCCAGATGGGGTCTTACCAACTGTCTGTACAGAGGGATAACAACTTCCTGTTTTCTGCTGCTGATGCCTCTCCCTATGCATCCCAGTATACCCGCAGCCCTCCCTACTGCCTTCTCACATTGCTTGCTAACCTTAAGGTCATCGGATATGATTACCCCCAGGTCCCTTTCCTTTTTTGTTGTTGTTACTACCTCCCCCCCATTGTGTATTCTTCCCCTGGGTTCTTGTTTCCCAGGTGCATTATTTTGCACTTCTTTGCATTGAATCCTAGCAATGTGTTCTGCTCAGGGGATCAAACCCAAGCCCTCTACCCATCAATGCTTGGGTGATATTAGCTTTACTGCAGTACTAAGGTCACTTGATAGGAAAGGCATGCTGTAGGGCCCATTAGTTCGCACACTTTAATTTGTCCCTACAGGCAGCCCCGAACCTAGGTCCACTAGCACCACAGGTGGTGACTCTAACCACAGCACCATATGGCCAGCTATAAAACAGGGACCAGCACCCTGCTCGACTGGATTCTAACTAGCCACCACTCTAGGATCTCAAACTCTGTTGTCCTTCCTGATTCACTCAGTGATCACTCTCCCATCAGCTGTACCTGGTCTAACAAATTCCACAACCCCCCCCAAAATCATCTACAGCAGAGTCCTCCCCCGTGGCCAGTTAACTCGCCTCAAAGCCCTCCTTCTCCAACCAGACTGGACTCCTGTCTTCCTGGCGTCAGATACAAACCTGGCTCTGGACCACTTCATCCACATCTTTAACAAAGCCTGTAACCTATTTGCACCCCTAAAGAAGCGCAAAGCTAAAACCCTCTGTAACCCATGGATAACCGGAGACCTCCTCAAAAAGCTAAAATCCAGGAACTACCTCTGGGAGCTGGCTAGATCCACCGGGAAACAAGGCGACATCCAAAATTATAAACGAGCACGTAACAACTGCACAAAAACTATCCGGTCCCAGAAATCTGACTACTACAAGAAAGTACTCACTGACTCCAGGAGTAATGGGAGAGACTTTTGGGACACTCTAAATGAAATCTCTGGGAAGAAATCTAAATCCATGCCAGCCTGCTAAAGGTAAATGGGAATACCACACTTGACCCAAAAACCATCGCTGATACTTTCAACACCACTTTCACTGATCTTAGCAGTGTCCTTCCCCCAACTTCTTTAATGATGATGACGCTCCCAAAACCCCTAACTCCTCAATTCTCGGCAGTCACCCTCCCTTCTACTTTAAAGTAGTCCATAAGAATGTTGTTCTTAAGTACATCACCAAAGTCATCAGTAAATCCAGATCTAGCAATGATACACTCGACCTCAAGCTCCTGGCCCTCACCCTAGAAGAGGTGCTGGGGCCTCTTACCAAGATTTTTAACCTCTCCCTCTCACTCAACCAATTCCCAGAAAAATGGAAGTCAGCCACTGTCACCCCAATCCACAAAAGTGGTGACAAGACTGACCATGGGAACTACCGTCCGATCTCAATCCTGCCACCCCTCTCAAAGGCCCTGGGACGCATAGTATCGGACCAGCTTACCAAATACCTGGACAAGCGCAACATCCTCTGCAGGCAATAACATGGTTTTCAGAAAGGCCATAGCACTGCTTCCGCATTACTTGAAGTCACTGGGGCAATCCACAGCTCCCTGGACAAAGGTCATCTCACTGGTGCAATCTTTATTGACCTAACCAAGGCTTTTGATACTGTCCACCACTGCTTTATTCTTGCCCAGCTTCAAAAGGCTGGGCTCTCCCCTGATTCTATATCATGGTTCAAAAGCTACCTTGCAAATAGGACACAATGTGCAAAAATTGCGGATGTGCTCTCTGAAGCCAAACCTATCTGCTCTGGTGTCCCTCAGGGATCCATCCTGGGACCACTCCTCTTCAGCCTGTTTCTAAATACACTGCCAGCCTCCTGCTCCCAACAAATCATACTCTATGCTGATGATGCAGTAATTCTAGCCTCACACCAGGACCCAAACCAGCTGCAAAGCAACCTCCAGCATTGTTTCTACGCTATTGAGAACTGGTTCATTCAACACAAACTGATCCTCAATCAGAAAAAAACTAAGACCATGATCTTCAGTAGCTCCCATAATAAACATAAACTCCATCACCTCTCCATATTTACAAGCCAAGATGGCCTACTAGAACAAGTCCAAACTTTTAAATACCTTGGGATCACCCTTGACCCATACCTCTCCTACACCATGTTGTTGCGGACAGAGTAAGTTATATTTGTTGAGGTGTTCAGACAACTGGTCAGCTACAATTTGTCCCAATGCCTTAGAGAGTGGTGGGAGGATAGAGATAGGACGGTAGTTAGAGAGGTGAAATCTATCACCGCTTTTATGAATAGGTGTGACCACTGCTGATTTCCAGAGCTGGGGGAGTTGTTTATGAGAGAGTGAGAGATTCAGGAGTTTAGTGAGAGGTTGTAGAACAACATCAAGGGAGAGAGAGAGGAGTTTGAAGTCAATGGTATCGCTGCTGAAGTAAATGTTCTGCTTCTGTCTTGCCTGTGCCAATGATGTCATCCAAATAACAAGCAACATGTGGTATATCACCCATTGTTTGCTCAATCACTTTTTGAAAAATAGCCGGTGCAGAACTAAGGCTAAAACATAACCGTTTGTACTTGTACAGTCCTCAGTGTGTATTAATCACTACCAATTTCTGAGAGTCTATATCCAGCTCTACTTGAAGGTATGCATCAGCGAGGTCCAGTTTAGAGAACCCCACACCACCATTCAGTCTGTGAAAAAGTTCCTCTGGTAAGGGTAAAGGAAATACATCTGTTCTAAGTACTGGATTAAGTGTCACCTTAAAATCTCCACATATTCGAACCTTACCACCTGGTTTAAATACTACCACAATTGGAGTAGCCCAATCTGAACTTGAAACCTTTTCCAGCACACCCGCTTTTTCCAGTCTGTCCAGTTCTGCCCCAACCACCGGTTTTAAGGCAAAAGGAAGTTTCCGTGGTTTACAAAACTTAGGGACTGCATTAGGCTTTGTAACTAGCTTGACTTTAGCTGTTGTGCAACATCCTAGGCCTTTCCACAGCTCTGGATACAAGTCTAAAATCTCCCCAAGCTTGGGCGGGTTACTGCTTTGTGGTTCCTGGACAGCAGCAAGTAGACCAACATCTGCTGGATCAACATGAATGTCTAGAAGAACCTGAGCGTCTCTGCCCAAAATGTTGACACCCTTTTTTGAAACCAGAAAAGTTAAAGGTGTACTACGAGAATCAGTCCTGTGTGCTAAAGTGGTAAACGAGCCCAGTGGCTGGATTGGTTGCCTTTCAAATGCATGCAGCAACTTATTACAAGGAGACAATGGTGGCTTAATCAGATCAGACCATGTTTGATGATTAATGAAAGTAACTGTAGAAGCAGAGTCTTCCATTAAACACAACTGATGCCTCAGTTGTGGCAACTGAAGTAACACATAGAAAGGAGGAACATCTTTAGTCTACATTTGTGGTGCAATAGGAACCACTGCACTGTCTGTGCTCTCTGAACTGACCACTGCAGTTCTTCTGCAAACCTTAGCAATATGCCCCCGACGTTTACATGCACGACACTGAACTTCTCTGAATTTGCACTGGTCCCTGCTATGCTGAGATGACCCACATGATGTGTACATTTGTACTGGCCATGCAGTTTGGGTGGAGTGGCTGTATTTTTCTTTGAAAACAGTGGTTTAGACTTAGGTTTGAACTGTTTCAATTTGGGGTTTACTGCAGCTACTTGTACCTCATTTTTGTATTCATCGTAGCATCTGCTTCATTTTCTGCAGCCTCATACATTTGTGGCAACTGTAAAAGTTCATCAGCATACTTCTTGACACTTACAGAAAGTAATTGCTGAATATGATGTTCATTATTCAACCCCATAACAAATACCAGCTAAATTAGATTCAAAATGCTCCCTGCTCCACTCACATGTGAGAGCTAAGCATTTGATCTCAGCCAAATAGGATTGTAATGACTGACCTGGTTTCTGGTTGTAACTGTAGAATTTATAACGTTCAGCACTTGGGAAAGTTGTGAAACTGCATTGTGTATTCAATTTAGCCTTTAGTTCTTGATATGACAAATTCTCCGGCCGGTCCCGTGCACACAGATCGCATAAAAGTTTGAAGGTTTCACTCCCCTAGAAAGTACAAAAAGCAGCTCGAATAAGTTCACCCTGCTGTTCATTTTTAGCAGCTTGTACGGCAGGATTAAGTAATAACCACTGATCAAACCGTCTGGACCATGTATCCCAGTCTGTTCCTGTAAAAATTTCAAAGCTGGCTGAAGTTTCCATGATATAGCACAGTTCCAAATTGCTTACTTGCCTCCAATGCAGAAAGTCACAAAATGGTGCAATTCAGTAAGCTGGAGCTATGAAAATTTTCACCATCCTTGTCGCTAGTTTGTTGTATTTGGTGGCCGAAAATAAGTACCTTAAACACATCAGGGTCTTGGTAGAAACACATCACACTGAAATCTAGGCCTTCTCTGTTTACTTCCATTCAGCACAGATATAAGGGGGACAACTGTTCTCAACATGCACAGGAAGACTCACAGGAAGTAGATTTCTTAAAGCTATACTGTCTAACATTTCTTACAGCTGAACTACACATAACAACTCCCCTCTGCTCCTCTGGCTTTTCCTATAATATAATTGTGGATGGCCCCATTGTTCCTTAGTTCCCAGCTGAAGATCAGCTCAGAGGGTCTCTTACCGAGAGGAAACAGGAGACCAAACCAGTACCAAGCACACAAGGAGAGGCATGGTGGGACTGGTAATATATAGACAGTATACATAAGAATTTTAGTCACATCTCCAAACAAGGCAGTGTACAAACCTGCAAGCATATACTTCAGAAAGGGGGAAGAAGGGTGGGTGCACTGTGGCCCAGTGGAGGAGATTCTCTTGAAGTTCTGCTGTTACAGTGATTATCTGTTATATCTTCATTAAGGATATCTCCTCCATTGGGCCACACCTTTGAAACTATTCCAAAGCAGTACACAAGGTACCCAGGAAGGATGGCAAAGTCTGATATGGCATGATGACAGAAGGCCTTGCAACACTACTAGTCTCACTGGCAACCTGTGACTGCTACCACTAATTTGCCTTTACCTTGCTCCTACAATTTGCAATCTCTGTGATCTCTATTGACTAGTAAAATGTTATGCTTCATGTCCATTTCTTGGCAGATAAGTTAACACTTTCATGGGCTTTCTACTCCTGCCTAAATTATTTTTTTTCATTCCTACGTCCCTCTACCTCCTCTTCCCTTTTTTGGCCCTCCATCATTCCATATCTCTTTCCTCCCTACCACCTTAATACAGCTTCATCATCACCCCACTAACTACACCACCTCTTCCTCCCTACTCTCCTCTGCCCCTCCTTTCCCCATCCTCCTCCCCCTTTAATCCACTTTGACTATATAGCTATTCTTTCCTTTCCCTCCTATATCTCCCCATCCTACCCACCCCACCTCTGCTTGCCTTCTCCCTCCCCACACTTTCCTCCTCCATCCCCTATCCCTCTCTACTGGTACAAGACCTTCCTTCTTTCTTTGACTCAGGTGCAATCCAATTATCTGCCTATGTTGTTGCTTGTACAACTCTCCTTTTTAAACAAGTGTCCTCATGTTATGTTACCGTTAGTGAAACATTAGCCTTTGTTTTGACTCGGCACTCTGTACATGCTTAGATTGTGTAACCTTATTTAGAATTTATGCCTGGATACAGTTTTCAATTGTTTCTATTTGTATCTGTGGAACATATCTGTATTCTTGTTTGTGTCATACTTGACATGGAACCTATGAAAGAGCTTTCTGCTCAAAGGTGTTTATCCAAGATCTCAATAAATGAATAAAATAAATAAATACAAGACCAAATCCAGCACGTCTATGAAAGATGATGTCTAGAGTGTAGTGATTAGTGAAAGTATGCACAGTGCTCCATTGGCACCAGTACATATGTTAGTTGCAGAAACACTCTGGTAGCAAGCAACAGAAATGGCCATACCAAGAGTAGAGTGGCCATGGACAGCACCAGGAAATTCCTTACTGTACTTCCTATAACAAAACAATAATACATTTGGACAGACACTGTTTAGACTGACATTTCTCAAATGTGACCACCGTGGCCACATAGAACCACCAGGAGGTATTTGTGCAGCCACACAGCCACTGAAGGAAAGACATGCCTTGCCTACTCCTCCATGTACTACTCATGGTATGAGAAGCACATTCCTCTTAAAGCACCAGCAGCATGTGCACAAGCATCTTAATAAAAATGCTTTTGTTTGAGGGGCAGGTACTGTCTTTGTTTGGAAGGGGGACGGATGTTCCGATCTTATTTATTTATTTGAAAAGTTTCACCAGGAAAGACATACTGAGCTGATAACAACTTGTTTCCAGATGCATCCTGTTGGGGAGGGGATGTGGAAAATCATACAGGGATATTAAATTACAGAGTTAGCTGCTTGGAGGTCAGGCATGCAAGCATAGTTTGCACTGGGTGGGGGGGGGCAAGTATGTGAGCAGCATATTATGTTTATTTGTGGGTGTGAGGATGGGGTGCATGTCATCCTTTATTTTGTGCACTATTCATCTCTCAGTGTACCGGGGGATGGGGAGACTGCAGGGCCCTGACTGGTGTCTGAATCTCAATCAGGCCCACCCCAAAGCAGCATGTACCATATGCTTCCGTCTGTGAGTTCTGTCTGGAAACTTGCACCAGAAGCTTCCATGTGGGAGTCTGGTCTAGGGTTGAGGTTAGCTTGCACCATGATGAGGAGTAGCTTGGAGCTGTGCATCACTGGGAGGTGGGTGGCAGGGCATTGTTTAGATGTTTGAACCTCAATCAGGCCTTATCCTCAGCAGCCTTCATCAGATACTTTTGTGCCTGGCTTTGGTCTGTCAGTGTTCACCAGAGACTACCGTGGACAAGACTGGTCCAGAGCAAGGTGGTGGCTGCATCATCAGGAAGGAGCAGTTTAGCATGGTTCACTTAGCAGTCTGAGAGGACGTGGGCATGTAGATTTCACTACAATAATGTTAACAGCTTCCAGGCATAAATGATAAGTGAGTTGTTGCTTTGCTTAATTTGGAATGATCCTCAGTCTGGATGTGTGTGGTATGTGGAGCAAGCAGTGAAGGCAACTGGCAACAGTTTGTGCTGTGTTTGGTGGGGGAAGGGGGCTCAACGAGAAATTTGTAATGACTCAGTATTTGTAAAAGTACTGCATGTGGGGGGGTAGACTTTTTCCTATACTAACATGGCTGCTAGAATTGTTTTTATGTTTATGGGAGGCATGGATATGTACGTGCGCTACATTCTGGTTTCCAAAAGAAGTCCAAATTCATTGATTGTTGCTCATAAACACACAAACTGTGGATCCTTCTGCCAATTAGGATGCAGTGCCTTTCTTACCCATTTTATGATCTTGAGGAACAGCTGGTGTTTATGTAGTGTGCGTGTTTGGTGGTGGTGGTGGTGGAGGGGGGGGATCTGGCCATCCCAATGATCGTCGATCTGCCCAAAGCCTTTGATTCAGTTACCTATCTGGCTGCTCCTGGACAAGCTGAGTTCTGCTAACCTCACTGCCTGCACTGTTGAATAGCTCCATTCCTACATCTCGGGCCATCAGCAGTCAGTAATGATTGGTCGTGTCCTGCCCCCTCCACTCTCAGTCCAGGCTGGAGTCCCACAAGGCTCCATCCTGGGTTCCATTCTCTTCTCCATTTTCCTCAATGGCCTCCCTCTGCCTGAGTCAACTCTCATATTCACAAGTATGCAGCTGACAAAGTTCTCTACTCCTCAGGTCCATGAACTGTGGGGTTGGAAGTCTTATTCCAGCAAGACTTCCACAATGTTCTGCAATGGTTTCAGGTCAACCACCTTTTTTTTTTTTTTTAATTTTTTTTAATTTTTTTTTAATTTTTTTTAGTTGTTTAACCAGGTATAGCACACTAAGCTGAAAGCTTTTTTTACAGGAGCGACCTGGGAGCACAAGGTTAAGTGACTTGCTCAGGGTCACACAGTATGCAAGTGGAAGCTGTGGGATTCAAACCCAGGTCTGGTCTGCTGGATGTCACCAGATTTGCAGCTCAGAGCCTGACACCTCCGGGTCAACACCAAGAAAACAGTATCCATGACCTTTGGATCCAGCCAGAAACTGTGCAGGCTTGCTCCCCTCCCTTGCTTCTCCATCCTAGATGGTTATCCCCTGGATGGCACATTGACCTTCTCCCACCCTATTGACCAGGTCATAAATGTGGTCAACAGGAAACTTGGAACACTCTACAGGCTTAAAGCATACACGACTCCTAATGCTCGGAACCTTGCAGTTTCTGCATTTATCCTCACCCAGTCATCGATTATGGCTTAATGGTCTGTGGAGCAGCATCGGATATGGCCCTAAATAGAATCAAGGTACTGCTCAACAAGGCCTGCCACCTTGCCTTAGATGCTAATAGGTTTACCCACACCTCTAGTCTTTATTCCAATGCTAACTGGCTACCCTTAGAGCAAAGAATCAAATTCCAGTCTTGCCTCATGGGAAAGAAAGCCCTCATGGGTCTTACCGCCCCCTGCAGTCTCTCTTCTGACAAGCTGCCAATATGCACCTTATAATAAATGTGAGTAGAAATGCCTGCCATGCTCCATTTTGTAGGACCAGCCAGAGAAGAAGCCAGAAGCCAGAAGGTGAAGGAAGGAAACATATTCAATTCAGTGCTTCAGAGTAACTGGTAACTGGTATTTTTCTTTTAAACTTAGATTGTAGGCTTGTAGTGACACTATACTTTCTTTCTGTGTTGTCTTTACTTATAATTGTTTTTGGGCTGTTGAAAATTTAAAAAATAGTGGCGGTGTAATTCTGTGCTGTCTTTAATTGCTGCAAATTTTATCTTGGCTTGTCTGACTGTCCTGTAGCTGGGTGAAGGTGTTAATTGTCTGGCCTCTGACCTCAGCTACGTGATAACTGGAGGTGGGGCTTAGTCACAGTTAAAGCAGCAAACAGAAGTTCATCTTCTCAGAAGAAGCCAGAAGGTGAAGGAAGGAAACATATTCAATTCAGTGCTTCAGAGTAACTGGTAACTGGTATTTTTCTTTTAAACTTAGATTGTAGGCTTGTAGTGACACTATACTTTCTTTCTGTGTTGTCTTTACTTATAATTGTTTTTGGGCTGTTGAAAATTTAAAAATAGTGGTGGTGTAATTCTGTGCTGTCTTTAATTGCTGCAAATTTTATCTTGGCTTGTCTGACTGTCCTGTAGCTGGGTGAAGGGTGTTAATTGTCTGGCCTCTGACCTCAGCTACGTGATAACTGGAGGTGGGGCTTAGTCACAGTTAAAGCAGCAAACAGAAGTTCATATTCTCAGAAGAAGCCAGAAGGTGAAGGAAGGAAACATATTCAATTCAGTGCTTCAGAGTAACTGGTAACTGGTATTTTTCTTTTAAACTTAGATTGTAGGCTTGTAGTGACACTATACTTTCTTTCTGTGTTGTCTTTACTTATAATTGTTTTTGGGCTGTTGAAAATTTAAAAAATAGTGGTGGTGTAATTCTGTGCTGTCTTTAATTGCTGCAAATTTTATCTTGGCTTGTCTGACTGTCCTGTAGCTGGGGTGAAGGGTGTTAATTGTCTGGCCTCTGACCTCAGCTACGTGATAACTGAGGTGGGGCTTAGTCACAGTTAAAGCAGCAAACAGAAGTTCATCTTCTGAAGAAGCCAGAAGGTGAAGGAAGGAAACATATTCAATTCAGTGCTTCAGAGTAACTGGTAACTGGTATTTTTCTTTTAAACTTAGATTGTAGGCTTGTAGTGACACTATACTTTCTTTCTGTGTTGTCTTTACTTATAATTGTTTTGGGCTGTTGAAAATTTAAAAATAGTGGTGGTGTAATTCTGTGCTGTCTTTAATTGCTGCAAATTTTCCTGATAAATCTGATTGACAGGAGCTAAACACAGGGTATAGTAAGAGTGTGTAGTAGGAGGGGCATAAGGGGAAGAAGACCACCCTCAGCACGACAAGTTTGACTCATTTATTTATTTATTGGTTTCTTTTTCCTTAAAAAAATATATATCTGAGGATCAGTTACAGGATTTTTAGTACTGTAAATAAATAAAAAGAGAACTAAGAGAGCTTCAGTAACAGATAAGTAGTGGAATTGCAGTATAATGTGGGGAGTGGTGCAATGCAGTGGCTGTGGGGCAGCCATATTCAGGCAGACCTTCTGGACACTGAGGTGCTGCCCTATCTGCATGCATCTCTCGGGACTGCGGGATGAGGTAGCCAGACTCAGAGCGGAGTAAACTGGGTCAGGAGTACCATCACCCTGTCCAGGAACCACCCAGTCCAATGCAGCTGCCTCAAAGGATGCCGAGAACGAGGAGCACTTGGATGACAGTGGGCTCAGGGAGGGTTAGAGCAGTCAGGCAGAGGCACATCCCAGATCGTATTCCTCTCAAGAACTCATATGCCACACTGGCAAATGAGGACAACCAAATAGAGGTACCCAGGGAAGTGGAAGGAAAGGATGTGGAGGTTAGGCAAGGAGGTGACCTCAGTGGGAAAGCAGGGACCCCAGAGGAGGAGGAAGGACCTGGTGGGGACTCCATCATAAGATGGATCCAGCTAGGAACACAGGAGGTGGAGGACAGGGAGGTGAGGTGCCTACCAGGTGCCACGGCATGGAGGGATGGAAGGAAGATGCTGGGATCACTGGGAAGGCAAGACAGGAGGGTGAGCTGGATGTCATTATCCACCTAGGTACTAATGACTTGGCAAATGGGGAGCCAAAGGAAGTTCAGGAAGAGTTTAGGAAACTGGGGGTCTCAGCAAGTAGCTACTCTGTCACTTTCTCAGAAGTACTACCTGTAAGAGGCAAGGAGAGAAGAGTGCATGCACCAGGAACTTTAACTCATGGTTGAAGAACTGGTGCTGTGAGGAAGGGTTTGGATTCATTGGTGACTGGGGACCCATCTGGAGGATGGAGGTTTGTTCAAGCCTGACGGCCTGCATCCATCCTGGAGGGGAATCAAGCACTCAATGATAAGTTTAAATGCTACATTGACAGCATTTAAACTAGCAAAGGGGTGGAGGCCAGCAAGGATGATACCTACTTGCTCACCCCCACAGCTAGTAATGGAACCAGTGAACCAGAGGAGGGCTATCTCTGCAAAGCAGTGTGCAAAGATGGAGATTAGTGTCCAAAAGGTGGATAAGCAGAAAGGGAAAAATTTAGCAGAAGGGCAGACAGCAAGGAGAACCAGGGATAAATGACAACCAAGGAAGGGCTGGAGCAGAACAGTGAAGCAGTCTAGGAGGTCAAATCATGGAAAGCCATGTGTGCAAATGCCAGGAGCCTTAGCAACAAGATGGATGATCTGGAGGCTGTCATGGTACAGTCAGATCTGGACATTGTGGCCATCACTGAAATCTGGTGTAATGATAACCATGACTGGGAGATGGCCATACCTGGCTACAACATATTCAGAAGAGACAGAGCAGGCAGGAAGGAGGAGGAGTGGCACTGTATGGAAAAATGACATAAGGGCCACACAGATCCAGGAGGAACAAAATGGGGGAGATACTGTGGGTTAAGCTGGAAAGGAAAATGGGGCAGCCATCCGACAGGTGTGGTCTATGACCACCAGCCCAGGAGGAAGAAACAGATAGGAGTTGATGCTAGCCATCCAAAGGATGGCAGACAAGGAGGTAGTACTGGTTGGAGACTTCAATATACCAGACGTGGACTGGAGCATCCCAGCAGCAGCATCAACTAGGAGCAGATTTATCCTGGACTCCTTCAGGGTGCCTTCCTCAAGCAACTGGTCATGGAACCAACTCTCGGCAGAAGGCAATACTGGACCTTGTGCTCACAAACAGGGACAGTGTGATGGGGGTAACAGTGGGGAGCACCTGGGCAACAGTGACCACCAGTCATTGTGGTTTGAAATCACAGAAAGAGCAGAACCAAACCACACAAAAACATGTATCCTGGATTTTAGGGGGCAGACTTTGAGAAAATGGGAGATGCTTGAAAGAGGCATTAAGGAATGGGACAGGAATCAGAGGTTGAGGAACAGTGGGCAGTATTTAAAAATGGGATTATAAGAACAGAATTATGCATTAAGCAGGTTAGCAAGAGGAAAAGAAAGAGACCATTATGGTTTTCCAAAGAGGTAGCAAAGAAAGTGAAAGCAAAAAGATTGCATTCAGGCAATACAAAAAAGACACAGGCAGAAGGGATAAGGAGAAGTACCAGGAGAAACAAAGGGAGGCAGGGAAGTCAGTAAGGGAAGCCAGCTCAGACAGAAGAACACATTGCAAAATCAGTGGTTAAAGGGACAAAACCTTTACAGGTACATAAGTGAAAAAGAAGGACAAAGGGAGGATAGGTGAGACTGAAGGGGGGATGGAGCCCAGTGGAGGATGACAACAGTAAAGCTGACATATTGAACAGGTATTTCTGCTCAGTCTTTACTAAGGAAGAGGGGGTAATGGGTCTGAAGGAGTACAAGGGGTGAGAATGGTGCAGAAATGGACACAAGTCCTTTACGAGAAAGGTCCCTGAAGGAACTGGAGTAATAAGAGCTGATAAAGCAATGGGGCCAGATGGGGTGCACCCAGGGTCCTTAAAGAACTAAGAGAGGTGGTGGCTGAACCTCTGGCTATCCTGTTCAGCCAATCACTGGAAACAGGGAGGTACCAAAGACTGGAGGACAGCAGATGTAGTCCCCTTATACAAAGTGGGAACAAAGAGGAAGCAGGGAACTACAGACCAGTCAGCCTCACCTCGGTAGTGGGAAGATCATGGAAGCACTACTGAAGGAGAGATTGGTGGAACATCTGGTTGTCAATGGACTACAGGACCCAAGGCAGCATAGTTTCACCAGGGGAGGTCATGTCAGACCAACCTCATTGAATTTTTGACTGGGTGACTAGGGAGGTGGATCAGGGGAGGGCAGTGGACATGGCCTATCTGGACTTCCAAAGGCCTTTGACACTGTGCCACATAGAAGACTATTACACAAACTGGGGAATATGGGTGTGGGCAGGACAGTAGTGTGGTGGGTAGGTAACTGGCTGGGTGGCAGGACACAGAGGGTGGTGGTAAATGGCTGTCACTCCACAGAGGGAAGAGTGACCAGTGGGGTACCACAGGGATCAGTGCTGGGACGGTCCTATTCAACATCTTCATCAGTGACATTGCACAGGATATAGAAGGCAGAATTTCACTGTTCGCTGATGACACAAAGCTCTGTAATAGAGTAGACACACCAGAGGGTGTAGACAGAATGAGCAGGGACCTGCAGAAACTTGAAGAATGGTCAGGGGTTTGGCAGTTGAAATTCAATGCAAAGAAGTGCAAGATAATGCATATGGGGCACAAAAACCCTGGCACAATATATCAGTTGGGGGGTGAGGATATAGCATGCACCAAGCAGGAAAGGGATCTTGGGGTTATCATCTCTGATGACCTCAAGGTAGAAACAGTGTGACAAGGCATCAGGTAAAGCAAATAGGATGCTGGGATGTATAGGCAGGGGCAACACCAGGAGGAAAAGGGAGGTCATAATTCCGCTATACAAGACACTAGTGAGGCCCACCTGGAGTACAGTGTACAGTTCTGGAGACCATACCTGTAAGGACATAGACAGGGTAGAGAAGGTTCAGAGGAGGGCAACAAAGATGGTGCATGGGTTGCATCACAAGTCCTATGAAGACAGGTTGAAGGAACTGAACATGTACTCCTGGAGGAGAGGAGGAGAGAGGGATATGATAGAGACATACAAGTATCTTACAGGAGGAACAGGGTGCAGGAAAACACTATTTTCAGCGAAAAAGATGTTTCAGGACTAGAGGGCATGGGATGAAGTTGGAGGGAGGACATTCAGAGGAAACATGAGAAAGAATTTCTTCACAGAACGGGTGGTGGACAAGTGGAACACCCTGCCAGAGGAAGTGGTGGGGGCTGAAACAATCACGGGATTTAAGAATGCATGGGATAGACATAAAGGAATTCTAGAGGTCAGGGGTAAGGGGAAATAGACTTCTAGGAAAACAAACTGAACTTACAAGCTCAAATGGGCAGACTAGGTGGGCCATAGGCCCTTATCTGCCGACACTGTCTATGTATATATGTAGCCTAGCAATGAGATCCTTTTGCCGACGTGCCTCTCACTGGATGAACAAACTTCTTCAGTCCCTAGTAAAGCTACCCAAAATTGGGCTGTTTAAACTGGAATTAAGACAATTTCTCTCCCCTGTCCTTGTCCATGCATAGGATGACCCACCCCTCCTATCACTCTCTCTCTCTCTCTCTCTCTCTGCTCCACACTTCCTTCCCTATCCCTCCCAACCCTCCTCCCCTCCCCCACAACCACCCACCCCTCTTCTCACCTCCCACTCCCTCCACCTCCCTCACACCCCACTACCCCAACTCCTCACTACTAACACCTTCCTCAATTTCCCACTCAACCTATCTGCCCTCTCCCCCACACACACACACCTCTCTCTACTAACTCCCACTCCACCTCTCTTCCCCAATGCCTCCTAGCTACTCTCTTTTACCTTACACACCTCCTCTCTTAGTGCACCATTTGTATCCTCTGCTCAGACAACCTGTTAATAATCACAATGCGAAGTGCTGCTGTCATATTTACTTTAACACTGTTGCTGTTTATATTGTATTAATATTTTCTTAATGTTACTCTGTATGTACCTTCCTGATGTGGAATCTTTGTAAATGAGCAGTGCTCAAAGGTGTCTTCTAATAGTTCAAATAAATAAAATAAAATAAATAAATCAATATCTCGGTGAGTGGCTTTATGACAGGCTTGATTTATCTTCCCACATCGATGCCATCCATGCCAAGCTCTGCTCCACGCTTGGTGCCTGTACCGTGATAAACACTGTCTGACCCCCGCATGTCCACAGAGAGCTGGTTACCATAATGGTGCTCCCAATCTTTGACTATGCGGATGTGGTTTGCGGTACCTCTTCCTCCTCTTCACTTGCCAGACCGGACATCCTCTGTAACACCTTTGGTTGTTTTGCTACAAACTCACCCCCTTGCACTCATCATAGCACACTCTACTCCTCCCTCTTCATCCTCTCTATTCCATCCTGTCGACTACACCAGTGTGCATCTTCATCTCTAAATAATGGTTTGAGGCACTGCCCTCGTGCCTATCCACACTTATCTCCCTCATTCCATTTGCCTCGTAATTCCTTTGCTCCATGGACCCCTGCACTTTCTCCCTCCCCAACCCTCGCTCCTCCACTGGGCAGTCAGTCTTCTCCTATCACCTCCCCTCCATCTGGAACCTCCTCCCTTCTACCATCCATCTCTCACCCTAGAAACATAGAAATTGTCAGCAGATAAGGACCGCTAGGCCCGTCCAGTCTGCCCGTAGGCCCTATACATTGTATGTGACCACTGACCCTATGTGATCAATGGCTTTTCATCACTCCCTCCCCTCTCAAGCTTCCCTTGTGCCTGTTCCAGGCATGCTTAAAAGAAAACTACACTATCATATCTTCTAAATGTTATTTGTTCCCATGTCAATAGACAATTAATTTCATGTAGGTGTTAAGGATGTATGCAGATGCTTTAGTCTGTTTTTACAGTTCATACTAGGCCCTGTTACGGTTCTGGGAGGCTCCATTTCATGGTTGTTGAAATCTCATTGTCCCTGAGAGCTGCATTCGCATATGAGAAAATGATGCGTAATCACCCTTTAAACTCCCCAGTATGCCTGTCTGCTTAATTAGTCTTAAAAGAAACAAGCTGCAAAAAGGTGTGAAATACGACATTTACCTTCAGTGAGCTTTGTAAACTATCTGAGTTATAATGCAGGTTTTTTCCCTTTAAACTTCATTCAGTTTATGAGTTTACAGAGAGTTTTTGCAGGGTATTTCTTCTTTCAGCATATAGATACATGGTATAAATGGGTGGTCTGACATCATGTTCTCATATGCCAATGCAGTTCTCATGGACAATGAGATTTCAACAACCATGAAATGGAGACTCCCAGGGCAGTCACGGGGGCTATCATGAGCAGTGAAAATAAACTAAAGGTATCGCTTGTAGCCCTAACAGCTACAGGAAATGAGTTGTCTGTTGACATGGAAACAAATAATATTTAAATGAAATGAGTGTGTAGTTGTCCTTTAAACCCCTCCACTGTGCTTGCCCTCACTACCTCC
This sequence comes from Neoceratodus forsteri, assembly GCA_016271365.2. Taxonomy (NCBI): domain Eukaryota; kingdom Metazoa; phylum Chordata; order Ceratodontiformes; family Ceratodontidae; genus Neoceratodus; species Neoceratodus forsteri. The sequence continues at coordinate 59,518,790 of CM028131.1, forward strand.
TGTGGCAGACTATTCCAAGTGTCGACTACCCTTTCTGTGTAGAAAATGTCCTCACATTACCTCTTAATCTTCCCCCTTCCAATTTCATATTGTTCCCCCTTGTTGTAGCACTTTTTCTACATTGAAAAAGGTCCCCCACCTCCACCTTGTTTATACCCTTGAGGTACTTGAAAGTTTCAATCATGTCCCCCCACTGTCTCCTCTCCTCCAATGAGTACATACTGAGGTCCCTAAGTCTCTCCTCATATGTTTTGTGGTGTAAATCCTGCACCATCTTTGTTGCCCTTCTCTGGATAGTATCCACCTTATCTATGTCCTTGCGCAGGTGTGGTTTCCAGAATGGCACGCCACACTCCTGCACCCTCTCCAGCTTCCATTAAGCAACAGCTGGTTTTACATCTCCTAATTTCATTGCACGGATATGTTCAACCAGTTGTTAAGTTGTATCTCAGGATGTAAAGTGTGTCATGTTCCAAACATCCGCTTTTGTTATTTTGCCTTTTTTTTTTTGCCATGCTGCACTGCATTTGTTTGTATTTTATTTGTGTGGTATGCATCAGTTCTACTGTATTTGCTTGACTGTATTCTGATCCCCCTGACCCAGGTCTCACCTTGAAGTTGGAACCAAGCCTCGGCTCCATGTGCTCTTCCCAGGTACCAACTTTAAATCAATCAATCAATAAATAATGAAAGTAAAGGGGGGATACAGTGCATTCCTCCCAGATACCAGGAACGTAGGGTAAGTAGTGCAGCGTTCCACTCCACATGTGGTAGGAGGCATAACAGGTATTATGAAAAATAATTGGGTGTGGCCATCAGCTCATGTTGGTGACTGCACTTTGTGGCCAAAAATGTTCTGAGCTTGAGAACCACTGGTGTAGTCACAGAGACCCCCTCTTTCTCAGGGTGAATGGAACAAAAAGTCGAGAGCACTTTCTGCAGTCCTTAGCGCAATCAAAATAGAAATACAGTTTTCTATGCACATCAAGTGTATGGGAGAATGCCTTACCTCACTAATATTCTCTGGATAACACGCAGGAAGGTGTATCATCTGATTTAATGTAAAATCAGAGACCACCTTTGGTAGAAAATGAAAATTGGTCCACAAAGACACCCTGTCCTTATGGAAAATCAAATAAGTAGACTCACGCATCAGAGCCTGGAGCTCAGAAATCCTACCTGCAGAAGTCATGGCACCCAAAAATAGTACTTTCCATAAATGAAACACATTTCACAGATTGCAGCAGCCTAAAACAGAACCAGAGACAATCTCTCAAGAATAAAATTCAGGTCACTAGGTATAACTGGTACACAAATCGAGGGACACGTGTGTAGAACACCATTTAGAAACATATGGCACACTTCTAGTTGTGCCACCATGTACCTATCAGTAGGTGCATGTAAGCTGAAACAGCAGACAGATGCACCTTAATATAAAGTACTGGAGACAGAAGTCAGATAAAGACAGAAGGTAATCCAGTACTGTATTAACAGCACATATGGAAGGGTCCACTAAACGGGCAGCACACCATATGGAAAAGCATTTCCACTTCAAAGAATGGGCATAGGCTGGCCCGTCAGTAGAGGGTAATGCTACCACTCATGATGCTGGTGGTCTGGGCTCAGAAGTGAGACCAAGTCATCTAGGGCCAGTCGAGGGTGGAGGAGGATCGAGCGTCACAGGGGGCGCTCTCCTCCTCAGGGGAGGTGGGGCTGCATGAACCGCTGCTATACTGCCACTTGGGGGACCACAGGTGGCAATCCACACAGGACTAGCTTGATGAACAGGGAAACACCAGTGCATGATGCTTGTGTGCGTGGTTACGTCACTCGCCAGGCTGGTATCTCAGGGGCAAGGGAGAAAACAGAGGAAAGCAGTGGGCCTGGAGCTGAGTGATGTACAAACCCTTTGTAGGCCCCACACCAGCAACCTGGCAGCTTTTCCTCAACTGGATCCTGTTCGGCGGCACTTGGGGGTCCACCACACCCAACTACAAGAGCAGACAGGGGAATACAGTAAATCCACAAAAAGCCAGGAGACAGGGCTGAGTGGGTCTGTCCAGATGGGGGGGGACAGACCTACCAGTAGAAAACCAAAAAAAAAAAAGGAGTAGGTGTGTCACATAGAAGACTTTCTAGCTGCAAACAGGACATCAGCCACCCTGGGACAAATATAACAACTGGGGATGAAACCTTTCAGGGACAACCAACTGCTCTACTCCTTCTCCTGTGTTTGGATTAATATAGACCTGGTATCAAATATTATTCTGGGGTGTAGCTTAGCAGCTGAACAGAGCAGATGCTCCTTAATTAAGCTCCACCGAATTTACTCTAAAAACAGTGCAAATTTAATATTTCAGCTGAAGAACTGAAGTATCTCCACTTACCCTATATGCTGGAGACCTGGGAGCTATAGAGATGGGCAAGTAGAAAAACTCAGTGGCTTCTGCAGATTTTCTCAAGCCTAAACCACCTCAGCCATGAGATGGATGGCCTGTACAGCATGGAGGAGCCTTGGGAGAGAGTAGTGCCAGCACAGATGAGGTGTCACTCATTATGGTCCACTCTACCTTAGTTCAACTTGTTCAAGCTGTCCAAGATATGGACAAGAAATCAGATGCACTATCTCTAAGAGTCAACTCCTTGGAACAGCGAGTGGACACTATTGAACAGCCCCTTCATTGCGCCGATGACTCGGCTCTTAAATCTGCAGAGGCTGTGGCCAAATTAATAAAAGAAAATGCCCTGTTCTGAGCATGTTTGGAAAATCTGGAAAATCAGACTCTGGGAACAAAATCTTAGAATTTTAGGGCTACCGGATCAAGTGGAGGGTGGGAATTCCCACAAACTTTGCACAGACCTTCTTGCCGCAACTTCTGGGGATGTCTAAAGGGAATCCTGCAATCACTTTGGAAAAAGCATACTGGATTATACCCCACCAAAGAAATCTTGAGGGTGCTGTGGGCCATTGGACTTTTCTGGCGGTCTGCAATGGGGTAGGTGTCCACAACCTCAGATTAAGTATTGCCAGAAGGAGGACACAACTTTATGGCAAAGCAGACATCTCGATCTTTCCAGATCTTTCCTTCTCGACCAGGCAAAGGAGGAAGACATTTGATAGCGTGCAATTTTCATTTTGAAAGTTAAAAATTCAACATCTTCTTTTTCCTGCTTAGCTCAAGGTTCACTGGAATGACTGTACCTATCTGTCTAACGAGCCTCTGATGTAGACAAATTAGTAGCACTTGTTGAAATCATTATTGCTGAAGGAGAAAGATCCCCATCGGAGGGGCAGACTGATCTGGCAAAGGACTAATGGCCCAATTATTTCTGTGAGTATGTGCATCACTAACCTTCTTCTGTGGACTTGGCTGAATCTGCATTGCTATTCCCAAAGATGTTTTAACTTTGATTAGCAGCAAATCTAATTGTTTGGACTGCCTCGTCCCTTGCTCCCTTAGATGTGCCCTAGTATGGTGTACTGTTCTGGCACTAATGGTAGTTTGTTTCTTCAACTTGCTTTGGCATTTTGTTCTATTATTTAACATACTGGTTAAGCTGTTGACAATTACTTGGGAGGTGGGATGGAGGCTTGTTTTGATTATTTAGTGGGGAGGCAGTGTACAGTAATATAAATGTTCCTACTGCTTAAATGCAACCTAATGAATCTCATAATTGTTTTCTTAGTGGAAGACACCAGTCTGACTATAACATAGTTCTAGTTTGGGGTTGATCTTGGTGGACATCCTTAGCTGTAGAATTTTACTACAGCACAATTTCCAGGGACATTACAGGGGGTCCAGCCTGTTTTGTAACACTTGCTATTGTTAATCTGATATTGTATATCACTGTCCCTGTAGTGCTCTGAGCTGTGATAAGCCTTCAGATAACTGAGTATTAACTGTTGTGTGCTTGGAATTATTTTTTGGTTCTTCCCCCCATGTTGTACCTAGAGGGAGGGGAGTCTTGATTTATCCTATGTATATGGTTGGATATTGTATATAATCAATGTACCCCTCTGTTTTGAAATGATACTAAGGTTGCTGTTTGAAACTTACAAATAAATAATACATAAAATATATTATTTTTCTCCTTATACTCGAGTGTCCCTTTACACAAGCTTTTCTCCACCTGTTGAAATTAAATGGGTTATTGTTTCATCATTCTTTTCTTCAACCTCAATATCACACTCTTCAAACATTTTGTCTAAGTAAACCTCAGACAGTCCATCAAGTAATTTCTGAAGTTGGGGAGGGGACTTAGACAGGTAGCACGCACGGTAACCTTTTCAGAGGTGCTGCCTCTCTATAGCATGGGTGAGGCTAGAGTACTCTGCACCATGCAGGTCAATGAATGGTTGAGGGACTGGTGTGGATCACAGGGTTTTGGTTTCATTGGGTTCTGGGGGAACCACCTGGAGGGATGCAGGGCTATACTAGTGCAATGGTATGCATCTGTCCAGGAGGAGAACCAGGTTCCTAGGAGATAGATTTCAATGCTTCATTGTCAAGCTTTTAAACTAGCCAAGGGGGGAGGCACTGATATGAAGCAGGAAAAACCAAGCCTCCTCCTACAAAACAGGGTAGTTAGCGAGGTAAACACCGAGGTACAGAGGTTGAAAGGGAGCAGACAGGTAAATGGAGAAAAGGCAAAGCCAGTAAGGGCAAGGATGAGGCAAAAAAGGGTAAGACCATCGTAAAATTGAGGGCAATGAGTACCAGTGCCCATAGTCTGGGTAACAAGCTTCCTCAGCTAGTGGCCTTGATGGAAGAGGGACACCAGGATATTGTGGCAGTCACATAAACATAGTACATGGAGAACCATGACTGGGATGGCAACATACCAGAGTACGCAATGTACAGGAGGGACAGGGAGGGTAAAGAGGAGGAGGAGTTCTCTATGTAAGGAAAGGGATAAAAGCAATGGAACTAAAGAGTAAACAGGGAGGACAGGAGGCACTGTGGGTCATAGAAACATAAAAACACAGAAACATAGAATTTGACGGCAGATAAGGACTTCTTGGCCCACCCAGTCTGCCCACTTCCCTACTTAATGGATAAGCTGGAGATCCTAGTCAACCAGCAACCTACTTCTTCCTACCCCCACCTCTAGAATTGCCTTATAACTGTCCTATGCATGCTTGAATTCCACCACTGTTTTTGACTCCACAACCTCCTCCGGAAGGCTGTTCCATGCATCCACAATCCTCTCTGTGAAAAAATACTTCCTTACATTACCTCTGAGCCGCCCCCTCTCCATCTTCAAATTGTGCCCCCTTGTTCTTGCACACCTCTTTTTTTGAAAGATGCTACCCTCTTGGACTTTGTTGATTCCCTTGAGGTACTTAAAAGTTTATATCATGTCCCCCCTCTCTTTCCTTTCCTTGAGGCTATACATATTAAGCTCCTTAAGTCTCTCTTCATATGTCTTCCAGTGTAGACCCTGCACCATTTTAGTTGCCCTCCTCTGGACAGCTTCCATCCTGTCTATGTCTTTGCGGAGATTGGGTCTCCAGAACTGCACACAGTACTCCAGATAGGGTCTCACCAGCTGTCTGTACAGAGGGATAACAACTTCTTGTTTTCTACTGGTGATGCCTCTCCCTATGCATCCCAGTATCCCCCCAGCCCTTCTTACTGCCCTCTCACATTGCTTGCTCACCTTTAGGTAATCTGATATGACTACCCCCAGGTCCCTTTCCATTTTTGTTGTTAGTATCTCACCCCCCATTGTGTACTCTTCCACTGGGTTTTTGTTTCCCAGGTGCATTACCTTGTACTTCTTAGTACTGACTCTAAGCTGTCATACATTTGACCATTCCTCTAACCTTGCCAAGTCCCTTCTCATCCTTTCCACCCCACCTTGTGCATCACTTCTGTTGCAGATCTTTGTGTCATCTGCAAAGAGACATACTTTTCCTTCCAGTCCCTCTGCAATATGACTTATAAAGACATTGAAGAGGACCAGTCCTAATACTGAACCCTGCGGTACCCCACTAGTAACCCCCTTTCTTCAGAGTGGACTCCATTTACTATTATTCTCTGTGTACTATTCTCCAGCCAATTCTTTACCCAGGCTATCATCTTGGGACCCACTCCCAGGCTGGCTAACTTGTATATTAATCTTTTGTGTGGGACTGTGTCATATGCCTTGCTAAAGTCTAGGCAGGCCATGTCCACAGCACCTCCCTGATCTACTACTTTGGTCACCCAGTCAAAGAAATCTATTAGATCGTCTGGCATGACCTTCCTCTGTGAATCCATGCTGCCTTGGGTCTTGTGCCCCTCTGGCCTCTAGATACTCGACAATTCTTTCTTTCAGAAGTGATTCCATCATTTTCCCTAGGTTGTAGTTTCCTGCTTCTGCCCTGCTCCCACTTCTGTGAAGGGGAATCACATCTGCCCTCCTCCAGTTCTCAGGTACCACCCATCCTCCCATGATTTGTTAAACAGGGTAGTCAGTGGTATCACTAGTTCTACCCTTAGTTCTTTTAGAATTTTGGGATGAACTCGTCAGGCCCATTGCTTTGTCCACCTTCAGTTTTAAGAGTTCTTTCAGAACCCTTTCTTCTGTAAATGGGCTGGTATCAACTTCTTATCCAGAGTGTTTCTATTGTTTGTTTTAGGTACCTCCCTCTTCATTTGTAAATACTAAGCAAAATATTTGTTTAGTATCTCTGCCTTTCACAGTTACCCTCTGCCCACCCCTCCCAATTTATTAAGCCTCACTATCCCTCCCTTGGTCTTCCTCTCTCTCCCTGATGTACCTATAAAAGGTTTTATCCCCCTTCTTAACTGAGTTGGTTATCTTTTCCTCGGTTTGGGCCTTTGCTGTTCTGACTGCCTTCCCAGCTTCCTTTTGCTTTACCTGATACAATTTTCTGTCCTGCTCCTTCTGTGATTCCTTGTACTTCCTGAACGCTTTCTTTTTTCTCTTGAACCTTCACTGCCACTTCCTTTGAGAACCATAGTGGTTTCTTAAATCGTTTTGTTTTTTATATTTGCTTCACACAAAGGCTTGTTACCTGTGCAGTGGCAGTTTTTATTATTCCCCATTGTTCTTCCACCCCTCCTTCCTGCCCATTTGCTAGTGCATTCCTTAGGCACTCACCCATTTTGGCAAAGTCAGCCCTCCTAAAGTCCAGTACTTTTGCTTTTGTATGGCTTGACTCTATTGCTGTGTTTATTGTGAACCATACTGTTCGATGGTCGCTAGTTCCCAGATGGCTACCCACGTCTACATTTGTGATCCTCTCTCCATTTCCATTTGAGAGAACCAGTCTAAGATTGCTCCCTCTCAAGTGGGTTCCAATACTAGTTGTCTAAGGCATGCCCCCTGTAGGGCATCTAGAATAACCCCACTCTTAGAAGTGGTTGCTGCAACTGCACTCCAGCTAACATCTGGCATATTCAGATCACCCATCAGCAATATCTCCCCTTTTTATGCCATCTAAGTATACTTTCTATCATTTCCTTGTCCATTTCCTCCCCCTGAGAGAGGGGTCTGTATACAATCCTCAGCGGATTGTGGTGCCATTGCCTGTCTCCAAATTTACCCACAGTGCTTCTTCTCCTCCCTGTTTACCCTCTTTGTTCTGTTGCTTTTATTCCTTCCCTTATGTAAAGAGCTACTCCTCCTCCTCTTTTACCCTCCCTGTCCCTCCTGTAGATAGTGTATCCTGGTATGTTTATGTCCTAGTCATGGTTTTGTGTGTACCATGTTTCTGTGACTGCCACGATATTCAGATGTTCCTCCTCCATCAAGTCCACTAATTCAAGAAGCTTGTTATGCAGACTACGGGCATTGGTACTCATTGTGCTCCATTTTTTGATGGCTTTACCTTCTGTGGCAGCATCCCCCACTGACTTTTCTACCTTGGTCTTTTTCTCATTTAGTACTCTGTTTTGTAGGGAGAGGCTGGGATTTTCCTACTGATTGTCAGTGCCTCCCCCCTTGACTAGTTTAAATGCTTGCCAATGAAGCATTTAAACCTATTGCTCAAAAGACTTGTTCCCTTCCTGGACAGATGCAGACCATCCTGCCAGTACAGGCTGGTGTCCCTTCAGGTGGAACCCCATTCCCCAATGAAGCCAAACCCCTGTGCTCCACATCATTTTTTCAACCATTCTTTAAACTGCATGGTGCAAAGTACCCTCGGCTCACCCATGCCATTGGCAGGCAGCACCTCTGAGAAGGATACTGTGTGTGCTACTTGTCTTAGGCCCCTCCCCAACTCTACAAAGTCCTGCACTGCTTTAATCTCATGATGAGCTAAGTCATTTGTCCCTAGGTGGACAATGACGTCCAGCTCAGACTCCCATGCAGCTGTTCTAGTGATCCTGAGGATGCACTTCCTGTCCCTCCAAGCCATGGTACCAGACAGGCACCTTACTTCAGTTTTCCCTGCTCCCCCCAGTTCTATCCCCATAATAACTGAGTCCCCCACAAGAAGCTGCTTTCTTTCCCTGTGGTGTCCTCTGCCTCCTTCCTGTGGGCCTCCCTTGTGACAGTTGTCCTCAACCTCTTTAGTCTCCTCTGCGGGTGCATCTATAGGAGAATTATGCTCCCCCAGAAGGGTGTAGGGATTGTGGAGTGGAACAACTGACTGGGTGTGCCTCTATTCCACCATCCTCACCCTCCCTGAGCCCACTGTGATCCAACTGCTGTCCTTTCTTCGCAACCTCTGAGGTAGTGGTGGTGGCTCTGGTGCTCCCTGGATGGGGGAGGTTCCCTTACTACTGTCCAGTGTGGCCTGAAGATGGGCAAATTCCTCCCTCAGGGCAGAGGGTTGTCTGCAAATAGGGCAGCATCTCAGCCTCCAGAAAGACTCCCAGTAGACTGCTGCCCCACAGCCATTACATTGCACTACTCCTCACATGTTTGTCTACCTTTATTTTTGTGTGTGTGTGTGTGTGTGTGTGTGTGTGATTGGTTTGTTATATAGAAATATATATATATTATACAATGTGTATGTTTATATTGTCAGTGCAGTGTGCTAGAAAGGATATGACAGTGATATGCACCTTGCACTCTTGAGGAATTTATGTCAGAACCCCAGGTATAAAGGAACTATTTCCTGGGGTGGGTGGGGTGAGGGGTGGGCAGAGTTTAGGCCTAAACTGTGCCCTCATGAAACAATCAGCTAAAAGCTCTGACCCACAGCTGCAATGAGTGCCTTCCTTTCAGCAAGATGCCCTACACAACAATTTGACAGAGAAAATACCCTGCTAATCAAACAGAGAAAAATCCAGACATCCAAGTCAGACACAGGTAAACCTCCCCAGCACCAAAACAGCCTGGAGGGTACTGGACTTTAGGGTGCTGACTTTGTCAAAATGGGAGAGTGCCTCATCTTGGAGACAGGTAGTGGCAGCACAATCCACGCAGGGATTATATACAAACCCCCGTCTCACAGGGGAGGAACTGGACAAGGAAATGATAGAAGGCACCCTTAGGATGGCAGGAAAAGGGGAGATATTGTTGATGGGAGACCTGAATATGCCAGATGTTCACTAGAGCACATCTGCTGCTGTAGCCACATCCAAGAGCAGGGTCATTCTCGATGCCCTACAGGGGGCATGCCTCAGACAGCTAGTGTTGGAACCCACTCAGGAGGGAGCAACCTTAGACCTGGTACTCTCAAACAGGGATGGAGAGAGGAACTCAGATCTAGAAGTGGGTAGGCGGCTGGGAATAAGTGACAACCAAACAGTGTGGTTCAAGATAAACACAGTCGCAGAGTCAAGCCACAGAAGTGAGGGTACTGGACTTTAGGAGGGCTGACTTTGTCAAAATGGGAGAGTGCCTCAGAAAAGCACTAGCAAACAGGCAAGAAGGAGGGGTGGAGGAACAATGGGGAAACATCAAAACTGCCATCACAAAGGCAACAAGCCTTTGTGTGAATCAAATAAATCAAAACGAAAGAAAAAAACAATATGGTTATCAAAAGAGGTGGCAGGGAAGGTTAAGGAGAAAAAGATAGCATTCAGGAAGTATAAGAAAACACAGAAGAAGCAGGACAGAGCACTGTACCAGATTAAAGCAGAAGGAAGTGGGGAAGGCAGTCAGAATAGCAAAGGCCCAAAAAAAGATGGCCTGCTAGGTTAAGAAGGGGGAAAAAAACTTTTATAGGTACATTAGGGAGAGAAGAAAGACCAAGGGAGGTATAGTGAGGCTTAATAAAAGGAAGGATTATTGTGCAGAGGGTGACAGTGAAAAAGCAGGGATACTGAACGAATACTTCTGCTCAGTATTCACAAAAGAAGAAGAGGGGTGGTACCTAATCCAATCAATAGAAGCAGTCTGGATAGGGGGGTCGATACCAGTCCTTTCACGGAAGAAAGGGTTCTGAAAGAACTCCTAAAACTGAAGATGGACAAAGTAATGGGGCCTGACGAGATTCACCCCAGAATTGTAAAAGAAATAAGGGGAGAACTTGTGACACCACTGACTACCCTTCTTAACAAATCATCGGAGGAGGATATGGTACCTAAGGATTGGAGGAGGGTGGATGTGATTCTCCTTCACAAAAGTGGGAGCAGCGCAGAGGCAGGAAACTACAGACCTGTTTGCTTGACCTCAGTGGTAAGGAAAATGATGGAATCCCTTCTGAAAGAAGGAATTATTGAGTACCTAGGGAAGGGCTGTGGGCATGGCCTACCTAGACTTTAGCAAGGCATTTGACACAGTCCCGCACAAAAGATTAATAAACACGTTAGCCAGCCTGGGAGTGGATCCCAGGGTGATAGGCTAGGTAAAAAATTGGCTGGACAACAGGACACAGAGGGTAATAGTAAACGGAGTCCACTCTGAAGAAAGGGGGGTTACTAGCGGGGTACCGCAGGGTTCAGTACTGGGTCTGATCCTTTTTAATGTCTTTATAGGTGACATTGCAGAGGAACTGGAAAAAAAGTATGCCTCTTTGCAGACAACACAAAGATCTGCAACAGGATTGATACATAAGGGTGTGTGGAAATGATGAGAAGGGACTTGGCAAGGTTGGAGGAATGCTCAAAAGTATGGAAGCTTAGATTCAAAGAAAAGGAGTGCAAAGTAATGCACCTGGGAAACAAAAAGCAGGGGAAGACTACACAATGGGGGGGTATTAACAACAACAAAAATGGAAAGGGACATGGGGGTAGTCATATTAGATAACCTAAAGGTAAACAAGCAATGTGAGAAGGCAGTAAAGATGGCTGGGGGATACTGGAATGTATAGGGAGAGGCATCACCAGTAGAAAACAGGAACTTTTTATCCATCTGTACAGACAGTTGGTGAGACCCCATCTGGAGTACTGCATGCAGTTCTGGAGACCCCACTGTAGTACCCCAAAGTATGGGGCACCACAAGGAAATGGAGAACTGTTCCCTCATGTGCAGATCTTTCTTTTTTTTTCTCTCACTCGTCCTTTCCTCCATTCCACCCCCTCCGTTCTTGCAGTCATCAGTGGGGTCCCACAGGGTTTGGTCTTGGGGCCACTCCTGTTGAATGCCTATGTCTTGGACATATCAAGGTATGTTAGGAGTAGGCCGAGTCTCTTTCTAGATGACTCTAAACTGAGAGCACTGGCAGACGTGGAGAAAGGGAGAGAGGCACTCCAGGGGAACCTGGATACCCTGGAGTTGTGGTCAGGGAGTTGAAGTTGAATGCAGATAATTGTGAGGTGCTGCCTCTTGGGTCAGGAACCCGGGCCATGTATCCACCCACGGGAGGTGGTCACAATGCAAGCCACATCGGGCGAGAGGGATCTAGGAGTGGTGGTGGATGTCAAAATTAATAACACTGAGAATTGTCGAAGAACCGCAGCAAAAGTAAACAGGATACTGGGCTGCATAGCCAGCGTGATTACCTCCAGGAGGCGGGAGGTGATGCTCCACCTGTATGATGCCCTGGTCATGCCACATCTTGAGTATTGTGTGAAGTTCTGGAGACCTCACTTTAAGAAAGACATAGCACTGCTGGAGAGGGTCCAGGGGATGGCGACCAGGATGATTCAGGGCATGGGGGGAGGCCCTATGAGGAGAGACTGGAGGAGCTCAGGCTGTACGCACCAGAGGAGAGGAGGGACAGGGGGACATGATAGAGGTCTTCAAGTATGTAAAGGGGATCAATAAGAGTGGAGCCAAGGAGGTGTTCAGGCTAAAGAAAGGGTGAACAACCAGGGGGCATGAGTGGAAGCTGGAGGGGGCAAATTACAGTGGGAAGCATAGGAGACACTACTTCACTGAGAGGGTAGTGTAGCCAGGAGTCTGGTAGAAGAGGGGACAATGGAGGTATTCAAGAAGGGGTGGAACAAGTAGAGGGGGGAACTGAAGCTGGGGAAGACCTCTCTGGTGGTGGGGGCGGCGGAGAAGCGAGCACACGATAGGGGGGTGGCTACCGAGCAGACACGATAACCCTGAGGCCTATTCCACTGACTTTTAGTATGTTAATATATGCCACCGAAATATTGTGTTGAAGTATTAGCCCTTTTTTTGGATCCTCCACACACAATGGTCTGAGCACTCAGCCTGGTCACTTATGACCTATTGCCACCCATCTCCTCCAGTCTCCAGCCTCTGTCCGCCTACACCCATCAATGAAGACCCCCTTGCTGCATGACATAACCCCTTATCAGGTGAGTCTTCTCCCGCCAGGTGAGAAGTGCACTTAGAAGCATCCAAGAACGGTACCGCACTGCACTGCAATGCCATGCTGGTGACAGACGGTCATCATTGTTCCACTGATACATGTTCCCTGCTGTGATCCCTGAACCTCCTCATCCTCAGTGAAGTACTTATTCATGTCTTTCTGCCATGTCTGGGTCTGTCTCCTTTGGTTATGCTCTGGACCAACACAGTATCTCCACCCCGGAGCAATGGCCCCCATAGCCCCCCTACCACTTGCTTTTTTTAACCTCAGTCCTGACCCCCACCACCTCTTTTCCTACTTTAACTTGTGCTTCCCACAGGTGTGTCCCCAAAAGTTCCTCCACTTTTTTGTGCAATCCCCCTGCTCAAAAGAGAAGTGCCCCATTGTCTCCCATCTTCTGTGCCCCTCAACCATTCAAACCTCATCCGCGAATGTCTCTCCCATTCTCCTTGCTCACTCCTCCAAATATGTGTCTGCACCTCCAGTTAGCCTTTAAATATGTGTTTCTAACTAGGATATATTGTTTCAAACATGTAGTTTGGATTATGAAATGTAACTATAACATGCAGTTTTAACAATAACTTTACGGCCGTCTATGAAAATCATATTACACATCAAAGTTACTGACAACATATGTCCAGTCTGTGATGTTTATTTTTTCTCTCCCATTCTGTAGACGCTACAGATACACAGTGTATCGACAGTTTGTCCTGTGGTGCTGGGGCTATCTCGGCCGTCATGTTCATGTGGCTGTACCCTCCTGTGTTGTAAACAGCATTCGTCAATGCTTTCCATAAGCGCAATATGCAGGATTTCAGTACCCACCACTGCAACTTTTTACATTTTAACAACAGTTTCCTAGATTGCTATTGCTATAAGAAACGCATTTCCATAATTCCTTAGTTTCACTGTGATTTAGCAGACTGGTATCATATTGTACAGACACCGAGTATTAATTCCCTTGGTTTTGTCACTTGGCATTCTGTTAGTAATATAGCTTGTTCTCAAGTCATAATGATTTGAGATGTGTTGGTAGATTCCAGGGTTACAGTTGGAGTTATGTCACTAATTACCTAGTTCTTTTCAATACAGCCAACTATTTTCGCGTGACACTGAAATGCTGCACTGTTTAATGACATTTAACATGAGTTATATCTGTTTTTCCCTACAATGCATCTAGCGCACTTTTTTTTTACATAAAACTGAGTCTCCTTCAGTTCATTGAGTGGCAACACTGCCTTATATTTCTTGTCTGATAGGTTACACATTTTTGGATACAGTGCAGTAATGTCAAGCCATAGTACAGTGCATACTAACATTACAGCAGAGTAGTGGTTAAGTCTGCTCATTTTTCAGAATCCGCACCAAGTGCCGATTTTAGTGTCCTACACTCCACCTTCTGTTATACTGTCCCCAGTCCCAGATGTGCCACTTGCATTACACGCGGTCACATTTACCGTCCCCCTGAAGCTATCCCACCAACTCTTAAACCTGTATACAGTCTCCATCTCTACCAGCACCCTGGGCAGAGCATTCCATGGCTCCACTACCTTTCCAGTAAAATAACATCTCCTCCTTTCCCCTCTGAGCCTTCCCCCTTCCAGCTTGCACACATTCACTCTTGTTGCCCCTCATCCTCCAGGGTGTACCTGTCGAGCTCCTTGAGCCTCTCCTCATAGGTCCTCTCCCCCAGGCCACAGATCATTTTGATTGCCCTCCTTTGGACCCTCTGTATGAGTGTAATGTCCATCTTCAAATGTTGTCTCCAAAACAGCATGCAGTACTGGAGGTGTGGCCTAACCAAGCAGTTGTAGAGGGGAAGGATCACTTCCACTTTTCTGTAGGTAAACACCCTGGTAATGCATCTCACCATCCTGTTTGCCCTTGCTGATGCCCTACTACAGATCTCTGAGTTGTTCAGTTTGACATCTACCTCTACCCCAAGGTGCCTGTGCCACTCCATGTCTTGAATTTTGTCTCCTCCAGGGTATACCCCTGACCCAGATTTCTGACTCCCAGGTGCAGAACCTTTCACTTCCCCACATGGAATTATAGTTTCCATTTTCCGGACCCCTTTTCCATAGCCTTCAGATCCTCCGGCAAGGCAACACTCCCCTCCTCCTTGTCCACCACTACGCCCAGCTTTGACTTGTCAGCAAACAGACTCATTTCACTCATGATCCCCATCCTTATGTCTGGTACACATATGTTGAACTGGAGTGGCACCAGCACTGACCCCAGGGCATCCCACTAGTAACCCACATTGTGGATGATGCAACCCCTCCAACCACCAACCACCACCCTTTCAGTACGCTCAGACAGCAAATTTCATATCCATCTTAACAACTGTTTCCCTACACCCATTTCCTTCTGTTTAGCCAGTTGGCCATTGCATGGTACCGAATCAAACACCTTGCTGAAGTCCAGAAAGAGGACTTGCACCGGCCTACCCCGGTACAGTGCCCTCATCACCCAGTCATACAATTCCACATGGTCATCTGACACAATCTATTTTTACCCATTTTCAAACACTGCCTCTTCACTCTTTCCATCTGTCCCTGCCCCAGCTTCACCAGCAACATCATCATCATCCTCATCCACATCCTCGCCCACCCTCCAATACCCTCCTCTCCCAACAGGTGTACAGTGGACACCCCCAGTCTCTTTCCTAGTGCTGTGGAAATGTCCTACTTTTGCGCCCCATCTGCCATGGTCCCCTAGAACCCCCTCTAACCTCCAATCCGACATCTGCCTCTTGATGTCACCAATCTACTCCCTAACCTGTGCCACTTTGTGGCACACTGGACAACTCCCAAACCTGCAAGCCTAGTCCACTATCATGGCCGTCCCTACACCCTGCACTCCCAAACACCCTCCCAAACATGCCCGCTGTAGTGGCGTGTGGTCCCGTCATCAGAGCTTTGATCACTGCAGGACAGGTTCCACTAAGGTTGCCCTCTGAAAATGAGCTCCTCCTCCTCGGGGATTTCAACATAAACTGGCTCGCCTCTGACACTGGCTCTTACAAAGATGACATCCTAGCAGCAAACCTGACTCAGATGGTAACCTCCCCCAACCGGAAAAATTACAAAACTGGTACAAGCACCCTTATTGACTGGGTTCTCACAAATCACCCTGACGGATAAAAACATTAAAGTCCTCCCTGACTCCTCAGTGACCACTCCCAGTGTCCTGTACCTGGTCTAATAAATTTCTCAGCCACCCCCAAAGTTATAACAATCAGAGTATTGCCTTATGGGACTCTTATCAAGTTGAAAACCCATCTCCTACAACAGGACTGGGCCACTCCTTGAATCAACTGATATTAATACTGCACTAGAATACTTCATTAAATCTTTCAACTCTGCACGACTTATACGCCCCAGTAAAAACGTAAAATCAAAGCACTATCAAATCCATGGATTACTGCCAAACTACTTGCCGAGCTCAAGGTTCGACCACCTCTGGCAGTTGCCAGAGACACAGGCTCACCTCATGATACCCTAAAATATAAGCAGGCACGAAATAGATGTACCTCACAAATTAGGCAAATGAAGAGTGCCTATTTCAAAAATGCCCTTGAATCCACCTGGGTGATGGAAGAGCTTTTGGGACAACATCCGAAACATAATGGGTAAACAATCAAATCACACCTACCATTATGAAAGTTGATGGATCCACCACTCTTGACCCAAAGTCTATTGCAGATGCTTAATAAGACATTCACAGACCTTAGTGGGTCCTCCCCAGATTTCTTCTTGGACTTACCTGTGCCTAGCCTAGTATCACAAAAACACCCTCGTGACAAACCACAATTTTACTTCAAGAAAATCAAAGTGCACGAAGCACACAAGTACACAAGAAAGGCCTGCTCAAATCCAGAACAAGTAGTGACACGCTAGATCTAAAATCTTGTCTCTCACCCTGGATGAAGTAATTCACCCTTGCAAAATTCTTAATCTGTCACTTTGCCAAAGTCAATTTCCCAACAAATGGAAATCTGCCATAGTTACGCCAGTGCACAAAGGGGAGACAAAACCTCAACAGGAAACTATCGACCAATATCAATACTCCTCCCCTCTCCAAAGCATTGAGCGAATAGTGGCAGACCAACTCTCTGATTACCTGGACAAATACAATCTACTCATGTAATCAACAGCACGGCTTTAGGAAAGGACATTGTACAACAACAGCCTTACTTGATTTCTCTGGAGAAGTCCACCAGCCCTGGACAAAGGGTGCCAAACAGGTGCAGTCTTTATCGATCTTACAAAAGCTTTGACACAGTCCATCATGGCCTACTTACCTCCCTACTTTCTAGCCTAGGCCTGGCCGAAGGTCCTTGTGCTTGGGTAAAAGTTACCTGTCCAATCGGTCACAGGCTGTAAAATCTCTAATGAACTCTCCAACTTCAAACCAGTTCTTCGGGTGTACCACAGGGATCAATTCTTGGACCGCTGCTTTTAGCCTGTTCTAACTCCTCCCAGATATCTGCCAGGAGAAAATAATCTTACGCTGATGATGCTGTAATTTCTTCCCACAAGGATCCAAACTCCCTACAAAAAGCCTGCAACTTGCTTTCTCTAGTGTTGAAGGTGGTTCCTGGATAGTAAACTTGTGCTAAACCACAACAAAACAAAAGCCATGCTCTTCTCCAATCACCAAAACAAAAATAGGCATACTCCACTCACCATACAAACCTCTCGGAATTACACTGGACCAAGTAAATACTTTCAAATACCTTGGCATCACGTTTGACCAAGGGCTCACCTTGCAACCCACATTGACAACACTGCGAAAACAGTGAACCAACGCCTTGGAATACTATTCAGAACTCATTAATTTCTAAATCAAGCGGCATTGAGAATAGCTATACAGAGTTCCATAATCTCAATCATTGACTATGGCCTTATTATTTATGGCTCAGCTACCTCCACTGCTCTAAGGTGTATCTCAATCACTCTAAATAAGGTCTGCGGCTCCTCACGGGGGCTCAAAGACTGACTCACATCGCAGATCTGTACTACTAATCAGGCTGGTTGAACCTATCAAATCGCTCTTATTTATCTCACCTGCACAATGGCAAAAAATCTATCTTGGGACTGACTCCATTATGTATTCAAAACCTACTCAACTGAATCCTGGCTCACGACCCTCCACAGATCTGAAGCGCCAACCTTTCCTGGTTCCGAGATGCCGGACTGCACAGGGACAAAGATCTTCGTATAATAGGGCCCCACATGGTTCAATGCGCTAGTCCACCTACTCTATCCTCAACCTCCTTGAAGCTTTCAAATCCATGCCTATGCCCACCTCACCACCACTAGCAACTGTGATTGCGCTAGATAAAGACTACTACTCCTCATGTCCATCCTCACATCGGAGGCCTCTTCCTCCCTGACTAATGAACCTCTGGTACCTCTACTACTTCCTGTCTCCCACCCAAACTCACCCCCTTTTTCCTGTCCTCTCACTTACCTCCGCCACCACCTTTCCTCCTCTCAGCCTCCTTTGGCGCTCTAATGATCACCCTCCCTGGAAGTTTCATTAACCTCGAAATTGTCTACTCGCTTGAACCTGTTATAGCTTGTTTTTCTATGAAACTTAAAAACGTTACTGCCTTAAACTGTTAATAGCAAATTTATGATGTAACTTTCCTGTCTGGTTTTACCTGTAATGTGTATCGTGCTTTGTTAAATGTTCTTTGTGACGTGGAACCTTTGTAAAAGAGCCCTGGCTCAAAGGTATTAATTCCTAGACTAATAAACTAAACTAAACTAAGAACTGTAAGATAATAAGTTATGATTTCAGAATTTAAGCTATAGCAACATGTTTTGCAGAGAGTGATGATGCATGTTGACTGTTAATGTGGCAATCGCATATTAATAAAGCACACTGTAGGTCGAGCGGTAGTAAGCCTGCTTCATTTCTGTTTTCTAATACTGAAGTTGTGTAAATGTTTCCAGAAACGTTAGACATTTAGCAATGTATGGAACACAGTGTGCATTAACATAAAGGCTGGCAACCAAGCGATCAGAATACTTACACCATGGTAAGGTGAATGCCACAGAACTTGCAGCCATGTCATTTTAATAAAGATATTTTATTAAAACAATGGTTTAGTAGTCTTTTTGTTTGCAGTGCACCATTTTTAAAAGTTAGAGTCTTTGCAGATCAGTTTAATCTAAATTCACATAGAATGTGACTCTCAGATTCAACACATAACACACATGATCTCTCTAGTTTATCTAGGTCCACATTACAGTTAATGGTGAACATACACACAATGCATTATTATACATTAGGTATCTCTGTATTACTTGCCCTACCAAAATGTATTTATTTATTTATTTAGTTTTTGTTGACCGGGTAACTGCACTAGACAAATCCTGCCTATTTTCAGGCACGAGCCGGGGGAAGGGGATACAGATGAATGCCAACTGACCTCGAACCAGATTAAGCTGTTGGTGGTATTTTTAGTGAATGAGGGAAATTTGGCCAGGATAACGGGGAAATTCCTCTACTCTTTCAATAAGTGCCATGGGATCTTTAACATCCACCTGAACTACCACCAATCCAAGCAGATGGGACCTTGGTTTTTAACGTCTCATCCGAAAGACGGCACCTCAGAAGTACAGCACCCCACTCATGCTGCACTACAGTGTCAGTACTGGGATATTAACCCAAATGCCAGATGTGGGAACTGAACCCACAGCCCTCTGATCTCCCGGCCTCAGAGGCGAGTGTGCTACCTACTGAGCCACTGACACCGTGCAACATCAGTTTACAGTGCAGCAGACAACTAAAGTGGTATCTGCTTTGTGTAACATGACATGGTGCAAAAAATCATATTATATTTAACATTTCATATATTGCATTCATAACATTATTTATTAATGTGGAAAAGTAAGTAACCAAAGGTGGTTTATCAGCTAATCTCGCTATAACAAATGACAGTCCACGGGTGTTTCATGGCATCAATGCATGCCCGGGTTCATTGTGAGGCACGAGGACGGTGCCTAATGACTTCAACCATCAGGTAAGTTCATTAATGCCCCGATACACCCATGGTTGTCTGTTATCTCACTTATACAATGGTGACGCTAACTGTTAGAAGCAAAAAGAGAAAATTAAACACTTTTTGCAGTGGGCATGCAAACTCTTTCTGTAACAGAGCATTGATTAAACGTCAGGTTTCACTTTTTGACCCATTTTAAAGGCGTCATGTTAGATTTCATTTTTGCCTGTTTTAATATGTGCATTTATCACTAACTTCATACTTGACTGCCTAAGTCTGTATTATGACATCGCATTCATCTGCTAAATATGATGTCGTAATCACAGTATTATCACATCAAGTGTAGAAGATTCATTAATCGTTCTTCACCTATCATTGAACAGGTGCTCTGTTTTAAATTGTAAGGCCTCACTAACAAGTAATGAAGAGAATGAGTGATACAATAAAATCAAATATTATATAGTTGAGGGGCAGGATTCACAAAAGAGATGTGCCCAGCGCAAGTTAGATGCACCGGCGCAAGTCAGAAATGCACTGTAGAACGATTCACAAACAGGGTGAATGCGCCAACACTACCAAGATGCCCTCCGCCCAACGAGAAGCACCATAGGTGCAACGTAATGACATGCGGGCGCATATCGTGCACTGCATACACAGCGCAACCCGATTCCCAGTGCAAATCCATGGTGAAAACATGGGGCATTTCCAGCGCAAAGGCAAGATGCGCCATAGAAAGATAAGTACAAAAGAAGGAGATTTAAGTCTAACCCACCTGCAGGTCATTGACTGAATTGCTGCAGCAGCACACTGCCTGATCTAGGGGGAGAGCAGAAGACAGAGAGAGACAGAGAGAGGGTGACAGAGACAGCCAGCTCAGCAAGCCACAGAGACTGGGCCAGAGGGCCAGATTGAGCACCTCGCAGCAGTATGAACCCAGCAGCAGTGGCCATTGCAGGTGCACTAATGAGGAGAAGGAGGCAGGGCAGTGGAAGGCACCATAGGCAGCCAGCCCCACGGCGGTATCATGCCAGGCTGTCATTTGAGAAGCTGACCAAGGTGGAGACAGTAGGCCGATACTGCCTGAACAGAGCCATGCTGAGGCAGCTCTGTGAGCTGTGCCATGATGTGATGCAGGCACCCACTGCACAAAGTCACGCCATTCCCATGGAGACCAAGGTGACAACGGTCATGTGCCTGCTCACCACAGGAACCTTCCAGAGGACTACTGGGGACACCACTGGCATTTCACAGGCCTCTACGTCCCGCCTCCTCACACAGTTCCTCACTGCACTGCTACCACAAGCTTCAGAATACATCCATTTCCCCAGCACGCAGGCAGAGAAGACAGAAGCCATGTAGGGGTTCTACAGGGTGGCACACATGCCAGGCATCATAGGGGTGATAGACTGCACCCATGTGGCAATCCGCACACCACCTGGCAAGGATGCCACTGTCTACATAAACCAGAAGGGATACCACTCCGTGAACTGCCAGGTGGTGTACGATGCCACAGGGCACATCACCAATGTTTGCGCCACACACCCTGAGAGTGCACATGACTCATTCATATGGCACTGTTCAGCACTGTGCATGAGGTTCGAGGATGGAGACGTACCAAGTGGCCACCTGATAGGTGCGTGTGACAGGGCCCCAACAGCACAGGAGAGCATCAAGGTCAGGACACAGGGGGCAGGCCATGGGCACCCACACAGTGCGATGCATGTGCATGGGCCATGGGACAGCAGGGGTGTTCAAGGATACACCCGCCATGGACTCATGCTCCTGGACCATCACCATCCTGTGGTTATGGAGATCCACATGGAGTGCCTCCTGCCCCTCCACAGTCGCCCACAGGAGGGCAAGGTAGGCCCCCATGTCATCAGCAGGTGATGCTTCACGGTGTCGTCGCCAATGTGCAGGGGATGGAGCAGCCGGTCCTGGTGCGTCCACGGGTGGTGGATGCACTATGGCAGGCTGGGACATGGGTGGGGCTTGGTTGGGCAGTGCCACTCTATGCCCATGGGTGGTGCCCTCCCGGGCCAATGGGGCTGGTGCATGCACCACGGCACCCTGCCCGGATGTCACAGACGTTGCCGGCACTGCACATGACAGTGGCTCAGGGGGCACAGCGCCTGCAGCTGCAGGCAGCTGTGCCACGTCTGCAGCCTCACCATGCACAGTGTGGCCATCAGTGGCAACTGGGGCCACATGCACAGGCATTCCCATGTCGGGTGCACCTCCATCCACCATGCTTGCACTAGTGGTGGTGGTGGCACTGACCGCGGTGGCACAGAGGCCCCCCCCACATGCCACTGGTGAGCACAAGAAGGGCATCAGCAATGTCCACTGTGTCATCCTGGTCATCATCAGATAACCCAGACAGGCTCCCCAGCCATGTGATGTACCCTTCGGCTGTCCTGCCAGCACTGGCCAAGGGGCCTGCGGAGCCCACCTGCACCAGGGCCATGACCAGTGTCGCCCGGGATGTGGACGGTGCAGCTGCAGAGACATCCACAGTGATGTTTTCGGCACTGTGAGACAGGCCCGCATCATCGCCCATGAGGGCATCACATGCAGCCATGGCCACAGCTGCACCCTGGAGGCATGATGGTGCTGTGGAGGGAAGGAGGGGGTACATGGTTAATGCACAGTACACATATGTCACATTGTTGATGCACAGCAGTTAATGGCCATCCACACGGCACCAAGGCTGCAGGCCTGACCACAGCAGTGTCATGACGTGACATGGTTAGCCATGCCATGGCACAGTCGCGCCCATCAACATCCCATCATGCACACTGCATGGCAGTGGTGGCACAAGCAACGTGGATGCACAGCGGCACGGGCCCCCCGGTGCAGTGGCATGGCAGAAATGGCACCACAGGCCAAGGCACGGCTGGCCAGGGGCGACTGACCCTATGTTGATGCGCCTAGGAGAACAGGGGCAGGCGAGGCAACCTTGGTGCATGGGTGGCGGCCATGTCCGGGTCACACGGCTACTCACAATGCTGCGACGGGCTGCCACCATTCTGGAACCCACCGCCGGGGACATCCTGCATGGCTGTCTGGGATGCACTGGCAGCCAGGAGGGCCTCATTAGGGCTCAGCTGTTCGGCCATGCTTGGCCCACCCCCTGTCTGCTGCAGAGAAGCCTGGATGTTGGCCACCTTCTCCTTGACCCTCCAGCACCCATCGTTCCAGTGCTTTCTCCACTCTGCGACCGTGCAGTTACACACGGTGCCATGGCAGTCACCTGCTGGGCCACCTCCCCCCAGCCCGCTGCCCGCGCAGTCTGGCTGCCTTCCCTGCCGGTGAGGATGGCCAGGTGTAGATGGCATGCCTCAATGAGTGCCCTCTACTCGTCATGCTTGAAGTTTGGTCGCCACTTTGTGGCGGTGCTCCCATCCTCCGACATTATGGCTACTGCGGGGGGAAGCATCCGGGTGTTAGGCATGCCTGTGGATCCACATGTTCCCATCCTGCCCATCTCAGTCCGTCGACCCCACCCGCAGCCCTGCAGCAGGTGGTCTGGGTGGTGGTCTGCGTGTGGGTGACCTGGCATGGTGTGCGGTGCACCACGGTACAGGGACCTTTGAGACAGTGTGCCTACCTTGCTCATCCACCTGTCCACAGCAGGGGGTGCCTGTGCTGCCCCCAGGGGTGCTCACGGTGCTGTCCACCATGGATATGTCCTGATGCCTCAGCAGCATGTATGTGGCCGCAGTGTCACCACACCCGACTAGGGTCCCACCTATGCTGTGCCGGGGGGGGGGGGCACAGCCTGGTGGACCACACCCATGGGGAAGATGGCTGCAGTGTGTGTGGCATGGTGACACTGTCGTGTTGCCTGCACAGGCACCGCCATGTGACTCGGACTGACCAGTAGTGCATCGCTGCACCCACCACACATGGCCAGTAACACCCAGTCACATATACCTCTCCACAGTACCACTGTACAGGGCACAGTACCTCCGTGTGGGTCACAGGACCACCATCTGCCATTGTGCATGGCCAAGGCCCACTTCAAACCGTACCTACGTACAGCAGTGTCCTATCCCATATGCCACCATGTGTGCACTGTGGTACTGTGACAGGTGGTCTGGACATGGCAGCGACCTGTCTACCAGTGTCCTGTGCATCCTGTGTACTGCACAGGTTCAGTGTTCTACATTATGGGCATTCGATCCACATTCTGTGCATGTTGGGAGGCATTGTTCCCCACGTGGTGGCCGTGGACATTCAGAGGCTTGCATGCACCTGTGCATTCCCCCAGTGTGTTCAGTAGACCACGTCAATATAGCTGTGTACTCACCTTCAAGGCTCTGTTTCCTCTCAGTCACCTGATCTCAGCCTGCAGCTTTGGGAGCATTTATGGCTCAGGGCATGCAAATGAGGCCTGGGCCTCTGGTAATGAGATGCTAATCGGCTGAGATGCCCATGCATGTGGAATGAGGCAGTTTAGGGTGCATTGTCTGTGAATTGCATAATTACCCCCAGCTCATCTTACTTTACAAGGAGCATCTCCGAGATGTGCCTATGACATTACGGTGCATCTGTCATGCATGCGCGATCACCAAATGCAACAGCACATCTTCCGACATGCGCCGCTACACTGCTTCCACGATGCACCACTGCAGGAATGCTGGCCATCGTGCTGTGTAGTGTATCACGCTCCGTACACCCACATGCATGGGACGTGCTGCACTGGGTGGTCATAGTGGCCATGGATCGTGCACTGTGCGCCGTTGGTGGCTGGAGTGCATGCCATACACAACATGGTGGCCACATGCGCATCACCCATGCGTGACCCAGCCGTGACCTCGCAACACCTTAGCAGTTGGCATTGCACATGCCGTGCTTCATGTGACCTATCACACTTCACATGCTGTGCACATTGTACTGCATGTGGCTCTGTGTTTCATGTGGCACATTTCCGGGCCTCGATCCTGCTTCACCGTGTTGCGCTGGGTGACAGTTTCTGTCAGTGGGGAAATGCCTAGAGCAGGTAGACAATCCCCTAGGGCCATGAACTGGTCCAAGGTGGAGCTGCTGCATCTGGTGGCACTTGTTATGCCGGTGGAGGGGTGGCTATTTGGGCAGCAGGACCTCCAAGTGCCCAGGGCAGAGGTGTGGGCCTCTATTGCCAGGAGGCTGGTACAGCGCACTGGGCTGCCACGCACTGGGAAGCAGTGAAGGCATCGATTCAGTGACCTCCAGAGGCAGGACCCAAAGAGACTGGGGCAACTGCCATGCCATGCATGCCAGGGTGTACTGCCAAGGCCAGGTAGGGGTCTTTGGGCAGGGCTGTGCTTGCATGCAGGCCACTGTGTGCTGTATGCAGTCATGCCGGGGGGGGTGGCACTGCGGCAGTGCTTCCTGCACAGTGGCGCTGTTTGGCTGTCCCTGCCCCCCCGTGCATGTCGGTGTTGCTGTGTGTTACTGGCACCACTGTGTTGACTCATGGTGCTCTCTGTGTGTTGTGTTTTGCAGGCCCAGAGGACAGGCAGAGGGTCATTGCCGTTGCAGAGATGTGGAGGTGGAGGCTCCTGGGTGCCAGGCCTGGTGCCCTTGCAGGGACAGGTAGGCAGTGCATTCTGCTGTTGCTGTGGTCTGCTGCTGTGGGATACTGCTGGGTAGGGGTGTTGTCTACATTCAGGCCCTCATTGTGTGTTCCCTCTGTCGTTACTGTAGGTCTCCAGGGATGACATGCCGTGGCTGGGGGTGGTGCCCAGCCTGATGTGGAGGGGCGGATCCGTGTGGCCATCTGGGCAGCCCTGTGCCCTATTTCCAGGACTGGTCAGCGCTTTTCAGCTTCCCTGCAGAGTGTTCTCCGGCAATTGCCCTTACATCACCATGCACGGGTATGGTATGGTGAGCCACGGTGGCGCTAGTGTCCCCCTGCCTCTTCATGGGGCCTAGCTCTGTTTACTATTTCTGTTTATGGTGCACTGTTGCCTTGTTGTTCTGTGGTTACTGTTGTTCAGTTTTATATCTGGTTTTACTGTTTTATAAACATGTTGCTATCAGCACCTGTGTCTGTCGGTTTCATTGTTCCAGCATCATGATTGTTCCCTATTGCCCTGCTGGCTTGCTCCACTTGCTCTGACATGCTCCCTTGTGTGGCTCAGGGCATCCGGGATGCCCTGGCGTATCTCCTGTTGTGCTGATGCATCTCCAGTTGCGCTGTCCTGTGTCTGGGCGATTCACAGAGGGGATGTGCTTGGCACATCCCAGTGTGCATGCCTCTGTGAATCGCTCTGTCTGTGCTTGGCGCATCTGACTTGCGCCAGCGCATCTGACTTGTGCTGGGCACATCTCTTTTATGAATCCTGCCTTATGAGTGGCTATTACGTACTTCACAGCCAATACTTGTTTTAATTTGAGTCTATTTCAACAGTTTACAGTTCAACTGATGACCTTTTTTGATAATATGAATATGACCTACTTCAAAGTTTATTGATTCAAAAGCGGTTTCTTATTGTGATTGGATCGTTCATTACTTGCCACAGCATACAACAGGTGGCAAGTCTGGACATCTGAAACCATGTTATTAAGTCAAAAAACAAATATTGCTTTCTATTAACATCAGATAACAGTGGAAAAAACTAACAAATGCACTCCGAAACCAATCAAGTAATGAAAACATATGTAAAGTGTCTTATTGAACTGTAAAATATGTTTTGAGACAGTATGAATGAAAATGCAGCTTGATGCACTGCTAATCAGTTTTGTGGCATACTTGCCACTTGTGCTGCTTGTTACAACTTCATACTTCTGTAGTTATCACTCCGTCCTATGTTTCTTTCATTTATTGAATTGAGAAACATGTCTCTCAATTGTATCTTTCTTGTCTGGATGCAGGAATGATGATCATAGAGGTTCGGGAGTAGTGTCCAGCGTTGATTTCGAAGTATCACCATTGGTTCTGCACTGACATAAACTGATAATCTCCTTCACTAGGTCATGTGCACATTCTGAAACAAGGTATAAAAGAGGACGGAGTAAGGCACACAGAGTGATGTGTTTTCTGTCATGTACCACTACTGGGTTACAATTTCGCAGTAAGATTTTTGAATTTTGCTTTCCCTCGGCTTCTGTATAATTGTACAAGCAGTGGGAATCCCAAAAACATAACATACAATAAGCAGACTTTGAGGTGGTGGAGATGATACTTATGGCCTACCTAGGTGAGATCAGGCCAAGCATGTGTACGGAGGCTGGAGGAGCTCAATCTGTACTTGCAGGAAGACAGAAGGAACAGGTGTGATATGACACAGGTCTTCAAATATCTGAAAGGAATAAACAAAGTAAGCCTTGAGGGGGTGCTTCAGCTGAGGGAGGTGGGGACCACCCGGGGTCAGTCAACGAAGTTGGTATGAGGAATGCGGAGGTTGGAAACAAGGAGACAATACTTCACTGAAAGGGTGGTTGAACCCTAGAATGCACTGCCCGGAGGACTTGCTGACTGCAGCAACTGTGCAGGGCTTCAAGAAAAGCTGTGATAGGTATAGGGGAGGATACATCACAGAGCACCACAGGCGGATGGTGGTTGGGGACCTTGTAATGAGCTGGGGGGGAGCAATAGTGTAAGTAATACAGAATATAGGGATGGAAGCAACACATCACAATGGATGGTGGCTGACATTTGTAATGCATAACGTTATGGGCATGATCACGCATAGGGAGGATGGGAGTTGTGTGGAACTGTGTGCCTTGCTTTGAACTGGAATCTGTGTACACTTCAATACATAGAAACAGAGACTTTGATGGCAGATGAGGACCGCTTGGCCCACCTAGTCTGCCCATTTCCCTACCAACTGGATAAGTTGTAGATCCTAGTTAACCAACAGCCTTTTTCTTCCTACCCCTCATGAGAACTGCCTTACGCCTGTCCCACGCACTCTTGAATTCTCCCACAGTTTTAGACCCCACAACCTGCTCAGGAAGGCGGTCCCATGTGTCCAAAACCCTCTCTGTGAAAAAATACTTCCTCACATTGCCCCTGAGCCATCCCCCCTCTATCTTCAAATTATGTCCCTTTGTTCTTGCATCTCTTTTCTGAAAGATGCTACCCTCCTGGACTTTGTTGATTCCATCAAGTACTTAAAAGTTTCCAGTCTTGTCCCCCCTCCTTTCCTCCAGGGTATACATATTAAGCTCCTTTAGTCTCTTCTTATATGGCTTCTCTTGCAGACCCTGTACCATTTTAGTTGCCCTCGTCTGGACTGCCTTCATCCTGTCTATGTCCTTGCGGAGATGGGGTCTCCAGAACTGGATGCAGTACTCCAGATGGGGTCTCACCAACTGTCTGTACAGAGGGATAACAACTTCCTGTTTTCTGCTGGTGATGCCTCTCCCTATACATCCCAGTATCCCCCAGCCCTCCCTACTGCCTTCTCACATTGCTTGCTAACCTTAAGGTCATCTGATATGATTACCCCAGGTCCCTTTCCATTTTTGTTGTTGTTACTACCTCCCCCCCATTGTGTATTCTTCCCCTGGGTTTTTGTTTCCCAGGTGCATTCTTTTCTACTTCTTTGCATTGAATCCAAGCTTCCATATGAGTCTAGTACATTTACCAAATAGCAGTCTTACAAATGATTCTTCATATGTGAATACATATTCGAAGAGTACCACTACACTCACCATGTGTTGCGTTAATGGGGGTTTTGCAAACTATGTATTCTCCTTTCTTGAATTTTGGATAATGAAGACTGTACTGCAACTCTCGCTGTTTGGTCGTGGCCTGTTCCCTCCACGAATTTTCATTATAGTGCAGAGCTGCAATCAGCGATCTGTACATTCACAGAAGCATAGCATATGTTAATAATTAATTAGTGCCACATCAATTACATCACAGCAAACATCAGCTCACTAGAAATATTTACAGGGAATGTCTGCTGCCATTGAAAGTGGACAAATCACCATGCCCAGACATAGCACATCCAAGGGTACTAAAGTAACTGGCTGAGGAGCAGGCAGGGCCACTGGCAGACCTATTTAATAGTTCACTAGATTCAGGCAGTGACAACAAGCTCTGTGGGAGAGTGGACACAGCTGAAGGGATACAGGACATACTGCAATATCTTGAAAAGCTTTTGAGGTGGTCCAGGATCTGGCACCTTGGCTTTAATGGCCAGTAATGCAAAGTTATGCATATTGGAACCCAGAATCCAAGGACAGACCATTACCTGGGTGGAGTCCAAGTAAGTGCATCAGAGGAGGAGAATGACCTGGGAGTGATGATCACTACTGACTTGAAGTACACTACGCAGTGCAAGAAAGCAGCAGCAAAGGCAAGCAAGTGGCTGGGATGCATATCTAGAGGGAACAGTAGAAGGAGAGAGGAGGTTATACTGCCCTTGTACAGGTCACTGATAAGGACGCAACTAGAGTATGGCATTCAGTACTGGTGCCCACACCTCAAAAAGGACATTAACCTGCTGGAGAAGATCCAGAGGAGGGCCACAAAGATGATAGCTGGTCATCAGGGCAAGGCATACAAGGAGAGGTTGAGGGCACTGAAAATGTACTCTCTGGAAGACAGGAGAGTAAGGGGGGACATGACTGGGACCTTCAAGTACCTGAAAAGGATAAATAAGGTTGGTAAGGAGAGTCTCTTTAAGTTGAGTGGCAACCATATCAGGAGGGGGCACAGTCTTAACCTGGAGGGTGGGAGGTTTAGCAGTGAGGTCAGGAAGCAGTTCTGCACAGAGAGGGTGGTGGGCACTTGGCAAGCACTGCCGGATGAGGCCATCTCGTTGAGGACAGGGGGCGGCTTTAAGAGAGGGTACGATAGGCATAGGGGTAAGGTAAGGATCATGGGTAGGGAGGATGGGAGGAGTGGGGAGGTAGGTCAGGGACATGAGCTCAAGCTGTGTACCCTGCAATACAAGAAGACTTGATAGATCAAATGGCCTTCTTCTGCTGTCTTCTTCGTATGTTGGTATGTAAGGTCGCTGATGTGATTGTACATAAGGCAACCACAGTCTCATCCCTCACAGACATGGGGTCAGTATGCACCTTAATGTGTAAAATATGCAATGAATTGGGGGATTATCGAGGCATGCAGTTGCTGACCAGATATGAACAAGGAGCAATTCAAAGCATTCTTATTCATGGTGAAACATGAGTACTGATTACGTGATGAAAAGTCAGGAAATACTTTTCAGAGGGAAGGTAATGAAACACTTCACCACACAAAGGGTGGTGTACAAGTGTAACAACAACTATCCACACCACCCCATATCCTTAATCTTAGTGTATAGAAAGGGGGACATAATTTAAAATAAATTCTTTGAACTTAATCATTGCTCCACAACCAACAACAAATATAACTGTAATTGCCTGCACTGCATTCCATTGTGTGAGCACACAATGGACTTGGGGGCAAATTGATTTAAGAGACTGTGAAATGCCTCCAGTTCAGACATTTGATAATGCCCTGAAAGTTTCCATACATCCTTATGTAGTCTGTTGTCATTTATAATGCGTTCAGTACGTATAGCTACATTTGATGCTAAAAGAAAAACAGTAAAAAATTGTTATTGCTAATTCCCATAGCAACTGTTAATGCCTTATGTAGTTGTATTGAAAGAATAAACCCATTGCTGTACTAACAAGGTACCAGCCACAGCTTCCAATGTTCATCATCCTGTAGTTCATCATGAAAACGCTCTGGTAAGAGTGAGTTGTCATGATGGTGTATGTCTTGGATATTCGTGTCTGCACTCATCCACGAAGCCAGTACCACATCTGGATCACCACCTGTTGTGGATCCTACTGACCAGTATAGATGATTAATTATGCTGTGGACCCATGAACGTAGTACCACGCAGTCCTTAGCATTGGATACCACAATTAACTTCTTCCTTACTCCTTTAAAAAAATTCAGATGTAACCCAGTAGTATTGAACTACACTGACAATATTTTTTACCATGCTATCATTGACCTACACTGTCCATTAAACCATGAAGATAGAATTTGTTTGGCCTCTTTGTTATTGATTGCATTCGATCTGTATGCTATAAACCATTACATATCATGGGTCTATCTGGCCATTAATGCATTCCACAGGTGGATTGTGAATCCAGCCAAGCAGTCTGTGCACTGTTGCAAGTGCGCTCATTGTTAGGGTGCCAAAATTTCTAATTCGCCAGTCCACCACCAAGGTACGCCACCCTGAAGTTACAATATATACTTAGTGTGGGCATGGGTTGTGAAGCACCACAATACAGGGAGGTGGGGGGGGGAGACAGCCCAAGCAGAACAATTGGGCTGCAACATTAAAATCCTGGTGCCCGAATGATGGGCACACTCGAAGTGTCTCACTCCATGACCAGAACCATTGTCAGTTACAATGGCTTGTAAAAAGCAAAAAAAAAAAAAATGGCTTTTTACAACTGGCACGTAAACTGTTGGTGTACAGGGGCATAGGTACCACTGCTAAAACTTCAGGCACTACCTAGTATACATGTTAGTTTACTAACAATTAGATACATGATGCTCAACAATAAGGTGCGTTACAAAGCAAACGGTTAAACAAGATTACTTTTGGCAACATGCCACACATCATATAGGTGATTTGTTCCCTCCATATTCTCTCTGACCCACTTTGCGACCTGCAGATGCCTGTCTGTTATTAGCGCCTCCACCTCAAGTCCCCATTCGTTCAGAGATGAAACAGTACGTTTGAGACCTTCAAGCTCCATATTTGTGCTTCCTCCGCATTCCTTGCTCTGTGTAAGTGATATAAAAAAATACTTCAGACAAAATTTTATATGGGAAATCAAGTATGTGTGTGCATGCCAAGTTGATCAGATACAGTACTGAGATAAGGGGTGGGGCAAGTCACCAGCAGGCATCAGACAACGCCACAGCAGGGGCATAATGATCTGTACAGGACCAGGGAGGACCAGGTGTATTTACAGATTCTGAGTATTGAAAAGACATTTCAAAAAATAAATGGGAAGGTTGTTTTTTTCAGAGATCTAACTGGTTCTCAGGGCAAGATATGGGATAAACTAGAAAGTAAAAAAGGGTGAACAACTGGATGAGGAGGTGGTGCATTATGAACAACATCGAGTGCATCAAGACCTGGGAGGAGTTTGATCTAAACTCATATTACTTTGGACAAGATGGTAGACATCTTAGCAGGTGAGGGAGCAAGGAATTGGGAAATGTCTTCAGGAGGCAAATAGATATCCATTTAAACTGAACCAAGGGGAGGCAAAGAAGTAGGTGCTAATAGCTCAAGAAGATAAAACAAATCAGTCAACTGGCACCAGGGCTGTTAGAACAAATGGTTCTTGTGCCCCTGTACAGATCCATGATAAGTAGGGATGTAAGTTTGTCATGGCAGTCATACTCATCATGGACTCCATGACGTTTGGTCTTTATTCAGGACTTCCATGACTTTCACTATTGTCATCAAAACGTAGCAATGATAGTGCCACAACGTTTACTAATATTTACTAACAATTTGTTGAACAACCAATGGGTCATTAAAACCTCATCCATGACAAACTTACATCCCTACTGATAAGACCAGTTTTAGAATATGGAGTCCCTTTCTGCACTGTACAAGGTATAAGTGGGAGCAAACGAGTGGAGCAGGTCCAGCGAAGGTTTACCAAGAGAGTGGGATTTGTTAGGAAGGAAAAGTATAACGTAAGGCTGGAACATCTGGGGTTGTATTCGGCAACATATCGGAGGAAAAGGGGGATCTTTGTTATGTTCATAGGTCCTTAAGCGGTGCCGTGTTAAGTGAGACAGCAGGATTAAATTGGAAAGAGGGCCTTAGAACAGGCACAAGAGTGCACGATAAACAGCTGAAGGGAGATAGGTATAAGATCAATAGGAGAGAGAAGTGGTTTAACCAGAGGGTGGTGAATGTCTGGAATGAACTTCCCAGGGAGGTGGTGGGAGCCAGCAGTATAACGGTATTCCAGCATCAACTGGACAAATACATGGGAAAGAAAAAATGGGAAATATGACCACTAAACAGTGGCAGGTCCTTTATATAGAAACATAGAAGTTGACGACAGATATGGACCGCAAGGCCCATCCAGTCTGCCCATTTCTTTTTCTACCTTATGAATGTGCCATCGGCCTTTGTTCTGTCAGTGGCCTATCTATTCATACTCATCTGTATTGTTCTCTTATGCCTATCCCATGCCTGTTTGAAGCCCTGCACTGTATTCATATCCGCCACTTCCTGAGGTAGGCCGTCCCATGCATCCACCACCCTTTCTGTGAAAAAGAATTTCCTCACATTACCCCTTAATCAGCCTCCTTCTAATCTCATGCTGTGTCCTCTTGTCCTGCTGTTTTTCTTATATTGAAACATGTTAGTGTTATGTTCTAACATTTAATCTGGTCTTGTTCAACAAACTCACACTGCAACAGGAATACAGCAGCTTTCATTTTTATTCCGGAGCCTCTCTAGTCTTAACAACAACACTCTCTGTGTGCTCTCTTTCTAGCTTACACATATCGGAATGCTGCCCTCAAGTGGCAGAAGTAATGCAATGCATTACCATTTCAAATACATAACATTTCCTCCCCACTAAATTATATTGTTACCAAATGAACAAGTATTAGCATTATTTGCTATTATTAAGATGGTTCATTCTATGCTAGAGGTAGTGGGTAGACTGCCCCAGGCCTCGAACCAGTCAAGGGGATTATTCTGCCCCAATAATCTGATCTGGCTCTCTAACTACACAAAACATTTATTTCTTTTAAATGTCTCACAGGTTCAAACGATCTGGAGGTTTTGAAATTCGGGATGGAGAACGTTTCTCGTGAGCAACCCTTGGCATAACTGCCCTGTCTGGTACCTCCCTCTGATCCTCGGTTGGTGGTTGTACAGCCTCACCATTGCTCCTCTCCACCTCCTCCTTAGCATCTTCAGAACGTGTTGAGACTTCCGTAGTGGGGCTTCTGTAAGCTACGGCAGATGGAATCCACATTTCCTGTGGGTTTTCTTCCCTGGAGGTGTCCCCATCTGTGCGCTGCTGAAGATCTAGGAGCTGTTCAGCATGACGTTTCCATTTCACTCCAGATTCAACGTCAACTGTATACGACACTGGACCCGTCTGAGATGTCACCACACCAGGAGTCCACTTCTTCCCCTTCCGGTAATCTCGAACAAGCACTTCTTGACCAACAATTAACTGCCTGTCCTTTGAACGAGCTTGCCAGCGCAGTATTTGAGATTCTTGGTTCTTCAAAACCTCTGATGCCACATCTGGCTTAAGCAAATCAAGATGGGAGCGAAGCTTACATTGAAAAAACAACATTGCTGGAGATTCCTTTGTTGTAGCATGGGGTGTAATTCGGTATGCCAGCAGGAAGTTATCCAACGTGTGTTGTAAGGTCAAAGACCCCCCCGCCGATTTCAGAGCATTCTTCATGGTTTGCAAAAAAACGCTCCGCTAGACCATTAGTCGAGGGGTGATATGGGGCACTACGAATATGCCTCACACCATTGGACTTCAAAAATGCTGCAAAGTCACTAGAAATAAATTGTGGTCCATTATCACTGACCAGCTGTTCAGGAATTCCATAGCAGCTAAATAGTCCTCGCCAGCACTTGAATGGTCTTACTGGTAGTAGTGTGTCCATGACTTGAATTTCAGGCCACTTTGAGTGGGCATCTACAACAATTAAGTACGTGTGTCCCTCCCACGGCCCCGCGAAATCTACATGAATGTGCTGCCACGGTGCACCTGGCCACATCCAGGGATGTAGAGGTGAGGGACACGGCATTTTCTGAACATGCTGTCAGGTAGTGCATGTTTTTGCTTGTTGCTCAATTTGCACATCAATCCCTGGCCACCAAATGTAGCTTCTAGCTAAAGCCTTCATTCTCACTACGCCCGGGTGTCCCACATGTAGCTCATCCAGAACACAAATACGTAGTTTTGAAGGGACAATCACCTGGACACCCCACATCAAGCAACCTTGCTGTACTGAAAGCTCATTACGTCTGATGTAGAATGGTGATAACTCACCGTGAATGTCCTGGTTCACAGTAAAATTCCCTTTTGTTACTAAGTCCAAGACTCGGGACAACACAGTATCAACTTTTGTCTCCTTTTTAATTTCAGAACTTGAGATTGCTAATTTCTCAAGCTGACTGATGTAGAAGACATCGACAGTGTCCACCTTGTTACTGTGGGCTACCTGCAGAGGCAATCTTGAGAGCCCATCAGCATTGTCATGAAGAGCTGCCTTCTTGTATTCAATGCGGTAGTTGTGAGCTGATAACAAGAGAGCCCAACGTTGCATTCTGGCTGCTGCCATGGAAGGAATACCTTTGTGGGGGCTGAAAATGGTCGTGAGGGGATGGTGATCAGTGAGGAGTGTGAATTCCCGACCATAGAGGTATTGGTGGAATTTGAGAACTCCGAACACTATTGCCAAAGCTTCTCTCTCGATTTGGGCATAGTTTTGTTCAGCTTTGCTGAGAGTTCTGGATGCAAAGGCAATTGGCTTTTTCGTCCCATTCAGTAGAACATGAGAAAGAACTGCTCCCACCCCATAAGGTGAGGCATCACACGCCAGTCTGATGCTCAGCTGTGGATTATAGTGAATGAGCACATCTTGAGAAACAAGCTGCTTTTTAGCCTTCTTAAACGCACTCTCACAGTCCTTTGTCCAACACCAGGACTTCCCCTTGCACAGCAAGCCATTTAGTGGGTTGAGAATCATAGCCAGATTAGGAATAAACCTGCCACAGTAATTTAATAGGCCCAAGAACGACGTAACTGGCTCACATTTTCCGGTGCTGGGGCGTCCACAATCGCTTTTTCTTTCTCAGGTGATTTGTGTAAGCCCGCTGCATCTATGGTATGGCCCAAGTACTCCAATGAAGTCTTGAAAAATTCACACTTCTTCTTCTGGACATGCAAGCCAAAATCTTCCAATCGCTGCAGAACTGCATCCAGGTTCTTCTGGTGCTCTGCATCATTCCTTCCGGTCACCAGTATATCATCCAGGTAACAGTGAACATTTGGAAGACCTCGTAAAACCTGGTCCATAGCTCGCTGAAATATGGCTGGAGCTGATGCAATGCCAAAAAGGTAGGTGATTATAGCAGAAGAGACCCTTTTGGGTGGTTATTGTGAGATATTTCCTTGAGTTTTCATCTACTCTCATTTGCAGATAAGCATGTGACAGATCCAGCTTACTGAAGCGTTGGCCCTGTGCCAGCGATGCAAACAAGTCTTCGATGCGTGGAATCGGATACTGTTCCACACACAGAACTGGATTTATGGTTACTTTAAAGTCTCCACATATTCGCACGGACCCGTCTTTCTTTACCACTGGCACTACTGGCGTTGCCCAGTCACTACACTGTACAGGTGACAAGACTCCAGCTTTGGTTAGGCAAGTTAATTTGGCCTCCACTTCGGTCTGCGTGCATAAGGTACTGGGCGAGGTTGACAAAACTTTGGTTTGTGCTGTGGCTTCAAAAACACTCTTGCCTCAATGTCCTTCATTGTGCCTAGCTCCCCTTTGAATAAAGGAGCATGTTTTTGCAACACTGCATCTAGAGTGTTGGGGTCACCGGTATTGACAGTCCTTATCTCCTGCCAGTTGAGGCGTATTTTCTTCAGCCATTCTCACCCTAAGAGTGAAGGGTAGTTACCTTTAACCACGTACAAGGCAGTAGTGCCGTTTGCCCATTTTATTTTCACCTGCACCTTGATGACACCTTCAGGTGAAATTGCCTCGCCAGTGTATGTCCTCAGTACAACATCAGTCATTTGCAGAGGTAGATGACTCAACAGTTTCATACTTGTCTGTAGAAATCAATGAAACTGCAGCCCCAGTGTCCAATTCCATTTTCAGTGGTTTCCCTTCAATTTCAGGTGTTACACAGATGGTTGCCGTTTCCTCTTTAAGAGTCAGCACGTGCAATGCTAATTCAGTATTAGTGTCATCACTGCACGTTCCCTGTGTTTCCACACAGTGTACTTTTCTCTTTCTACATTTCGCAAATTGCTTCCCTTTGCTTCCATTTGATTTCCCCTCCTTTCTTTTTCCCTCTGCACACTCGCCCGATGTGGCCTTTCTTCCCACAATTATGACATGTCTGTTCTTTAAGCCAGCAATCCTTATCACTGTGATTAGCCTTGCCACAACGACCACATTTATTAGGCTTCCTGGGAGAAGAGAAGGATAAAGCATTTACTTTCAGGGAATCACTTAGGTGCTGAGCCTCCCGTACAGCTGTTTCCATCGATACAGCAATCTCTATCGCTTTCTTGTATGTCAGCCCCGCCTCCGTTAAGAGACGCTTCTGTGTTGCTTCACTTTTCAAACTGCACACAAATCTGTCTCGGAGGGCATCATCTAAATGGGTGCCAAACTCGCAATGCTCAGCTAATTTCTTTAGAACAGCCACATACTGCGCAACAGACTCACCCTCTGCTTGATTTTGTTTGTGAAAGCGAAATCTTTCTGCAATCACCAGAGGCTTAGGAGAGAAATGTGTCTGTAAGACCTCCACAATACGGGCAAAAGTTTTCTCCCCGGGCTTTTCTGGTGCCATAAGACTTCTCAGCAAACTGTATGTTGTGCTGCCCATGACATTCAGTAACACAGCCACTTGTTTTTCATCACTTATATCATTTGCTGTGACAAAATGTCCAAATCTCTCAATATAAGTTGTCCATTGTTCCACATTTTCATCAAAGGCATCAATATGTCCTATAGTCGCGGCCATCTTTTTGTGTTTCTCGTAGGTTCACTCGTGGGTCCAAAAGTTACGTCTCAGGAAAAACTTCACAGTTGTAGTTCGTTCTGGTAAGGTACCGAAGAGTAACTAAACACCGCGTCGCCAATTATGTTACGTTCTAACATTTAATCTGGTCTTGTTCAACAAACTCACACTGCAACAGGAATACAGCAGCTTTCATTTTTATTCAGGAGCCTCTCTAGTCTCAACAACAACACTCTCTGTGTGCTCTCTTTCTAGCTTACACATATCGGAATGCTGCCCTCAAGTGGCAGAAGTAACGCAATGCATTACCATTTCAAATACATAACAGTTAGACTCTTTCACCTTGTTAATGCCCTTAAGGCATTTGAATGTTTCAATCATATTACCTCTCTCCCTCCTTTGCTCTAGGGTATACATATTGAGCTCAGTTAATCTATCCTTATATGTTTTCTGATGCAGTCCCTGCACCATTTTTGTTGCCCTTCTCTGGACTGCCTCAATCTGGTTAATGTCCTTGTGAAGGTATGGCCTCCAGTACTGCATGCAGTACTCCAGATGGGGCCTAACCAGTGTTTTGTAAAGAGGATTATTACCTCTTCTACGACTTGTGATACCCTCCAATACACCCCAACATCCCTCTAGCTCTTACCTACTGCTTTAGCGGTCTGTTTGATGATTTCAGGTCATCGGTGATGATGACGCCCAAGTCTCTTTCTTCCCTTGTGACTGCCAGCAGCTCCCCTCCCAGCCTGTAGGTGGCTTCAGGGTTTCTCTTCTCTATGTGCATGATCTTGCACTTCTTTGCATTAAACCCCAGTTGCCACTTTTCCGACCATTTTGCTAGTTTATCCAGATCTCTTCTCATTCTGCCCACCCCATCTGGGTCATCTACTCTGTTGCAGATCTTGGTGTCATTTGCAAACAGACAAACCTTACCCTCCAGTCCATCTGCAATGTCACTGATGAAGATATTGAAGAGGACCGGCCCCAGGACTGATCCCTAAGGTACCCCACTTGTGACTTGCATCTCTTCTGACTGTGTACCGTTTACCACCACCTCTGTTTTCTGCCCCCAACCAGTTTGCCACCCAGTTGACCAACGCCTGACCCACCCGAGCCTACCCAGCTTATTAATCAATCTTCTATGTGGAACAGTATCGAAAGCTTTGCTGGAAGTCAAGTGTAGGCAACATCAACTGCTCCCCTGGTCCACCACTCTGGCTACCCAGTCAAAGAAATCTATGAGATTAGTTTGACAGGAACTTCCTTTGTAAACCCATGCTGTCTTGGATCCTGTGTTCCTATGGATTCCAGGTGTTGCAGTATCCTTCCTTAAGGAGGTCTCCATAATCTTGCCCACTACTGAGGTAAGACTGACTGGTCTCAGTAGTTCCTGCTTCCTCCCTGCTACCACTCTTGTGGAGCGGGATCACATGAGCCCTTCTCCAGTCTTCTGGGACCTCCTGTGCTCAGAGACTCACAAACAGTTCTGATAATGGCTCTGCTAGTTCCACTCTTAGCTCCTTTAGTACCCTGGGATGTATGCCATCAGGTCCCATTGCTTTGTCCACCCTGAGCTTATCGAGCTCTTGTAGGACCCTTTCTTTTGTGAAGGGACTAGTGCACACCTCCCTCCCTCCTGTGTCCATGGTACTGAGCTGTGGGCCCTGCCCTTCCTTCTCTTCAGTAAATACTGAGCAGAAGTATCTATTTAGGATAGATGCTTTTACATGGTCCTCCTCCTCACACGCCACCTTATCCCTTTGATCTTAGCAATTCTCTCTGGACTTTCTCTTTCACTCAATGTATCTATAGAAAGTCTTGTCACCTTCTTTTACTGTTCGTAGTCAGTGTTTCCTCAGTTTGGGCCTTTGCCTGCCCTTACTGCCTCCCTGCTTCCCTTAGGGAAGTTTTATGCCTCCTCATCTTCATCCTGCTGTGTGCCCTTATATTTCCTGAAGGCCAGCCTTTGGCTGTAACCTTTCTGCTACTGTGTTTGGAGAACCAAAGTGGTTTCTCTTTTGCACTCCTATTTTCACTAACACAATGGATGTTGCTTCAAGTATTGCATTTTTAATGCTTGCCCACTTTGCCTGTAGCCCCTCACCTGTATTTCTTTTTGCCAGGGCTAGCTTAACTCTGTTGGCCATCTTATCAAAGTCAGCTCCTCTGAAGTCCCATATTTTTGCCTTGGAATGGGATGATTTTGTTCTAGTAGCCAAATTGATCCATACCATGTGATGGTCACTGGCACCCAGGTGACCTTCTACCTGGAGATCTGTGATCCGTTCCCTGTTGGTCAGTACTAGATCTAGGATAGCCCTGTCTCTTGTGGGTTGTTGTACCAGTTGTTTGAGGCCCTTCCCCTGCAGGGAATCCACCATGTGTCTAGTTCTGGCACATGTCCCTGCAGGTATTGACCAATCTGTATCTGGCATGTTGAAGTCTCCCATTATCAGAACTCACCTTTAGCTGTCATGTTTTTTATATCTTCTAACAGTAACATGTCTATGTCCTCCCCTTGGTCTGGAGGCCTGTACACAGCCTCAGTTCGTATAGCTGTCCCATTTCCTGTTTCCAGGGTGACCCACAGTTCTTCTGGCTCCTTATGTATATTCTGAATTTCCGTAGCTTTGATATTTTCATTGACATAAAGGGCCACTGCACCCCCATTTTGCACCTCGGTCTCTTCTGAACAGTACATAGCCAGGTACTGAAGTCTCCCAAGTGTGCTTATTGGTAAACCATGTCTCGCTAACGACTATTATGTCCAATTCTAGCTCTATCATTATTGCCTGCAGGTCTGGGATCTTGTTTCCCAGACTGTGAGCATTTGTGTACATGATTTTCCATTGGCCAGATTTCAGTGTGTTAGTTGTTGGGCGAGGTCCGGCGTTTCCCCTGTGCGTTGTATGGGGAGCCAGACCTTTTCTTTACCTGGTGTTGAAATGAACTACAAACATGCTGAACTCCTGTTTGACCACTAGCTGAGGGGTGTTCTTCCCATTCGATGTAAGGGTGTTGCACCACTCTTCCCATTTGCTAGTTGAAATATTCTGCAAGACGTCAAACTTGCCCCAATGCACTGACTCCTCCTTAGTCAGATGCAGTCCATCAAATTTAAAGAACTTTCGCCCCCAAAACTATTGCCAGTTCCTACAAATTTGTGTCCTTTTTCCTGGCACCAGCCTTTGAGCCACATGTTTAGCTCCCCTATCTCCCCTTCTCTGACCTTTTGTCCACCTGTCCCCCTCTCCCAGACTGCCAGGATCTCAGAGAAGGAGATGCCGGACAAAATGGATGATAGTTTGTCACCCAGCCTGGTCAGGTGTTCCTTGGTCTCCACAACTGACCAACTGGCGAGATCATTAGTCCCTATGTGTACCAGGACGTCAACATTTTCTTCTGCTTCCTGAACAATTTTAGCAATGCGGTAAGTGTCTCTCCATGCTGATGTACCTGGGAGACATCTGACCATTACCCCTGGCTGGAGAGACATATCAACTCCCTGAATCATGGAGTCTCCTATGATCAGAAGTTTTTTTGATTTCCTTTTTGCTTTTTTTGTTTTGGTTCTTGTTTGGAGCGAGTTTTGTTGCGCTAGCTCCTGTGCTGCAGTGTCCTACTCTGCAGTGCCCTCTGCCCCTTTGTGGATTTCGGAGTTAGAGGCAGATACCTGTTTGTAGTTTTTATATGGTTTGTGGAGATGACATGTTGGCGAGCACTGAGTGATTGGGCACCCGATTTGCCCCTCCTAACCACCTGCCAATCTCCTGGACCAACTACCCTCCGCGGTCGAGGTGCTTCTGTTGGATGTTGGGGAAATGGTGGCCGGTTCTTACAATATATTTCCTCTTGAATATGCAATTTGAGGTGTGCAATCTCTGCCCATGCTGCCTGGAGCTGGGGGCTTAGATCTCCAATGACCCAGCATGTAGGACAGCGTCCTAAATCCTGTAAAACTGCCCTTCTGAAAACTGTTCCCCAGTACCTGCAGTTAATGACATCCATTCCAGATAAGTTGCTGGGTTTATAACCTGGTCAGAGTAATTAGAAGGAAGAAAATGAAAGCAAAAGTTTGATTTTGTGTTTTGTTTGTTTGTTTTTGTATAACTTGTTATAACAAGTTAAAGTACTAGTGCCCCTGTAAATGAGGTCACTGTGTGGATACACCGTGATCCACCCCTTCCTGCTTTGCTACAGGAAATGTCACAACTGTGCTACTCTATAAAAGAGTGTAGTGTGGGGTGGTTGGGGATGGGGGTTGGTGGCTGGACCCTTCCCCTGCCGGAAAAGAAGAACCATGGATGAAAGAAACAAGGAGGTAAGAGCAGAACCAATCGGCCAGCTACAAATGCAGTAGCCCTGAAAGCTTATCCTAGTGATAGATAAAACTGTAAAACCTGTAAAGCACCACCTGTAATAATTTCACAGAAGATATACCCTGTAAGAAACATTTTGCTACAGAGATAAATAAAGCAGTAACAGAAGATATACTTTTGCAAAGACAATTTGAACTGTAGGAAGATTACAGCAGTAATCTGTGGAGCACACACCTGTAGGCACACCCTGTAGTAATGCAGCAGAAGGTATACCAGCAACAACAATTTGAATCAGAGAAAATAAAGCAATAAAATGTTAGCAACAAACAGTAACAATCCCTGTGAGTACAAATGTAACCCCCAGGTGGTGCTATCCCAAGGGCAACTACCCCTACCTGCTTGATTACTGACAGGTTGAGGGGCCTAGGTTCTATGGCGTGTGCCTCCACCCAGAGGTCAGGGTTTGTAGTGGTTAAACTAGTTTGGTCACAGCCCTCTGGGACACTGAGACCCCTTTTTTTCCCTTCTAGTGGCACACACAATACACAGAAGTCACAGTCCCAATACCCCACCTGTACACATTGTTCAATCATGGAATACCACTTACGCTCAAGACTGATTCAGAGCACGTCTCTGAGGACCCCCTGTAAAGCAAGGTTAATTAACATACACAATCACAATGCAATGCTTTCTCTACATGTACGGATACTGCAGACAGCATATAGTTCAATAACAACAAATCTGATTTATTAGAGGGACAGTAACAAGGAGGGGGAAATCAGGTTGATTGGCAGCATGAGATCACTGTACTGTGCACATTGCAGGGTCTAAAAAAGTCACACTCTGGGTACCCAGGTTGGGGCTAGCAGGTCCTCATGTTCGGGTTGGCTGCAGGCAGCTTTTGGCAAAAAGGGCCTGAGAAAGAAAAAATACACAACACCCAATTGTAATCTGGAGCCAGAAGGCTCAATCCATGAAGAAATGGAATCTAGATCAATTAGATGACACACTCTGCAATTTGATAAATCCATGGCAGGGCGCTATCCTGATTTTGTACTCACAGACTCAATGCTGAAAACTGGCAGGGAGAGGGGTTTCTGATTGCCAGACTCCCACACGCAGCAGGGAGATGAAATTTACTAGCCAGTCACACAGCTTTAATCATCAGACAGATTCAGTCCGACTATCTTTACTTTTCAGTCTACAACACATGAGGGCAAGAGAACCTGCTTAGCTGTCCCTCACAAGCAGTCCACATACTTATATGTAAGGAAATTACTATACCAGGCAGCTGCCTTCAGGTCCCGGGATTGCACTTACTGCTAAACTTGGGAGTTCATAGCAGCTTCGCTTCCTGACAGACCGAGCGCGATCAAGCAGTTTCTCCAGTCTTCTACAGGGTGAGCCTGGTTCCCACTCTTTCGGCCCCTCTTCCTCTCTGAAGGCGTGGATTTGGTCCGAATCAAAGTGGCAATGCACCACCCAAGTTTAGGCCTCCCACGTGCTTCCCGTGTGAAAACTATGCAGCTCAGAAGCTTGGAGCTCCTTCTCTCCTCACGGTTACAACGGATCTGACCTGTCCAGAAACAAGGCAGGGCATTCCCTCGGTGCCCCCCCAGTCCCATTGTGGACCCAGTTCTGTCAATCACTCAGAACTCTTCCGCTGGTGCAAACAGGTGCCAAGGTCCAGAACCCACTTCCCAGAATCACTAGCTATATCTCCTATTGGTAAGCCGCTCCCCAGAGAGTCCTGATTCTTGTTGGTCCGAATAAACCCATTTTAGAGGCCCCTGTACTGATTGGATCTATTCACTGTAGTTCAGATCCAAAATGGAGGGCAAACAACACAGAGTCCCAGCTGCAAGAAAAGGGCAGGTTAGACAACCACATCCTACTTTAACACTCTTACTAGTTTTCAGACAAACAGTTACATCTTTCTGAGAGCCCTCGCATATAGTGACTGCAGAAACGGAGCAAGTAGCTGTGCAGCTCGGGAGGATTCGAGCATTAAATACACAGTCCCCCCATACAAACTAATTACGTCTGCAAGCAGACAGCTCTTAAAGAGACAGTACCAGAGACTCTAAAAGCACTCACAGATAAACGGCTTATACGTCGAGCACCATTCAGGCTGGGAGCACTTAGCTAGCTCCTGGAAGACCTTTGGGAACCCCCATTTGCAGAGGGGTTACACACTTCCTGGGCTGAAAAAAACTTGGCGTCTGCATCAAGTAGATACCCTTAACTCACTTTAAGGTAGAACAGTTTAAATTTTGCATCCCTTTTAAACA
Organism: Neoceratodus forsteri; assembly: GCA_016271365.2. NCBI lineage: Eukaryota > Metazoa > Chordata > Ceratodontiformes > Ceratodontidae > Neoceratodus > Neoceratodus forsteri. Next base: position 59,562,787 of record CM028131.1, read on the forward strand.
ACCATCAGCATGTTAAACCTTTGTCATGTACTCTTATACTGTAGTACACAGCTTGCTACTGGTTATACAACATTACACATACAAACATTGTTAAATCAGGTCATCACTTCCTGCATATGAAACCTGGTTAGAGGGGGCCCTTCCCTATCAGCTACCTTGGGACCGGATGGGGCAGGGCACCAGCTACTCAGAGGGACATACAAGTAATCTGGAATTATTTCCCAGGCTTAGTTTGGGCAATGAGCTCGGGGTCACGTACACTCCCTTATGGACCACATTAAGGGGCAGGTCCACAGGTTTGCCCAGGGACTCATAACTTAAACGTACCACAGGCCTCACCTCTCGACCAGTCCTTCTAGGGGGAACTGTTACAGTCTCTGCGCTGTTAGACTCACTTCCAGCACTGTGTTTACTGGCCAGGGGGTTTTCTTTCAAGATAGCAAGGTGGGACACTGTCAGCTCCAGTAGTTGCAATTTCAGGGGTCACAACACTTGTTTCACAGGAAGAGCTCTCTGGCACTGGCAGTGAACCATCAGGGCACTCAAAATATTCTTCTTGTTCTGGTATATCACCAGTTTGTCCCCGTCCATCATTGTCCTCCTCTGAAGACTCGAGCAATTCAACCATGCACAATGATTCCATATCATCGGACTTGATGCTTTGCACTTCACTTTCTGGGAGCATTGGCTCCAGCGACAAAGCTGGGGGCTCAGACAGTCCAGAAGGCCCAGCTTCATCTCCAGGATTGACTAGGGAATTGCCCCAAAACAATTGACTCAGTTCATAGAAGGGTAGTATTCAAGACCACACTCACTTTCCTCTGACATGGACTGACAGTCATGTTCAATTGGGACTTGCGGAGGGCAACATGTTAACTCAACTTCTATGGGTGCAGGCTTTCTTGACCTTTTCTTAGCAGCAGATCTAGTCACTGGTCCGAAGGGGTTATTTTCTAGGGGTTCAGACTCAATCAAGATCTGTCCAATGGGTAGTAAATGATTTTTATGCATGGTTTTCACATCTTTTGAGTTATTCTCTGGCCTTACTTTGTACACAGGTAGATCATTTAGTTTGCCTACCACAATGTGAGTAAAGATGGTGCCACCTATCAGCAATCTTGCGTGTCCTATGCAGTCCCAGATTTTCAGCACTCCCGATCTCCCACCTGAGTTCCAGTGCTTTCTTTTTGTCACATCTTTCTTTGTTGGCCAGATTTCTTTGCAGTCAATGATTTGAGCCATAGTTGGTATGCAATGAGCGTTGGTCTGGGCCTTTAACTTTTGTACATACTGTAAATGAGTAGCTGCTTGAACCCCATCAGAGAAACTCAGCAAACATCTACTGGTAGTTGAGCTCTCTCCCAAACATCAAGCTAGTGGGGAGAACCTAGTGTACTCACTTTGCAGTTGTAGGCATGTACCAGTGTGCTAATTTGTTGGCTCCATCTGGGCTTGTCCTTGGTTGAAGGGTGCCTAGCATATTCAGCAAAGTGCAGTTGAAATGCTCAGGCTGTGGGTCCTGGGGGTGTGGGTGGTTCTGGACTCTCACACCTCCACAGAGAAAGCATCTCTTGATCAGCTGACTCAAAGTCCCTCTCTTGATCAGAATGGATTCTTGTAGCCCCATAGTGAACAAAAACGTTTCTATAAGTACCTTTGCACAGTGGACGCTTTCTGGTCTTTGGTGGAGAAAGCTTGGGCATATTCTTGTAAAATGGTCAGTGACCACCAGCACATTACTGATATTTCTTTGATCTGGCTCCAAACTCAGAAAGTCAATACAGACCAGCTCCATGGGGGCACTGGTTGCGATGTTAACTAGGGGGGCAGCCCTCTGGGGCAAAGCTTTCCACTGTAGGCAGCGACTACAAGTTCTAATGTGTTGTTCAACATCAGCCCCCATTTTAGGCCAATAAAATCTGGATCTCACTAAATCAAGTGTTCTGTCTTTGCCAAGGTGTCCCATGTGGTTGTGTAGGGACCTCAGCACAGGTCTCGAAAGGCAATAGGCAAAACTAACTGCTGCTTGTCCATTTGCCCCCCTCTATCTACCGTCTCTCTATATAACAGTCCATTGATCAGTTTCAACTTAGGGTCTTCTTTATATAACAATGCCGTTCTCAAATCAGTGGAACGTAACCTTGACACATCTTTCCCTGTCTGGAGGGCTTCTAGAGCTGTTTTAATCTTGGGATCTCGGGATTGAGCCCACTGAATACTGTCATTATTGAATTGAGGCAAAGCACCAGTGTCCAAGGCAGAGAAATGGCAATAAGCAACTGGAATGCAATTTTCAGAGGGCCCCAAACAGTCCACCATACAGTCCACTGCGTCCATGGACATTGGTTCCTCCCTGTCAAACTTCTGGCAGAGTGCTCGAATATCAGGTTTTGACAGTCTGACCCAGTTTTTCGGGGGAACAGGTCTCCATGAGAGAGCATCAGCATCTATATAGTTCAGGCCTGCTCTGTATTCAACAGCATAGTCATATGTAGACAGTGCAGAAAGCCACCTATGGCCAGTAGTGTCTAATTTAGCTGTAGTCTGGACATAAGTCAAGGGATTGTTGTCAGTTTTTACTAGTATCTTAGCCCCATACAAGTACTCATGGAACTGGTCCACAATGGCCCACTTCAAAGCTAGGAACTCTAACTTATGTACAGGATAGTTCTTTTCAGAAGGGGTCAGGCTTCTGCTGGCAAAGGCCACTGGTCTCATGGGCCATTCTCATGCTTCTGGTACAACACAGCCCCCAAACCTTGCAAGATAGCATCAGTGTGTAGGACATAGGGTTTTGCTGGATCTGCATAGGCCACTGGGCGTGGGTAAGTTGATATATGATCTCATGAAAAGCAGTCTCACAATCAGGAGTCCAGATGGCCCCAAATATCACTTGATGAAAATACACCAGTCTCGAGGAAGCTGATTTCTTTTGTATCTTTGTAGGGTTGGGGATACCCTTTGAGGTTGCAAAGGTGGATCACTTCGACTAGTCCTAATGAAATGCCGATAATAACCACAGAAACCAGGAATCTTTGCAGTTCTTTTAGATTTTTGGTCTGTGCCGGGTAGTCAAGGCCTTGACTTTACTTTTGTCGGTCTCTATTCCTCGTGATACTATGTGCCCCACATACTTTACTGATGTTTGAAAGAACTGACACTTATCAATGGACAGTTTCAGGCCAAAGTCTTCCAGTCAGTCCAACACCTTGAATAATCTGCTCTCATGTTCTTCCAGTGAGCTGCCAAACACAATAGCATCATCTAGGTAGACCAAGCACTCTAATAAGTTCATGTCCCCCACTACGTGCTCCATCAGTCACTGAAAAGTGGCTGGGGTGCCTGAAATCCCTTGAGGAATCCTCATGAATTCATAGAAGCCAAGTGGGCAGATAAAGGCTGTCTTCTCACGGTCTTCTGGGGCCATCGGGATCTGGTAGTACCCACTGCGAAGATCCGTCACGGAGAACCACTTTACAACGCTCATGCAGTCCAAAGCATCTTGATCGTGGCATTGTATACTGATCAGGAATAGTCCGCCAGTTCAAGGTGCGATGTCCACGACATCCTTACTGTCCCATTCTTTTCCTCACTAACACTATATAGAAGTAAGGCGGGCTTGGACTTTGTATTACACCTCTCTTGCAGATGCTGTCTCACACCATCTATGCTTCTCGCAGGTGCCAGCGCCGAGACCTCTCATGAAATGGCTTCATCATGCAGCGGATATGGTGTTCAGCTCCTTGCATGCATCCTACATCCCATTCTTTAAAGAAACACCAGTCTCTCTGGGTAAGTTTCACTAATCCTCACTTTCCATTCAGCTGGCAACGGAGAGTCACCAAATCAAACAAGCTGGGCATTACTCTGTCATTCTTCCATGAACTTTGCTATTGGGTAGCACTGCAGTGTCTGCACAATGCACATTAGCCAGGTGCAACCTCTATTTACTCAATCTCTGTCAGACACATTATGAATCTGAACCATTACCCTCCGGTATGGCCCTTCCAGTAGGCAGAATACTTGGCTTGACCAGCAGTCCCTCGGACAATCTTCCATTGCCTGGTGCATCCAGCATTAATATCTTGTTCTTGACATCCTTTTCTATGCGGACCTCTCCTTGCAGGACACATTGGGCGTTGGGTGCAAAAAGCAGAGATTCAGGATCCTTCTTCCAGACGACCCCAACTGGTTCCTCAGGTTCCATTCTGTCAACACCTCTCTGTGCCTCATATGCCTTTTTAATCAAGGCCGGAATTCTTAGGGCCCTACCAGTCCGGGACCCTTGTTTTTCATAACACAACTGCGCCAGTCGCCCAAACATATGTGCATTAGTTCCAATCAGCAACGGGACCCCATCTTACAGTCCAGTAGGGGGACACACTAAGGCTAGGGTCTCCACCTGCTCTGCCACTCCAGCTACAGAAGTGGGGAAGGACAACCAAATTCTGATATAGCCAGAGTAGGGGTAGGCCTTCTCATTCAAGCCCCACACATGTAGCTCCTTCCAGGGGTTGCAGGGCACATTAGACAAATGCTTCTGATACCAGTCCTGGAACATAACGTCACTTGGGAGCCACTGTCCAGCATCAGCTCTGTGTACCCTATTCACTTTCCACAGTAGTCTCCTATAGAAGGACCCACCACCTCGGACCATTTGGGGGGCATTACTTGGGTTGTCACTCGGGCATTGGCCCTAGTGGCAAAACTTTTCCGAGTGGCTCCTCTGGGTAACTGGGCACAGGTTCTGCGATGCCAGGCCACTAACCTGCTGGTAACTTTCCTCATGTTCTCTGGCAGCTGACAATCAAACTGAAAATGTCCATCCTCTCCACAACGGTAGCAGAACTTAGTATCTCTGTTGTTCTTGGAGGGAGGGGGATCTCTTATCTGGTTGAACATCTCAGGGGCTCTACACGGCTCTTCTTGAACTGGGTGTTTATCCTGTTGGATATCAGTGTCTCCACCTGGGTCAGGTGTGAGGGCCCATTGCAGTTCCCTTTACCACCTCTTTAAACTTTAATTTCTGCTCTCAGGCTTGCTCTCAATCTGGCTCTTCCAGGAGAGATCATATGCACCCCACCCAATTTTTAGGCCTGTAGCTTGATACAGATCCGGTTCTGTAGGTCTCAGTCAACCCCTTAACCAACCCTCTCAGCTGTTGGAGTCTCATCTGGCTCACTCTTCTCATGAGTTGGGCAGGGTTCATAGCCCTACATAGGGTTCCCACCCCTTCATCAGTTTCAATTTCCCGGATCTTCTCATCAATCGGCAATACTTGGGAGGGTCTGCTCTGGTTCCAATTTGAGTTTCAGCGGCAATACTACACTTCAAAATCTTGTTGACTTCAATATGATGGTCTAATCGGACCTGGTTTAGCGCTTGGACAGACACTCTTTGGTGGGCCTTGCAAAGCCCTTCCATTCGGTAAACAAAAGTAGACAGTTTTCATTTCTCCACTGTTTAGCTGACTTGAACTTTGGATATAGATCCTCCAGTTTCAGTGCTGCAACACCCTTCCAAGGCTGAAAGATACTCTGCTGCAGTGGCTTCCAGACTAGTGGCCCATAGGAATCGAATGGCTTCCAGTGCAGGGCTCTCAAGCTTTCCATCAACCGCTTCCTCTTTTCCCCTTGAGCACTGCCACTTGTACTAAGGTGTAGCATAGTCCATCTGTTTCTAAATCATCTTCCCTGAAGGCACTGGGACAGTACTGGAAAGAGTCCCGTGACTCCGATAGGAATTTTAGTTGAATGGGGAATAACGATGGGGGTGGGCCAGTATGAGCTCTTAGAGGACCCGGGAGATGTACCTGGGACGGCAGGAGTGTGGTCGCCGGAGATGTCTCAATACTTTACCAGTTCCTGAGCAGTTCTCCCTTCTGTGGCTGTGAAGGTTGAGCAGTTTGTCCCTAAGCTATGAGTCTTAGGGGACCCACCCTGGTGTCAAACCACTACGCTGTGTGAATAACCTCCATCCTTTCTGGGCTTCTTCAGGCAAAATCACGGGGCAGCCTCCTCGGGTCTATTGGAATACTGCATGAAAGCAGCACTTGCAGGGTTTCTTCAAGTCAGCATATCGCTCTTTTACCCACCTTGCCCATACATTTGACACGCTCTACAGTAGAGACACAATGTCGGTGCTTTAATCCCCAAAGGAACATCTAGCAATAAACAGCCTTGTGGGAGTCCATTTCAGTTTCGCACCACCCCATCAATTTCTGTACCATCATCTTAAGGGGTCGAGTTTAACTTCGTGTGGTACCCCTCCATCTTCTCCTTCAAGTTAGACATAATGGGGTACCTCCTTCACTTGGCCACTAGAGGATGTTAATCCCAGTGGTGCCTCCAAGATGTAACCCCCAGGTGGCGCTATCCCAAGGGCTACTACCCCTGCCTGCTTGACTACTGACAGGTTGAGGGGCCTAGGTTCTATGGCGGGTGCCTCCACCCAGAGGTCAGGGTTTATAGTGGTTAAACTAGTTTGGTCACAGCCCTCTGGGACACTGAGACCCCTTTTTTTCCCTTCTAGTGGCACACACAATACACAGAAGTCACAGTCCCAATACCCCACCTGTACACATTGTTCAATCATGGAATACCACTTACCCTCGAGACTGAGTCAGAGCACGTCTCTGAGGACCCCCTGTAAAGCAAGGTTAATTAACATACACAAACACAATGCAATGCTTTGTGTACATGTACGGATACTGCAGACAGCATATAGTTCAATAACAACAAATCTGATTTATTAGAGGGACAGTAACAAGGAGGGGGAAATCAGGTTGATTGGCAGTATGAGATCACTGTACTGTGCACATTACAGGGTCTAAAAAAGTCACACTCTGGGTACCCAGGTTGGGGCTATCCAGGTCCGTTGCCCGGGGTTGGCCAGCAGGTGCAGATGGCGAAAAAGGGCCCTGAGAAAGACAATATGCACAACACCCAATTGTAATCTGGAGCCAGAAGGCTCAATCCATGAAGAAATGGAACTACATCAATTAGATGACACACTTGCAATTTGATAAACCGATGGCAGGGCGCTACCCTGATTTGTACTCACAGACTCAATGCTGAAAACTGGCAGGGAGAGGGGTTTCTGGATTGCCAGACTCCCACACGCAGCAGGGAGATGAAATTCTACTAGCCAGTCACACAGCTTTAATCATCAGACAGATTCAGTCCGACTATCTTTACTTGGTTTTCAGTCTACAACATATGAGGGCAAGAGAGCCCGTTTAGCTGTCCCTCACAAGCAATCCACACATTTATATGTAAAGGAAATTACTATGCCAGGCAGCTGCCTTCAGGTCCCGATCGCACTTACTGCTAAACCTGGGAGTTCACACAGCAGCTTTGCTTCCTGTCAGACCGAGCGCGATTAAGCAGTTTCTCCAGTCTTCTACAGGGTGAGCCTGGTTCCCACTCTTTCGGCCTCTCTTCCTCTCTGAAGGCACGGATTTGGTCCGAATCAAAGTGGCAATGCACCGCCCGAGTTTAGGCCTCCCACGCACTTCCCACGTGAAAACTATGCAGCGCAGAAGCTTGGAGTTCCTTCTCTCCTCATGGTTACAACGGATCTGACCTGACCAGAAACAAGGCAGGGCATTCCCCTCGGGCGCACCCCGGTCCCATTGGTGGACTCAGTTTGTCAATCACTCAGAAATCTTCCTGTTGATGCAAATAGGCGCCAAAGTCCAGAACTCCACTTCCCAGAATCACTAGCTATATCTCCTATTGGTAAGCCGGCTCCCAAGAGAGTCCTGATTCTGGTTGGTCCGAACAAACTCCATTTTAGAGGCCCCCTGTACTGACTGGATCTATTCAACAGTTCAGATCCAAAATGGAGGGGCAAAACACACAGAGTCCCAGCTGCAAGAAAGGCAGGTTAGACAAACTACATCCTACTTAACACTCTTACTAGTTTCAGACAAACAGTTACATCTTCTGAGAGAGCTCCCTCTGCGCATATTGCGACTGCAGAAACGGAGCAAGTAGCCAGCAGCTCGGGTGGGATTCGAGCATTAAATACACAGTCCCCCCATACAAACTAAATATGTCTGCAAGCAGACAGCTCTTAAAGAGACAGTACCAGAGGCTCTAAAAGCACTCACAGATAAATGGCTTAAACGCCGAGCACCATTCAGGCTGGGAGCACTTAGCTAGCTCCTGGAAGACCTTTGGGAACCCCCATTTGCAGGGGGGTTACACAAAATAAAAATAACACACAGTAAATCTGGCTAGCCAAAAGAAGTCTTAATCCTTACCCTTGCTCTGGTAAGGTTTTTTGCTCTGTCCTTTCAAGCAACTTAGATGAAAAGAGCTCAGGTGAAGCTAGGTGCCTTGGCCAATATGGCTCTTGCAGTTTATGCGCCTGAGCCTATTCTATGAGGAGAGGGACCAACAGAGACTATGGCTGACAGAGCGAGAGAGAGAGAGAGAGAGAGTTTCACATTGACCATGTGATGAACTGCTTATATACTTCAGGAAGTACACACTGTAATATACTCATATATAGGGACATACTTATGATGGAAAAGATAATGGGTGTGCTGTCCTGGACACACTGAGGGCTGAGGCACTGCACGCCTTACATCGTTCTATTATGGCAAACTGTGTTCTGGAGTGAGCTGGGGCCAACTCTGAGGATGGGGCATGTCGGGGAGGGATCACAAATTGGAGCCACGTAAAAAATATAAAGTCCAGGAGACAAAGGCAGAAGCACAATTTAAACTCTCTGGTCCCCATCCCAAACCACATACATGCTGTGCCACAGCCAGCATCCATCAACAGCACATCATATGGCTGGCTCAGAAGCAACAGGTGCAGTGCTTCCCAATAACCCTCTTACCTTCCACTCCACTTCCCCTCATCAATTCCCTGTTCCGGGCACCTTCCCCTACCATCACGGTACAAATAGTCAGTACCCCTGCAGGTATCACTTCCCAACAGCGCTGAATATGGAGTTGACGTTTTCACAGGCACCCGTATTAGGGCGGTATGATCAATGGATACCATGCTGCCTGTTCTACATCTGCCATGCTAAGATAAGGTCACGAATGAGCCAGCTGAAACAGACCACCTGGTCTATGTATGTGTGCTCGACTGTGCAGCTAACACCCCTACTTTGCAGTTTCCCCACCGCCCCTCCACTTTGTCATCCCACTGCCAACAACAACCTCAGCCACCCTCACTCTCACTGGTTCCATGTCCCACGCCTTTTTAAAGCAGTTCACATATTGACATGGTACCACCCCTTCTGGTAGTGCGCTTCATGTAGTTACCACCCTCTCTGTGAAATTGTGTCTCTTCATTTCCCTCCTAAGTCTCCCCCTCTATTCCTAGCCTGTGCGCCCTGGTGTTCCTCCCCCTCCTTAGCTTGCAGACACCATCTGCCCCATCCTTATACAGTCCCCTCAGGTACTTGAATGTCTCTGTCATGTCCCCCCGTCCCTTCTATCTGCCAAGCTGTACATATTCAGGTCTCCAAGCCTGCTCTCATAACCTCTCCCCACTAAGCAACATATTATCTTTGTTGCCATCCTCTGCACCCCCTCCAAAAGCCTGATGTCATGCTGTAGGTATGGTCTCCCAAACTGCACACAATACTCAAAGTGCGGCCTTACCAGTGACCTGTAGAAGGACAAGATTGCCTTTCTTTACCTTGACAAAAACACCCTTGACTACCTTAAGTGTCCTCATTCCTGGTATTACTCTACATACCTCAATCCTTCCATCTGTTTCCTCCTCTCCTCTCATAACCACCCTCCCAGGCCATGATGTTAGTGGTCCCCCAGTTTGTACCATGACCACTCATCAATAAACAGTACAAAAAAGGTAACCCATTTCAAATGCGCATTAATACACTGCATAGGTTTTCATGTAACAGATATCACCGCACTTCCAGTGGATGAAGGTACTGGTATTGTGACCTCATGAGTCAGTATACCACTGAGTGTGTGGTAATATATCATACATGCACACACTGTCATATCTTATTGTTCACATATACCACTACCAGGTGTGGGTAATGGCAAGATTTACACATGCATGGTGGGTTTACACATTCAGCTGCACCTCGTGAGTTAACCACACTAGGCATGGGTAAATCCGGCCATCACCCGCACCCGGTCGTGGTATATCTCTTAAGTGACTGCACATCATGGAGTGAGTTATTATTTATGCAATAAACAGTAAGGAATTCATTACCTGCACCAGACTGGCATCCGGTGTAACACCCTTTTCCAACTCCATAAGAGAGTATGCCCCATATTTTGCCGAATGGCCTGGACTATCTGCTCTTCCATCCCCGCCACAGATCAAGCCATGTCCTTCTGCTTGTAGGCAAGCAATCAGCCAGTCCTGATGTTCCTTCCACGTACTGCTGACAGCAGGAAGTAGAAGACTGGATTGATGATGGAAGAATGTTCTTGCACTGTAACGACATATGCCCATAATGTCGAACAGTTTAGTTATTCTAGATACTGTTGATCCAGAAGACAGTATTGATGCCGATAGCAAGACATTACCTGCAGGGATCGGACCACAGTATGGCTGGCTGTTCCACGTTGATACCTTTGAGCATGCAGTGCAGTCAATCAGTATTGTTATCACTGTGCCATGCAATTTACTGCGATGATGACTGACAGGCTCCCCGTAATAAGGCCAATGACACCATGTTAGTAAGTGTTCCAACAAGCTCTTGAATACTATATACTTCCTGCATTTGATCAAATCGTCTTCATGAGTATCAGGAACTAGTTCATCTGTGAAGTCATCATCAGAATCGCAGTTTTCTGATGATGAAGGCACATATTCAGTCATCTTCGTCTTCCTGTTCATCTTCTGAGTCATCAGGGTCACTATCGTATGTCAATACATCTTGCGGTTTTATTGGTGAAGGCATAATAAACTGTTGTGGAGGAAGTAGCAGGTCACACTGTACACCAAAATCTCTAGTGATCTTTATCATTTGTGTGCCTATTAATGGAATGGAAAGAAATAAATCACTGAATTGTACAATTAAATAATAACAGTAGTTTGACTGTTGCTGTTGCAATGTAAGCTGTGAGGCACGACACCATATTCGTAATATATGCAAATGACTGTTGATTTCAAGAAAATATTTCAAAGGAATTTATAAACGTGCGAAGTTACAGTCTAACCACGTTCTGAGACTCTCACAGCAGTGACTGACAGCACTAGATGTCGGCAAGAAGACATGGCTGAGTATTGTTAGTACTGAGATACCAGCACAGTGAAAGCAGTAATGCGAATGGATGTGAGGTTATCTCAGTACTATCAACACCCTGCCATGTCTTGTTTATATAAAATATGCCCATTGGTAACTTTAAAACAAAAAACAAATTAAAAAAATTATTAAAAATCAAAAACAATCTACAAAAATGTAGGTAAATAATTACATTCAGTCTCTACACAAATGTTATTTAACCTGTCAATCATATGTCTTTCTTCACACTAATGACTTGTGTTATTGTTTATCATGGACTCAAAGATTTCACACTCTGCATTATTCCACTACTAGAATGAAATTCACACACCCGAATTTTATTGCAATACAATTATCGATTGATTTATTTAGCTGTTTGGTCCCCATAGCCTCCCCCATCAAGCTGGCGACGGGGACACATAGCTATACATTTTTCTGTATGTTTTCTCCACTTACCACACACCCCCACCTGAGGCACCAGCACATGAGCATGCAAGCATGTGGAAGCATGCACGCAATACGCTGCGACAGCTCAGTGACTTCCACCTCCTGTAACATTTTGCTGCACCCTGTACGCCTACACTATGCCCGGGAACTCCACCACGAGATACCGGAAGTACAGGTGAGCACCAAACCCCACTCTCACCACCATCAGCAGAGGAAAGATGACCGTCGGCATGCTCGATCATGCTCCTTCACACCCCCCACCCACAATGACACCACAACAACACAAGATTATTCCACAACCAGGGTCACAGCCATATTGTGAGGTAAGGCATCCGGCGCCTCAACTATCTGCACCACTGCACTGTCTCTGCATCACCGTGCCACCTAGTTTGATATAATTATGGAAGTTTTTATATATCGATCAATGATTAATGCCCAATCTCCTCGTGCATGGTGGTGTAGCCAGCCAGCTTCCACCAGGAGGCAGAAAACCACAGAGGAGGCTCTCTAATCCCTCCACAGGAGGAGGAGAGCTAACAGGTAGAAAATCACATAAACCACCACCGCCCCTCACCATGGTCGGCATGGGCAACACCCAATACCAAGGGCACAGAAACGGGATGCCAGCATGGTGTGAAGTGTGACATCTGGTATCTCAACCCTCAGTGACGCCGGGATGGCACTTTTTACTCAATTTAATTTTTTTAACCATAATAATTAATGCTGATCCACGGTGTTGTTATAACAGGAAGGTTGAAAGTAGCTCATGGCAAATCACAGTTCAGCATTTTGTACACACATTTTAGAACCATCAGTAATAGCACCCACTGTCATGGGTGACATCTTACTTATACCAGTCTTTAAAAAGTTTATGTGCTGCACTACTAAATGCATACATCAATAAGTATAACAACCACATTCTGTTACTGTACGTGCAACAGTTAATAGCTACAGTCCGTAAAGATTGTGTAGTCTGAGTAGAATTTGATGTCATGTACCGCAGCTGTTTTCTGACTACTTGTATGCTGCAGTCTTTGGTTTCCACTTTCACAGTTTGTGTCTGCACAGAGTTATTGACACATGCAGAATTTGTCGCTGTTATTTCATCACCCAATTGAATGTCCAATGAGCTGTGTAATGCATTGTTCTTCAACAGTTGTTCAACTACCCGTGGAAAATAAAATTAAAAAAATATATATATATCAATGTTTTTTATGGAATGTTACTACACATACATTACCACCAATGTGGCAGAGAAGCAGTAAGTCATTATAAAATGTGCACTGTGCAGTGAGAAACATCAATGTTTAGGAAATACAGCATGAAAGTGTGTGCATCACCGTTGAATACTGACACACCTTAGGTGGGTTGATGCATAAGGCCGCAGGCCTAGTGCTTCTACAGCAAGCACTTGTGAAATTATTCAGGGATGACACAGACAGCACAGTATCTCATTATGATTTTAATATGGCTATCCATATATTTATTCTGTGTAGTTCATTTTTTATAACATAGTGAACACTGTCATAACAATCACAATAAACAATTAAGCAGTAAGACATGTACAGGTATGTGCTGTGGTTGGATAACGGCACACCTTTGGTGTGTCACGAGGCACCTCTGAGTTCCTTCTCTTCAACCACACGATAAGTGCTGTTACCACACCACAATGTACGCCCTGGAGTGTCTTACTGTGATGATAACATTGAACCAAGATATAATTTTTTTTTGGGGGGGGGGTTAATGAATAAAATAAAAACAGAGTGATTTGTGTGAATTTGCATCTTAGTACATTCATACAGATGGGACATCAAAAATTGTATAAACAAGTCCAAGGTTAACCATAATCAACACACAATGCACATAATGGGAAATTTGAACATGCTTCACTTCTTGGGTAATGGGAAATTAGACATGTATGGATGAATAAATAACACTTTAATGTTTATTACATACCTCTCTATGTTCACATTTGGATACAGGAGTAGATATTAGTGGACACCTTGGTTTAGCTCCAAGACTCCCTGGGGTTGCTGGCTTCTTAAAAATTGTTGGAACAGAATCAGCTTCAGACGGGGACAAACTCATCTGGTATTAAGGCCAAACTGCTTTTGGAGAATGTACTGAGTCTCACAGGCGTCTTCAGTGAAGAGTGCGCTGCATGAACGGCTAGTATCAGATGTGCCTTTCCAGTCCAGACGAGTATGACGCACAGTTTGATCCCACTGCTTACGCATATTTGGGTCAGTAGGAAATGTATGCATACTGACACCTTCTCCATGTGTATTACAGCACCCATATGCTACACATCAATTTACCATTTTTCAACAATTAAATTTATAACACTATCACACAATAAACTATAGCAAATATACAGGAATACGTCACTTCTTTCATAAAAAGTAGTTTCTCAACACCGCCATTTAACAATACATGATCACTGTCTGAGCAACAAGTCACAGTAATTAAAGCATGCAAAAAGACAAAACAAAACGATGCATAGCAATATGGTGTATTTGAAGTACTGGTACTGCACACACAAAAGCACAGAATAAATGTACTGAGCAATCACATTAAATATTCCAACACAACAATTGCAAAACCATATGTAGCATATACAGGGTAAAACAAGAAATACTACAAATTTGGTTTAATTACTGAATATTGCTTTTAAAAATTTCATAAAAGACATCTATTCATTTACACGCACTTCAGATTAATAAAATGCAGTGATTTAGGGGTAATAACCTAGGCACATGGACAGCTACAAAGCATGGGCATTAGCATGTCATCAGAGACTAATTTGTGTCATGTCACAATTGCTGACAGCCGCAATACACAATACAATTGCTGAATACAGCAAGGATTTAAAATAATAAGTCAGCAACCTTTATTTTCCAGTAGTAACTGAGGAAAAAAGAAATAGCACTATGATACTTACATGCACAATCTATGGACAGTATTAGCTAATTGCACACAAACTTACAGTCCATTTACAATAACAGAAATTGCTAGGCATAAACACAAAGCTGTATTTATATATAAGAGAGGGAGTTATGCGGGGTCTGACACACATATGCCAAAAGATGTTCAAACACACCAAATCAGGAATGGTATAAAACTTCATGCCTAAGCACCTATGTTTATGCAGTCAAATGAACCTAATAGTACAGATTTCACAACTATGTGCAGATATGATCTACATTATAACACTAAATCCAGCAAAATGCAGTTTTAAAACTGTATATTACTCATTCAATGGCAATGCACATTTGAAAATATCATCATAAACTACAGAGACAGCACTAACACATCTGTCACAACTAGCTGTCAACCCACGCTGTTTTCCAGTCAACAAAGTCAAATAGGCATAAAAGTTGAACGAAAAATTATGTCAAAATAGAAGCAATACAAACTAAAGACTGAAAAATAATAATTGGATGCTTTGAACAGATTTGTTTAGACATTATGTGATTCAGCACACAAAACGAAATACGGACTCCGCACCATACCTCTCAACTGTCCCTGATTTTCAGGGACGTCCCTGATTTTGACTCGAAGTTTTACTCTGTCCCTCCTAAAATTTGTGTTTCCATGGCTAAACAGTGGGGATTGTAAGCACAAAATAATGTCAAACATTAAAGTTACAAACGTGTTCTTCTTTAGAAAATGCATTTTGCACTATACCCCATATTCTACTAGCTTTCTGGGTGGATATCTCTAATTCTTAAGATGTGTCCCTGATTTTGGTCCTTTTTCCCTGATTTTTTTATGCCTTGTCCCTGATTTATGAGGCAAGAGGTTGAGAGGTATGCTTCGCACTGTGAATCAGATGCTGCTAACAGCCGCGGGAAAGCTTGTTGTTCCACACTAAACGTCATCACACTGAACAGGTCACTGCAGCGTAATGGGGAAACTGCTGATCGTACGGGAACATTCAATGCAACGGCCATCAGCAGAAAAGATAAAAAAAATCAATATTTATCACGATTCACATTAAAAAAACAACACACATCATAAGGTTTTACATGTTTATTGATTGAACAATGCAGCCCAAAACAAACTTTGTCAGCGGCTCCTTAATTTCATGCCATTCGGTGCTGGGAAGGGGGGGCAGGAGACCCTCCCTGAAGGGCTTGCAAGGGCCAGTCTCCTGGCTTAATGCCAGGACCAACCCTGCCTAGAAAAGGGACAGGGAGTGGCTTGTAGGGGCAGTCAGCAGCATACTGAGGAGGGTGGAGGATGCAGGGAGCTCAGACAAAAGAAAAAGATACCTGTATGGTGTCCGTGGCTCCCTCACTGTCATTCTCCTCCAGCTCCAGTTCAGGGTGGCAGCAGCAGCAGGATCTGCCGGGTGGGAGTCCACCTCCCCGACACACTCTGTTTCTCTTCTCCCGAGCCCTGAGTGGCATTGGGGGAGAAGCCTTGGGCGGCCGGACCAAGCGGTGCCACACCAAAATAGGTCAGGGCAGAAAACACACCCCAGACCTGTAGTTTCACTTCAGCAACCAGGCTGAGTAAAAGAAGAGGCCAGATGGAAGCGTGGCTCCCCGGCAGCTTGCCCAGACCCCCGCCAGCAAGGTGAAATCCCGGGCCATGGTGGTGAGTGAGCCGAGTGCCTAGTCTTTTATTTAACTTGCGCCATAGGTGCCAGGGGAGGGAGAAGGGGAAAAATTAAGGCACCAGAAAGCAGAAGGAGGGAGAAGCAAGTGGGGAGTCTACCCACCACAAGGGGATTAGGGGCACTGCGTGGCATGAGCCCCAAAGGTTAGGGTGGGTGCAAAATAAAATCGGCATCCCTAGCAGATAGGAGGGGAAGCAAAGTGGGGCAAAAAGAGGATACAGCAGTGTGTTCTGCCAAGAGTATAGAGGTGAAACCAAGGGTAGAGGCCTGCACACCTTGGTACGGGGAAGGCAGGGCTGAGCCAGGCCCTGTGCAGCAGGTCTACTGCCCAAGCTTCAACATTTGTAAGAGCGGAGCTAAGGCTGGGCACACTATACTGCCCAGCTGCATGCCCAAAAGACTTACAGGGCCAGTGCCCTAATAAAGACAAGGGAGGGTGCAGTGGACTCCCTGGTTGAGCTGCCGGCCCTGAGGGGAAGGGGATGGTGCAGACAATGGGCTGAGTGTCCAGAGAGAAAGGCCCCAGGGGGGTGTCCAAAGGCCACAGGGCTGTTGCAGGTTTTATTTATTTTTTTTCTTTCTTCTTATTTTATTATAGTTCAAAGTGATTCCAGAGGTGGCAGGCTGAGCCACTAGTAGTTTCTTTCTAGGCAGGTAAGGAGAGAGAAGCGCTGTGATTTAAAAGCCCTGAAAGGAGGAAATAAGGGCAGTAAGACTAAACACCCCTGTGGCACCATTCCATTCCAGGAGGCTGCAGCCATTACTAATATACTCATTAATGAGGGGAGGGACTGGTCTAGGGGCCCTGGGCAGCTCACAGTGTTTTGGGCGGGTCTTCTGAGCACCCCCCAACTGAGCTGTGCATTGCCTGCCCGACGCCTCCTAGAGACTGCATCCTGTTCATGAGCTGCATTGTTGCTAAGAAACCCCACAAACTGTTTGCTTGCTACTGAATTGTGTAATCAGACTGCATCCTTGCACTTGACATCCAGTGCTACCTGTGTTGCCCAGACCAGCTTCTTCAGAGCCTGATGCTGATCCAGGGAGGTCCCCGGCCCATCCACCATCTGCAACAGAACCACCTCCAGTGATGCTAGCCTGTGCCGTAGTCCCACCACAAGTGTTCTAGCACCAGCCCTGCAATGGTAAGTGGTAGAGAGCCGCTAGTGAGATATCCAGTAGTTATTTAGCTTAGGAGCCACCCCAGCTCAAGCTTGAGGGACCACAGTTAACATCGTGCATGCCTTGTTATTATTTTGTCAGCCATCCATAAGTGTGTGCATGCCTGTGTCGCTCCACAGAGGCTGCCTGAAAATTGTTCTATCAGCTGTCATCTTGGTAAGATGTTATCTGGGCCTGGGGACCTGCCGGTGGTCATTGCTGCTAATTGTCCAGAGAACTGTCGGCTGACCAAGAGTCTTCAGCTTCTTGCACAGAGCCACAAAGGATCACCAAGTTCCTACTTGACCAGCCAGCAGTGATCCTCATTGTGTTCTGTTTGTCCGGGGGACATCCCATTATGGCCTGTTTACAAAAGTGCTTTGTGGGGTCAATTCCCACCTGCTGATCAGCCAATGCAGAAAAAGCCCAAGTTTGGTTCATCAATTGTTCCGTCATCTCACTCAAGTGCACTCGGGACTTGGACTAAAAGGGGTTAACCCCCTGTTCTTGCTTCGACCAATTGTTGGTCTCAGTCGCATTGTTTTGTTGTTTATCTTTATTATCCTGTACTGTTGTAAAAAACAGTTATCTCATTTTTGTTGTCCCTTGCAAATAAACTGTTTGCATCTTGGTCACTGAGTAAGCTTCCTGCCTCTCCTTCCAGATTTGTCTGGCCTGTCCTAAAACGATTGTTAGGGAACCCTTCAGCCTGCAACACCATCTCTGCAAGGACATAGACAGGATGGAGGCAGTCCAGAGGAGGGCAACTAAAATGCTGCAGGGTCTGCAACAGAAGACATACGAAGAGAGACTAAAGGAGCATAATATGTATACCCTTGAGGAAAGGAGGGAGAGGGGGGTCATGATAGAAACTTTCAAGTATAGCAAGGGAATCAACAAAGTCCAAGAGGGTAGCATCTTTCAGAAAAAGAGATGTGCAAAAACAAGGGGGCACAATTTGAAGATAGAGGGGGGAATGGCTCAGGGGCAATGTGAGGAAGTATTTTTTCACAGAGAGGGTGATAGACACATGGAGCAGCCTTCCTGAGGAGATTGTGGGGTCAAAAACAGTGAGGGAATTCAAGAATGCATGGGACAAACATAAGGCAATTCTGGTGGTGGGTAGGAAAAAGTAGGCTGTTGGTTAACTAGGATCTGCAGCTTATCCAATAGGTAGGGAAATGGGCAGACTAGGTGGGCCAAGTAGTCCATATCTGCTGTCAAAGTCCATGTTTCAATGTTAAGTTTCTAAAAAACAGGAAGTTGTTATCCTTCTGTACAGACAGTTGGTGAGACCCTATCTCGTGTACTGCATGCAGTTCTGGAGACCCTATCTCCGCAAGAACAAAGACAGGACGGAGGCAGTCCAGAGGAGTGCAACCAAAATGGTGCAGGGTTTGCACCAGAAGCCATATACGGAGAGAGACTAAAAGAGATTAATATGCTTACCCTTGAGGAAAGGAGGGAGAGGGGGGACATGATAGAAACTTTCAAGTTCCTCAAGGGAATCCACAAAGTCCAAGAGGGTAGCACATTTCAGAGAAAGAAATACGCAAGAACAAGAACACAATTTGAAGATAGTGGGGGGACAGCTCAGGGGCAATGTGAGGAAATATTTTTTCTTTTTTTTTTTCAATTCAAAGTTTATTAATGTTTTACATACAGAAAAAGGTACCATAACATACTTACATTCAGAATAGCCTCCAGTGACTGGACAGTGATGGTACCTTTCTACCCCCCTTCCCTAGCCCTCCCGTTCCACCTCCTTCACCCCCCGCACAAAGTAAGCAAATATGACATACATGATAAAACATCAATCTCATCATTATAAAGAATAAAGAGTATAGCAGGGGTCCCATATCTTGGCAAATCTCTTTGACCTGTTGTGCAAACTTGTTATTGTCTTCCCTGTTCTGAGATTCGATAACAGTTAATATAACCATTCTATATATGTGATGTCCTTCTGATCTTTCCAATGCTTCAGCACCAGTTTCTTAACAAACATTGAGATTAAAGCCATAAAATAGTTACGGTTACGCACTGAAATATTAGAAAAGTCACCTAGAAGGCAAATCTCTGCTGTAAACAAATCATGCAAACCTAACAAAGGATCCACCCTCTGTTGAATAAGAGACCACAAGGGGGCAGCTTTATGGCAAGACCAGAAAATGTGAAGTAAAGAGCCTTCCTCTGATGTACACCTTGTACAGAGAGGAGATGCCAATAAACCACATTTGGCTAGTTTTTGTGGGGAATAATACAAATTATGCAATATATTAAATCGCATTATACAATGGCAATAAAAAATGTTGTTTCCCCATTGGTCAGTCTGGCACCGAAGCCGTGATGTTATCCTGGCATAACATCATGGCTGTAGCGCCAGCACATAGATGACCACTTGATAGTTTAAAAAAACATCACTCCGCTGCCTATGAGCAGCTTCCCTGGTTTCCGCTTTGCCAGCTAGCACTCCGATCACAAAACCGGAAATCCGCCCCAACACCTACCATGACCCCACAACAAACATGGCACAAACAAACAGCCACAGCCATCGTGCAATAAACGAAAATATCAAAACCACCTGTTTTTCTCTTTTTAAAACACACACTGAAGCGCCTGCCTCAGGCACTGAGTGAGCGAGCAAGAAACCGCGCTTTCAAACTGTCATTGCGCAGCTTTCACTCGCTCGCTACAACAAAACACTTCCCTCCTGTTCTACTCAAAACAAGAACTTGACTACCCAAAAAACCCTCAAGCAATATCAGAATTGTGTCCCTACCTCAATACAGCAATCCTCTCAAGCAAGAGCATGTGGCAGCCCATAACTGAATGTGTGTGTCGGGGGCTGCCTTCTCCAACACATAGCGACTGCACGAATTAAAAAAAAAAAAGGTAAACCCCAATGAGATATCCTAATATGGAACCCTTATTGATAAAAACAGGCAGCAGTTGATTGCTACCAGGAACACAGTCACACCAAAACAGGACGACTCCACCTACTGTCTAAACAAGAGAACTGCACTATTTTTTCATAATGTAATCCTACCCAGTACAAAAAATAACAAAAAATCTACTTTTAATATAGATTTCTAGCATTTTGTTTCTTTGTTTTACAATTGAGCCATTGTATAATAGGAATAATGCACTCGAGGTGTGTGTGTGGTCGTGCTGGGATAACGTCCTTCTGGGCGATTAAGTCGCGCCCGCGGCCTCGCTGCCTAATCACCCCAGGCGTGACGTTATCCCAGCACGACACACACCCTGTCATGCATTATTCCTTTATTAACCGTAACCTATCTTGGATTATAAATTTATGACAGCTTTGCCATAGAGTTGACCAATTGATAGCCAGATCTGGGAAATAGGATAACCAAAAAACCATGGCACCATAACTATCTGGGTATAACCAGTCATATAGATAAGTATATAATTTGGACACTGCATGTGGGGATCCTACTACATTTAGCAGATCTCCGTAAATGAAGGCCTTTTTTGGTTGTGGTGGGGCCCTGCCCATAACTTTCAACATGAGGTGTCTAACCTGAAACACTTTGAAAATCATGGAATTTGGGATATTAAATTTAGTCATAAATTCTACAGAAGAAGGCTAAGTCCGGTCTTCTTTTACAAAGTGAGATATTGTACAGTCATTCAAATTAGGGAGCCAGGTAGAGCAGATCATTATTTTGCCTATCTTAAAGTTAAGGTTATTGTATATTGTTTGGGATGGGTCCAGAATATTGTCATATCTAAGAAAGGAGCATAACTGGGAATGTACCTTAAGAAAAACAGCTATCTGCGAAGATTTAATGTTTGAGGGAAGGGATTTCAACCTTGCATGTAAGAGATTAGCTGGAGAGAGAGGCCAAGTGCCCTTATTTGTGCAGTTTAAATTTTTAGCCAGATTGGGGTGTAGGTTGAGGCAAATTGTAGATTCTCATCTGAGAGCCACCTGAGATATTTATTTGTATGACTGGCCCAGTAATACAAACCGAGATGCAAAACGCGAAGGCCTCCCCGAACTTTTCGGGCAGCTAGTTTATGGAAAGCTATTCTAGGTCATTTCCCAGCCCAGATAAAATCAGTAATTAGACTATGAGCTTTCTTAAACCAAGAAAGAGGGAGCCAAATATTCAACAAATTAAGAGGGTAAAAAAGGGGGGGAAAGATATTCATCTTAATCAGATTAATTTTACCCCACAGGGATAACGGGAAGTGGGACCATTGATTTAAATCTTGAGTAATGGTGTTTATGAGAGAATCTAAATTTAACTTTTGAAGACGTTTAAAATTTGTCACTAATTCAATTCCCAAATATCTAAGGGAATCTGATTTCTAGGAAAGCTCAAAACCAGTTACAGTATACTATTCGTAAAAAATCTATGATTGAGGGGAAACACAACTGTTTTACTTTTGTTCAGTTTGTAATTAGAC
Organism: Neoceratodus forsteri; assembly: GCA_016271365.2. Classification (NCBI taxonomy): domain Eukaryota; kingdom Metazoa; phylum Chordata; order Ceratodontiformes; family Ceratodontidae; genus Neoceratodus; species Neoceratodus forsteri. The sequence continues at coordinate 59,584,682 of CM028131.1, forward strand.
ATGGTACTGAATTGCCCGATTATATCTAACAAGGGTGGAATGGAAGTTTCCGGGTGAGCTAATTGTAGAAGAAGGTCATTTGCATATGCAGAGACTTTAATTTCATAACCCTGGACTGGTATACCTTGAATCCGCTGGCATTTGGCTAACCTGTGGATCAAAGGCTCCAAATAGAGATTAAAGAGTAGAGGAGACAAGGGACAACCCTGCCTTGTAACAGACTGTAAAGGTAAAAGTTCTGAAATTGTGCCATTCCCCGAAACTCTAGCAGATGGGAATTTGTATAGAGCAGTTATCCAATTCTGAAATAATGTGGGGAACTTAAATGCCACCAGAGTGCGAAACAAAAAGTTCAAATTGACCCTGTCAAAAGCCTTCTCGGCATCCAGAGAGACCAAAGCTGCAGGGAACTCTGCATCCCTGGATGCCGAGAAGACGCGGGAGAGGGTACATAAATGATCTGTAGAGCTCCTACCTTTCATCAGTCCTACTTGTTCGGAACCTATTAATTCAGGAAGGACAGAACTAATATGATCAGCCAAAACCTTAGTCAAAATTTTGATGTCCTGACTGAGCAATGAAATTGGGCGGTAACTGGTAACTAGTTCTGGATTTTTATCTGGTTTTGGCAGAAGGACAATCAAGACTTTGAACAGAGTTTTATCTGATGCTAATCCTGATAAAATATGTTGATTTGATGGTAATAATAAAGGAATAGGCTGACTAGCAAAGTGTATGTAGAAATTAGGAGAGAAACCATCTGGTGCTGGGGTTTTATCAGATGGGAGATTTTTAATAACTCTAGTCAGTTCCTCTTCTGAAAGAGGAAGTATTAGAGAGTTCTGTTGAGTTTCTGAAAGGGAGGGAAGATGAGAGCTCCAAAGGTACTCATCAAGCTCAGCTTCGGAAGGCAGGTTGGGCATTGGACCATAAAGGTGTCTATAAAACTTGCTAAACTCAGAAACAATCTCCCCAGGGAGGTTTTGAGAGTATCATCAGCCTGTGGGAGGATCGCTGTTACTAATCTTGAAGATTCCTGCTACTTAATACGTAATGCAAGTAAACGTCCAGCTTTTTCGCCCTGATCTGTATAGGAGGCTTTAGCTTTTAAAATTGCATATTCGGCTTGCTCCGTGAGCAGATCTAAATAAGTGTATTTTAATTTAGCTAGATCTTGTCTAATTTGCTCAGATGAAAGGGGAGAGAGCTTTTTTTCTATATTACGTATTTGAGAAAGAAGAATGAGAAGCTGCTTTTCCCTTTTTTCTTTTTATGAGAAGCCAGACTGATCAAAAGACCTCTGATATATGCTTTTAAAGCACACCACTCTATGTCTGGCTCAGTAGTGGAGTTTTGATTTAGATTGATAAATTGGATAATTTGGTTAGAAATATAATTGGACACTTCAGGGTCCCTCAGCAGCTGATTACTGATTTTCCACCTACCCCCCCCGGCTTAGGAAGAAATGCAAAACTACTCTGACAAGTAACTACTGAGTGATCAGAGGGAGGGCCTGGGTGAATAGATGTATCTAATGTCCCAGGGAGGAGGGTTTGGGAAATTAACAGATAGTCAATTCTTGATGCTGTCCCATGAACCTGAGAAGTGAAGGTGTAACTCTTCTCGGAGGGGCGCAAAATGCGCCAGACATCACACAGGCCTAATTGGTCTAACAACTCTCGAAGAGCTCTTTGAGCAAGGGAAAGCCCTTTATTAGATGGCCCTGAACGATCCATAGTTGGGTCACAAATCAAATCGAAATCTCCTCCAATAATTATCGGGAGGGAAAGGTGCGGGGTTAAGACATTTATCAACTGCATAAAAAACTAGGAGTGTCCAAATTAGGGCCATATACACTGCCCAATAAAACCTCAGTTGTATGAAAAGTGCCCCTAACAAACAGATATCTACCCTGAGGGTCCATTATCATCTGAACATCTGGACAGAGGAGAATGGGATGGATCTCTTCAACAATATCATAACACCATGACTTTGAGTATTGCCTTCTGATGAAAAAACCTGCCCTATCTGAAGTCTCCTCAATTGAATAGCTTCAAAATCTAATAGGTGCGTTTCCTGTAAAAAAATAATTTCAGCCTTCAAGAGACCGAGATGCTTCAAAATGTTGTACCTGTTTAGTCTTTTGTCTAGCCCCTTTAATGCTCCAAGAAGCTAAACAGAGATCCCTAGCCATGATCCCAAACCAAAACAAATGTAAATTTAAAGACCTCTTTAGGGAGAAAATAATGATGGCCTGTGTAAGACTTTCCTTGTCCTTTTTACCCACCCTACCCTAACCCCTACTGGTAAATCTAACCTATCCCCATAACCCAAAAACATCAGAAAAAAGTGACCTAAACTCCCACTGTACAAGGAAAAATCTGCCCTCCCCAATTCCCTTATTGTCACGGACTGCGCTATGCAGTACACACTCTCGCTGCTCCCACCCTCCAGCCACCCTATTCTGAACCCTATAATTACCCTATATAAAACGCCAATCCAACCAAACTTAACAAAAATTAAATAGAAAATAAATAAAGAAGGGACTCGAAATTTAGCCCTTACTGTGGTAGGTCTACCATTTGTCTGATACACTTGGCATAAAAGATTTGGTATTAACATTAAGCTGCAAGCCGGAAACCCATAGGCTTGTAACAAAAGACTATATTCACTCCCAAGCTGAGGCCAAGTATCAGCTGAAAATAAGTATTAAATGAAATTAACTTAACTACTCAGCTACCTAGCTGAACTTACTAAGCAGTCGCTTTAACAAGCTCCGATCCCCTGGGAGAAGAGACTTATGAAAATCATTAACACTGCATTCAAAATTTCCATCAGATACAAAAACATGGTTGCACTGTGCCATCTAGGGCCTCCCCAGCGCTTAACATTTCAGGAAACCTTTAGAATATCAGCACAATCATGCGCACTTTCGAGATGCCTATCAGTCAGTGGATATCTTCTAGTAAAAAAAATTAAAATTAAACACAAAGCAAGTATTGGTATTACAGATCTTTTGTTGGGATCAGTGGCTTCCAAGATTGCTAATCAGTAACCCAAGACCTAATTGTAGAAGTCCACTGTTAAACATTCCCTGTAGAAACAAAGAATAGCTATTTTAGCAGGCAGAATTCTTATCAGAGCATAAGCTCAGGAGGTATTGACTAAATCAAGTGTCTCGAAAAAGCTCAGGGAAAAAGGACTTCAGTCCTGTCAGTGCTGCATCAGGATCCTTGTATGAATGCCAGGAGCTGGCTACTTGAACTTGGAGCCTCGTAGGATAATTCATCTGAAATTTAATCCCTGCAGCGATGATTTTGGAGACTAAAGGATGAAATGATGTTCTTCTTGCTCTAATTGAAGCTGGCAGATCTTGGGCTACCCGTATTTTTACTCCTTCCCAGCGGACTTCTTGCAGTTCTTTAACTTTCAAGAGGAAATGCTGATGTTCCAAGTAATTTAAAAACCAAAAAATCAATGGTCTCGGTTGAGCTCCTGCTGGGGGAATCAGGCAAAGAGCCCTATGCGCTTGTTCTATAACATATCTGGGACCAAAAGGTGAGGGACTCGCAATTTTCTCCACCAATTTCTGGACAAACAGAACAGTATCCAGTCCTTCCTCATTTTCAGGTAAGCCTATGAGGACTGCATTGTTCCTCTGACTGCGGCCCTCAAGGTCTTTGATAAACTCCATCTTGGCAATCTTTTGTCTTGTTGCGACTAGCACTGGGTCAACTTTGTCAGCTCTTTTTTCCAAAGACGTTACATGGGCTTCCCCATCTGAGATTCGGATCGTAAGATCTTCCATCGCTTGAGCCAGAGATTTTAAATCAGCCGAAATTGAGCGCATTTTGTCCTGAAATGGCTGGAACGCCTCTAAAAATCTGGAAAGAGTGAGTGGTTCTTGCTCCGACATTATAGTACTTAAACTCCACGGGTCAAGAGTAGTCGAGGCCCTAGGCTTTTTCCGGACCTTCTCTGGCGTAATCAGTGGAGTGTGCCGAGGGAAAGCTTTGCGCATTTCTGCCTCCATAAATCAAGTTCTCAGTAACGGAAATAAATAGCAGAGTAAACAATTGTTGTTAGTCCCTCCAATGAAGTTTGAAGGCACTCCTATTAGTAAAAAATAGAAAATTAACTGGTTGGGTGGCTGGAATGATGAAAGGGAGCTGTTACCAGCTGCACTGCATCATGTGGTCAGGAAGTATTTTTTCACAGAGATGGTGGTGGATGCATGGAACAGCCTTCCTGAGGAGGTCGTGGGGTCAAAAACAGTGGCGGAATTCAAGAATGCAAGGGACTGACATAAGGCAATTATAGTGGGAGGTAGGAGGGGGATAAGGAGGAAGTAAGCTGCTGGTTAGCTAGGATCTGCAGCTTATCCAATAGTTAGGGAAATGGGCAGACTGGGTGGGCCAAGCGGTCCTTATCTGCCATCAAAGTCTATGTTTCTATGTCTTCCTTAGCTATTTATTCTCTTTCCTGGATTGAGTATCCTTTCCTGGAGCCCCTATTACATCTCCATCAAAAGAAAAAGTGTCATTAAGGGTCTTTTCTTTCTTAGCCTGAGCCTTGGTAGTCACTGCAGACACCGTTTTATCCCTCTTTATCAAAGTGCCAAAGTCTGGGAAATCATGCCCAATAACCACAGGTACAGGGACTCTCTGCACAAGTCCTGCAGTTACTCTAGCTGGTTTACCTTGAACGGTCAGATTTACAACAATGGTAGGGTAATGGTGTGTGTCCCCATGAATACAAATGACACCTGTACAAGGATCTCTGTTTGACACATTGTCCAGGAGATCCAATCAGATAAATGTCTGCTTACTACCAGAGTCTATCGGCCCTATCACTTCCTTGTTATCAATGTCAACATTAGTTAATGTCCCCAGTTGGCTATGGCCAAATGTGTGGGCTCCAATTTCTTTTTCTGGCAATAGCGAGCTATATGGCCCAGCCCTTGACAATTGTGGCAGGTAATGTCAGGTGGAAAACTTCTCTCCCTCCTTTTTCTGGTTTCCCTTCAAGTTTCCCTGAGGCTTTTTCTGGGTCTTAATTGGGCATAAAGGGGTTTGTCTTAACCCTACTGAAAGTGATAAGAGTTCGAAATAACAGTACCTCTGTACTAGACTGTTGGGCAGCCAGGAAATCCTCTGCCAACTTGATGGTCATCTCCTGAGTTTCGGGTCGATATTTCCTCACCCACATTGGGACATCTTACGAACATACAAAATTTGCCAGCAGATAAAGGCCTAGAGGTCTATCAAGTCTGCTCGAATGTGCAGCTAGCACCCCTTTATTCTGCAGCTGCCCCTCCCTTCCACCCTTCCCCTTCATTAACCCTTCCCCTTGTCCTGTCCCATCCTTGTTTGAAGCAGTCCACTGTTCTACTGCATACCACTTCAGCAGGTAACGCATTCCACCCAGCCACTACCCTCTCTGTAAAAAATTGTCTCCTCATCTCCCTCCTGAACCTTCCTCGCTCCAGTCTCATATCATGGCCCCTGGTGTCCCTTCCCTCCCTTACTTTGAACAGCCCCTCTGTACCTGTCTTGTTTATTCCTTTCATGTATTTAAAGGTTTCAATCATGTCACCCTGTCTCTCTCTCTCCTCCAGTGAGTACATGTACAACTCCTTCAACCTCCTCTCGATGATAAGTCCCCCAGCCCCTTGATCATCTTTTGTTACCTGCGCTGCACCCTCCAGTAACTTAATGTCCTCTTCAGATAGGGACGCCAGTACTGCACGCAGTACCCAGGTGTGGTCTAACTAATGACCTATACAGTGGCAGAATCACCTCCTCCCTCCTTGAGGATATACACCTTGCAATACAACCCAGCATTTTGTTGGCCTTTGCAGCTGCCTTCCTACATTGTGCCGAGTTGTTCATTGACCCTGCAATGAGCACACCCAGATCCTTCTCCTCCTCTGTCTGGGCAAGCTGCACTCTCCCTAGCTGGTAAGTCCTCATTGGGTTCTTCATCCCAAAATGCAGCACCTTGCACTTTTTGGCATTAAAGCCCAGTTGCCAGGTGTCTGACTAGGTTTCAAGCTTTGCCAGATCATCCTGCAACCCCTGCCATCCCCCTAGGTCATCCACCACTACGCCTACCTTGGTATCATCAGCAAACAGACTGATCTTGCTCTTGATGTCCCATGATATGTCTGCAATGAATATCCCAAACAACACTGGTCCCAACACGAGCCCTGTGGAACACCGGCTGTCACTGCCCTTGGGTGTGACAGCTCCCACCCACCACCACCCTCTGTTGCCTTCCTGCAGCCAGTTTCCTACCCATCTCACCAGCTTTGCACCCGCTCTGTGCCTACTAACTTCCTTCCCAGCCTTCCATGTGGCACTGAGTCGAATGCCTTACTGAAGTCCAGATACAGGACATCCACTGCATGGCCCCTGTCCAGTTGCCTAGTTACCCAGTCATAGAACTCGACCAGGTTGGTTTGGCAGGATCTGCCACGATGAAGCCATGCTGTCTGCTGTCCTGTAGTCCTTGGCCTCTAGGAGGGCCACCAGCCTCCTTCAGGATAGTCTCCATTAGCTTACCCACGATGGATGTGAGGCTCACTGGTCTGTAGTTTCCGGTTCATCCTTGGGGCCACTCTTGTGGAGGGGCACCACATGAGCCATCCTCCAGTCCTGAGGTACACACCCAGAATGTAGTGAGGCATTAAATAGGTCTGCCAAAGGTCCTGCAAGGACCTCTGCCAGCTCCTTCAGTACCCTGGGGTGGATGCCATCTGGGCCTGGCGCCTTGTCCACCCTCAGTGCCTTCAAACCCTCTCGAACTCTGCTCTCCATGATTTCCCATCTGTCACCACTTCCCACCCTGCTTCTGCCATTTCTCCCACCTTGGGTGTCACCTCCTCTTCTCTTTAGTAAATACTGAGCAGAAGTACTCATTTAGTGCTTCCCTTATCGCACCTTGCTTCCACCCAACCCTCCTTCCTAATCCTTACTATGTGGTCCTTACAGCCCTTTTCTCCCTGATGTACTTAAAGAAGTCCTTCTCCCTTCTTAATGCCTTGTGCCAGCCTGAGTTCCATAGATGCTTTGGCCCCTTACTGCCCTTGTCACCTCCTCCGATTCTGTCAAGTACCTCCCTGTCCTCCCTCCCTGTTTTCTTGTACTCCTAAAGGCAGCTCTTTCCCTCCTTACCTTTTCCATGACCTCCTTGCTCAACCAGATTGGTTTCTTAGCCCTAGCCTTCTTGCTCTGGGCTTGCAGCAGGTTTGGCTGCCTCCACTATCCCCAGCTTTATGAGCTCCCACCTCTGGTTAGTGTCCATACTAGATTGAATTCTGGCCAGGTACCCTTTTACCACTTCCCCCATCCTCCCAAAGTCGTCCCTCCTGAAGTCCAGCACTATTGTGCCAGATTCCACTCCTTCCTTGCCCATATCCAATGTGAGCCATACTGAGTGGTGGTCACTCCCTGACAGCGGTTCCTCCACTGTAAGTTCTCTCACAAAGTCCCCATTTGCCAGCACAAGCTCAAGAGTATTCTCTAACCTGGTTGGTTCACTGACCATTTACAGCAGGAAGCTGTCCTGGAAGGCATCCAGCAGTACCTGCTCCCTTCTGTTCCTGGTTGTTGGGGTGCTCCAGTCCACTCCTGGCATGTTGAAGTCCCCCAAAATCACCACACTACCCTTCTCGCAGGTCCTCCTGATCTGTCCCGCTAGTTCCCTGTCTAACTCCTCCGTCTGAGATGGTGGCCTGTACACCACTCCCATTCTAAGAATCCTATTCTTGGAATCCTGGATTTGCATCCAAAGTGACTCCATACTACCCTCCTCCCCTTCCTCCCTTACACACTTCAGTCCTTCCTTCACATATAGTGCCACCCCTCCTTTCCCAATCACCCTGTCCCTACGAAATAACCTGTACCCTGGTACAGACAGGTCCCAGTCATTGTATTGGGTGGCCCATGTTTCCGTGATAGCTGCAATGTCCACCTCTCCCTCTGCCACGAGAACCTGTAACTCTGCAGTTTTCCTCCCAAGGCTCCTAGCATTAAGGGTAACCATCTTCCACCCTTTCCCTCCCATCCTGCCCTCCTTTCCTAGCATCACCAACAGTACTTGCCATTTGTCCTTTGTCACTGTTATGGGGGGTAAGCTCATATGGTTTCCCAACCTGTGGTCTCTGTATATCTCTTCCCCAACTGCCACCCCCAACTCCTAGTTTAAATTCCCAACTTCCTCTATGTACTCCTCCATCCTCTGTTTCAACACTTTCTTTCCCTCCTCACTCAAGTGTAGTCTGTCCTTGGCATAGAGGCTACTGTCCTCCCAGGTCCCTCCCACCCCCACCCCCACAGCCCATACCCTTTAGCACAACACCAGGTTCTTAGCTATCCATTAAATTCCTTTATTCTCAGCTTTTGTTGTGCTTGCCTTTGGCACCGGAAGTATCTCTGAAAAAGTTACTGATCTTCCTGCCCCCTCACATAATTGTGCTAGTTCCTCAAACCTCCTCTGGACTGTATCTACTGTCTTGTCAGCCATGTTGTTTGTCCCAAGATGTATAATTAAATGAGGCTTGTCCCTACCCCTTCTAGCATATTTCAGAACAGACTGTCCCACCCTTTCTGCTGTCATTCCTGGCATGGCCTCCACCCAAATGCGACTATGCCTCTCCCCCTTGCTACCCCACCTAACTCCTCTTAGTATTGAGTCCCCCAGCACTAAGATTTCACCCCTCTTACTCCCTGCTTGCTTCCATTCATCTCCCTCTCTCATTTCCAGCTCTCTTCTTCTTCCTCCTGACATTATTTCCTTTTACCCCTGTTGCAATCCTCCAGCAGAACTTCCCCCTGCTCCAGTTTGGTCCAGGCATTTATCAGTTACTCCTCTAATTTCATCATTTCCCTCCTCCACTTTCTTCCTCTCTAGCAGAGCACAACTGTTTTCTGAAGACCCTTCACAAATGCCCGCTCCCTCTCTCTTCATAGTAACCTGTTCTCTCCTTTCCACTTCATGAGTTTTGCCACTTCTTCGCCTCCCCTCACAAGTCTCTATCTCCTCCTTCCATTTGTCTTTTGTCTCCTGACCTGGTTTCCCCGGCAATTGTTCTTCCTGGCCTGGGCCCCTTTGTCTCTGCTTCCCTTCTTCTGACCCTCTCCTCACCACTGTTGGCTTAAATCGCCTTCCCTCATCTCCCTTCTTCCTCCTCCAGTACTGGGCTAAACCCACCCCCAATCTGCCTTGCCTGTCTTAGTTCCTCCTGCAGACCCTCAATCTCCTTTCTAAGTTTTCTGTGTGGTTGCACACTAAACATCCTCCCACACTCAGGCAATTTTAGAAAGATTGTGCACCACAGTTGTTGCAGCCTACCACCTACCCATTGCTGTCGTTGCCCACCAGCGACCCCCACCCTTCCAGATGCAGGATACCAAACACTCTCAAGTCTCCTCTCCTCTCTATTAGTGCAAAACATTTTCTTTATTTCCTTCCTTTTGTTGCACATGTTTAGATATATTGAGCAACTGCTTTTATATTCCTATCCTTCCTATCCACACTCAAAAACAGACTTTAAGTAGCCATTGCACAACCTTCTTCAAACTCCTACTCCTCCTTTCCCCAATGCAATATCAATGCAAAGAGGTAATAATGAAGCTCCTAGATTTGCATTTACTTCCTTCCACTGAGAGAGCAGTCACCTCTTCACTTGCTGCTGTTCCTTTCCTGGTATGCCCCTCCTACTCCACACCCCTTACTATACCCAGTGTTTAGCTCCTGTCAATCAGATTTAATAGGGCATATAATCAAGAGTTGGGGGAAGGGGGGGCTAAGATTTGCAGCAACCAAAGACAGCAAAGAATACATCACCACTACATTTTAAATCCTCAACAGCCCAAAAACAATTCTAAATAAAGACAACAAAGAAAGTACAGTGTCACCAAAAGCCCACAATCCAAGTCTAAAAGAAAAACAGCAATTACCAGTTACTGTAAAGCATTGAATTGAATATGCTTCCTTCTCTGGCTTCTATAACATTCAAAAAATACATACATTTCTATCTCAGCTCTTTACCCTTACCATCAAAAGGTAACTACAATCACAATAATCTACCTTCTACTAATACAGATTCAATCACAGAACCAGAGCACAATGCAAAACATCTGCTGCTTAGCAACAACAAACAGGTGACAACATGCCAAGTCGATGTAGCTTTTTAAAATAGAAAAAATGTAATCTTTTAAACCAGTAGAAATCAGTAGTCCCAAAAGCACCTTGAACTACAAGAAAGAACACAGTACCACACCTCTGCCACAAAACTAAACAGTTCTAAACATTGGAGAAAGAAGAAAATCAGAGACTGCACAAAAGATACAATGTACTATAAAGTATTAGGCAATAGTATACTCAGTTGTTTAACAGAGAAAATAAAGTACCTACCAAAACAGACAGAATACCCACAAATGACACTTAGGTTCTCAATATCAGACACCACCAAAGGCACACACAGAAAGGGTTTAAACTGTAGTATTAAAATTAACCACATCAGAGTAGAAAGATCACACTAAATAAATGTGTTGATCCTTCTGACTTCCAACGAATATCTACCACTCAAATTTTATATCTTCCTGGAGCCTACAGGGTTGTCTTTCACAATCACCTAAATCTACATAAAACAAAACAATTTTTAAACTGAAAATTATACCAAAAAGCACTTAGCTTTGGGAGCTCTTCTCAAACACAGCCACTCAGCTCAGAGTTCTAGAATCAGAATCTTGGGGTAGTATTTGTAAGAACTGCTTGATCACTAGGGTTTACAAGATCTCAGCAGCCATCTTCCCCCTGGGTTAAAGCCACTTGATACACAACTCCTTTAGTCAGGAATAAACTTCCTTTGGAGTACCCACGTTCTGGTAATGAAGTGAACGAAACCTTTGTCGGTAGGTTTCAGTGCCAATTTCAAATTGTCATAAGAGCTCCTTCTTTACTTACTCATGGTCATCTGCATCTCTACTGTCTATATAACTGCAGGTTAACTGGGCACGACCAGTTAAGAATGGGGCTAATCATACTTCCCACTGTGCTTGAGGACACTCACAGGCTCTTGGGATTCTTTCAAAGGTAGTCAGGTAGAAGGGGGAAATTGTTTAACAGGAAAGGCACACTAAGCTGTTTCCAGGTATGACCTGGATACACCTCAGTGTCATCTGTACCAGTCATCTTGGTAAGTTTTAGGTCTTTTAGAGATGTACCAGTCCCACCAGTAGAATGACTGGTCCCAATGGCAGTATAGTACAGTGGTTTAAGGCTCTGAACTGCAAATCTGGTGACATCCAGCAGACCAGACCGGGAGTTTGAATCCCACAGCTCCCACTTGTATACCGTGTGACCCTGAGTAAGTCACTTAACTTCCTTGTGCTCCCAGGTTGCACCTGTAAACAAGCTTTGGCTTAGTGTGCCTTTCCTGGTTAAACAATTTCCCCCTTCCCCCCAATGATTAGGAGCACTCACATTGTATCAGCCAACCTCTGATCCTGTCTTCTTCACTCCATCTCCCTTTCTTGGCTTTCTCTCTCTCTCTCTGTTTCTTCATCTGCTTCACAGCCAGCCACCGCAACAGTTCACTTATACTCTCTGGGGGTTCATTGTCCAGTTCTTCACCTATCTCATCCATACTAGCATTAAAGCAGGGATCAGGCTTTGTTTTCCTTCTGTCTCCAAACTCCAGACCAGGCAGTGGCTTCTCCCTAGTTTCTTCAGCCATGGCCCTTGTTAATATACCTTAGGTACTTATTGCTTCTCCAAGGCTGTCTTTCTGGTCTTCAGACATATACCTTAGGTCTATCATGATACCAGGGCTGGTATATGCTGGTTAACATTCCCCTGACCACCTGAATGTTAATCAGAATCCCACTTTTATCATCATGTGTCCCAGGGTGTGGGTGAAACAGACACTGATTCAGTCCATATAAGGTACAACACACTTACTCCATGATTTTATTCAATGAGATTCCAAAAATGAAAAATCACGTGAAAGTAAAAAGAAATAGAAGAAAATAAATCATTACATAGCATTTGTCAGGATGCAACAGTCAGCATCACATAACATTGCTAGGATCCTTTTCTCATCTGTGCTTCAGATTGCTTTGAGGACATGAAGACTGCATGCCTTTCCCTCTCTCATGCTTCAGGCAAACTGACAAATTCCAGGCTCTGCTTGCAGCTGTTTTATGGTTGTTTGCAACTGACTCTGGGCAGTCTGTAAAACCAAGACTGTTTCCAACTGGCAACAGGCAGTCCACAAAACCAGGACTGTTTACAACTAGCTCCGGACAGTCTGTAAAACCAAGGTTATTTGCAGCTGGCACCAGGCATTTGGGAAAAACAAGGCTGTTTACAACTGGCTCTGGGCTGACGGGGAAAAACAAGGCTGTTTACAACTGGCTCCAGGCTGACGGGAAAAACAAGGCTGTTTACAACTGGCTCCTGGCTGATGGAAAAAACAAGGCTCTTTACCTCAGACACCATTATGAACTTAAAACAAAACGAAAACATTCCGAAGCCTTTTCCCCGTCGAGGGAAACTTCTTTTCATTTATACTAAATGAGGCTTTCTCAGACTCCAAACCACCATGTAGTATATGACATTTTCAATATATTTTAGACAATCAAACATGCTTTATACTATATGCGCTGCAACAGTGCAGCAAAATAAAAAATGGCTCATTTTAAATGTGCAAATATTTAACAATGGGTATCTGTTTTGTATATTGGCAAATGAAACTGTGCTAGCTAGCTATTACATTGTTTAGTCACTTTGAACCATGCAGGATGCATTTTAGAGGGTCTAGAAAAGGAAACATAAAGAAGAAAAAAAGGGGGGGTTTCTGTAGGTGGCCATCCTGACAGAACAGGGAGAGGGACAGTACACTATAGAACAGTTAGAATGCTGTTGCAACAGGCTTTAGAAAAATAAATTAGAATAGAGCCACTCTAATTCAAAGGTAGGACAACCAGCCCTACCACATTACCACAGAAGGGTGCCAGAGCAGAAGGCTCAGGGGAGGAGTTCATCAGTTTGTGCAATTGTCTTCATGCCCTATGGATCTGAAGACAGTAGGGTGCGATTTTAGAGTCTGAGGTAATGGACTGTAAATAAAGGAAGCAGCAGAAAAGGATCCATTGAGGCACCACTCTATGTGTAACCGCAAGGGGGAGTCAGCTGATACTGTGGTAAACCATCACAGAGTCTTTGTTGCATGAAATGCCAGATGGTAGCCCAGAAACCAAGGGAGCCCCCACCCATGTCTTGTCTAGTGGTTCTGTATAGCTATGGAACTTTGCCTGAAATCAGATCTGTGGACTTATAGGGACTCCCATTAACCCTTATTCTCTTGTTTCAGATGGGACTGTTTATCAGCTGTTAGATATTTCTTTTCTTTTTTCATCTCTTGTTAATGTTTGCCTTTATTTGTATTATCTATCACAATTTTAGGGAGTCTACCATGTCTGGACTATGTGGTTCCTTTACCCTTTCTTTAAGCCTCCCATCATAGAAACATAGACTTTGACGGCAGATAAGGACCGCTAGGCCCATCTAGTCTGCCCATTTCCCTACCTACAGGATAGGCCGCATATCCTAGTTAACCAACAGCCTATTTCTTCCTACCCCCCACAAGAATTGCCTTATGTCTGTCCCATGCATTCTTGAATTCTCCCATAGTTTTAGACCCCACAACCTCCTCAGGAAGGCTGTTCCATGCATCCACTACCCTCTCTGTGAAATAATACTTCCTCACATTGCCCCTGAACCGCCCTCCTTCTATCTTTAAATTGTGTCCCCTTGTTCTTGCAAGTCTCTTTTTCTGAAAGATGCTACCCTCTTGGACTTTGTTGATTCCACTGAGGTACTTAAAAGTTTCTGTCATGTCCCCCCTCTCCCTTCTTTCCTCAAGGGTATATCAGATGCCTTATTTTGACTGGAATAAAAAAATGGAGACTACATTTTCTTTCTCTGGGGCAGAATACCACCTATTGATTCTTTCCTGGGTTGGTGAGGGACCTCCCCTCCCAGGGTGATATCTATCCTTCCTTCCTTACTCAATCAATTATCTGGGTAAAAGAAAAACAAGGGGAGCTTCTATTGCCTCAGTTGTATGGCAATGCAGATGATAACAGCAGAAAAAGGCAGCGGCCTGGATATTCTAGCTTTTTTTTCTTTTATTCATTACAAATCGGGTTTATAACCTTTGAGTCAGAGACTCATTTACAAAGGCACCTCATCGCAGGGAGGGCAGACATCAAGACAGTTATTACAGTGCAGATTAAAACAGAGGATAACATTACAGGTGCAGTAAAAGGAACATTTAACATAGATACACTTAAGTTACATAATATAGTAGTTTGAATGTTACTTAGGTTACATAATGTTACAAAATTGTGAGTTACAATCATGGATATAGTAGGCCCTCAGAGAAGACAGCGGGTTACATCCCTATTTGGACCTATTAAGGAAGGAGTGGGTCTGGGGGAGGGAGAGGCTGTCCAGTGGATGTTGTTGAGCCAGGGGTCAAGGCGAGCAGGTACCACAGGTTACAACAGGGGGTTAGTTGCACCTACAACAGCGGATATTAAAGATATGGTTCCAAAGGGCTGTTTTGAAGGAGCCAATTTTTGGCAAGTTGGAGATGCAGCTAGGGAGTGAGTTGAACCAGGTGGGGGCTTGGTAGAGGAAGGATCTCTGGGCAAGAGAGGGCTTGGTTCTGGGCACCTGGAAGGTGGCCTTAACAGAGGTACGGGTGGTGAAGGACAATGATGACGGCTATAGGGAGGTGGCGATCCCCAGGAGGGGGAGAGTCCTAGCAGTGATTTCTTAGCGAGAAGGCAGGTCTGGTAGAGCAGTCACTCCTCAGAGTTGAGCATATTGGTGGTAGTATAGAGAAGGCAGGTGTGAGTGTGGCTGGGGGCACCAGTCAGGAGCCTACAGGCCTTATTGATGGAGAGTTGGATTTTGGAGAGGGCAGTGTTGTCAGCTGTGGCACAGAAGGGCAAGCCATAGTCCACAAGGGACAAGACGGAGGAGGTGATGGCCAGCCTGAGGGCAACCTGAGGCAGGCAGTCCCTGTGCCAGTATAGCAGGCCAATCCGAGAGTTTATGGTGGCTGACAGGGCATTAATATGGGCATGGAAGGAGAGGGCAGTATCGAACGTGATGCCTAGGTACTTGTATGCGGTCACTTGTTCTAGTGGGTGCAGAGTGCTGGGGATAATCAAGAGGGGGGTATTTTTAGCTTTATTTTGATGGTGGGAGAACAGCATTAATTTGGCTTTCTTTAGGTTAATAACCAGTCTGCAGTCGCCGAACCACCTTTTGGCTTGGTTGTAAGCTTGCTGGAGGGATAATTGGAGGGAGGTGGGATTGGGATGTGAGGCAAAGAGGACTGCATCGACAGCGTAGAGGAGCATTTTACCGGTACATGAGCTGGGGAGGGTGTTAAGGTAGAGACTAAAAAGTACTGGACCCAGGATGGAGCCCTGAGGGACCCCAGAGCTAACGAGAAGACTGCTGGAGAGGGAGCCACTGATCTTGACACGCTGGGATCCAGCAGAGAGGTATCTAGAGAACCAGAAAATGGGATCACCAGAGAAGCCAAGTTAGTAGAGAGAGTCGAGTAGAAGGGGATGACAGACAGTGTCAAAGGTCTTGGAGAGGTCAATGAACACTGCTCCCTGCAAGGCTGCCAGAGTCGAGAGCAGCATGCAGGTGTTGGGAGAATTCCAGGAAAGCCATGGTTGTACTGTGTCCTGAGCAGAAACCGTGCTGCTCTGGACACATAATGTTGTACTTGGTTAGGTATTCAGAGAGCTGGATCAACACCACTTTTTCAAGGGCTTTAGAGAGTGGGGGGAGGATGGAGATGGGCCGGGTAATTGTTGGGGGTGGACCGGTCCCCACTCTTATGTATGGGTGCGATTTCAGCAGTTTTCCAAGCACTTGGGAACTGACCCAGGCATAGAGACCGGTTTAGAAGGTCAGTCAGGGGGACTAGGACTTCGTCTAAGACTATACGGAGGATCCTGGAGTCGAGTAGGTCACTGCTGGGGTTATTGCTGCCTAAGGCTTTTAGCAGGTGTGGCCTGGCTTCTTGGGGGGATAGGGTGTGCAGGTAGAATGGTGGGCGATGCAGGACTGGAGGGAGAGAGGCGGGGATTGGGTCAAAGAAGCTACTGGGGAGGACCGAGCTTAGGTCAGAGAAGGCTATAAGGAGCAGACCTGTGGTGGGGGTGCCATTGATGGAGAGCTGGGATGGTGGGGGGGGGAGTGGGACTTCACATTTAGCTCTTTCATATTATCCCAGAAGGTCCGGGCTGAACCCCAAGTGGAAGAGAGGGTGGTCTGGTAGTTCTCTGCCTTGGCCCGCCTCATGGCCCAAGTGCACTTATTGCATTCTGCATTGTAGGCCTGTCTATCAGATGCCTTTCCAGATTCTACAGCAATGTGCCAGAGATTATCTCTGTTTTTGAGTCTCTGGAGGAGGGGTGGGGTGATCCATGGAGCATTGCCTTTTTTGGAGCGGATCCTGGTGAGGGGGGCGAAAAGGTCACAAGCCTTACAGAAGGCATTTGTGAAGTGGTCAAGAGCAGAGTCAATGTCAGGGACATGCTGGATAGGGGACCAGTCTAGCTGGGCTAGGTATTGTTTTAATTTTCTGAGGCCACCAGGGCATAAACAGTGGTGTAGGGTGGCCTGGGACACTGGCTTCAGAGTGGAGGATGATCAGAGACAGAGGACTGGGGAGTGATCGCTAAGAGAGTCAGGGAGGACAGTGACATCCCGGATTTTGTAGGGGCGGTTAGATATAACAACATCTAGGAGAGTACTGGTGCCAGTAGATTGGTTGAATCTGGTTGGCTGGGTGACTAACTGGGACATATCCATGGCAGCAATGGAGTCCCTTATATGGGAGGCAGTGGAGGCAAGCCAGTTAACATTCAGATCACCTAGGATGACTTGCTCCACTTTGTGAGGGAGAGATGTGAGGTAGTCAATGAGGGACTGGACAGCTTGGTTTTGATTTCTTGGGGGTACGTAGGAGACCGTGAGGAAAAGATGGCCTCGGACGGGATCAGGTGTGATTTTTAAGGTGAGGGCTTGGGCTGCATAATCAAGTTTGGGAGCTGGGAGTGCCTGACCTATAAAGGAGTCCCATACAAGTAGTGCACACCCACCACCGCGTTTGCCTACTCGATCTTCCCTGTAGATGATATATCCAGGGATGGTAATAGCGGAGTCAGGGGTGGATTTGGAGAGCCAAGTCTCTACCAGTGCAATTATGTCAGGTTGATGTTGAACGACCCAGCACCAGAGGGCAGTAGATTTCTTTAGGAGACTGCAAATGTTTAAGGATGCAAAGCGGAGGCCAGTTGCAGTACAGGGTTTGGAAGGGCTGGAAGCCATAGGTCCTGGGTTTGGATGTACATTATCAGATAATAATAATAGCAGTGTGATTATTCTGGTTAGTGGCCGATGGCGATGGAGACCCTTGAGTCGACAACCAGCTGAGGACTTTACAATCAGGGTGCATGGGACAGATAAAGTGCGAAGAGTGGGAATGGCAGGGGAGAGCTGGGTCCAGGTCGGGCCTTGGAAGGCGGAGGGAGTGGGGGTGTTGGCAGGGTGGGGGTGTTGGGGGTCACGGGTGTGTCGAGGGTGAGGGAGAGCCGAGTCACTCTGGGGTAGTCTGGGGATGAGGTGCCTAGTGTGGAGGACAGGTGCTCCGGTCGGTGTGAGGTCTGTACCAAGAGGGTGAAGGACAGCAGACTTAGTAATGGAGTGTAGGTACCCATAGTTTTATTCCTATAGTAGACAATAAGGGTGCAGGCTGACCTTCAGTGAGGGTGACTGCCACTGTGGAGTAGCGGTAGTTCTGCCGACTTTGGTGCAGAAGGTACCAGGTTTGAATACCCGGGGGTGTCTTGGAGCCTAGCGGGGAAGTTGTCTGGGGTTGCCAAAAAGGCTGGGGAGTGCTAGGTTAGCTGTGAAAAAAAGGGGTAGAAATAGCGACTCCTAGTGGTCACAAAGGGAGCAGGTTAGGGGTAGGTATGGGGGTGTGGTCATCTGGGGATTGGGTAGTGGGGTTAAGTATTGAGCAGAGTAGGGTGGGGGGTGCAGTGAGGTTTTCCAGGCAGGGGGACAGAGCAGCTGAGTAGTAGACGAAGAGTGTCAAGGCAGTAGTAGAGAGTAAGGAGATGTAGAGCAGCTTTGGCACGGTTGGGGGAAAACCCCTCTAGTGGGCAAAGAGTATAAGCTGCAAATGGGAAAAATCAGTATCACTCAGTAGAAGAGGAAGGGGACAAAGACTGATGAATAGTGATAGACTGACCGCACAATAAGAGAAATGAGACAGGAACTGTATTGTGTTGGATTGGGAAAGTGTGCTTATAACTGGACCCTCTAGTGGCTAAAAGATATAATCTGCTAATGGAAAAGTCAGCAGTTTGCTTGAGAGAAAACAGCCTGAATGGGCACAGTAGTCCCCTGGGGAGATAAGGTGAGAGGACAAAATTAAATAGCAGGCTTGGAGGGGAGGGCAGTCAGAAAACAAAAGAGAAATGAACAGGTTGGGAGGAGTTGAGAATTAAACTAAATTAAACAGAGATAGCTTAAGCAGAGAAGTCCTGAAGCAAGTTGGGGGTTGGGGAGGACACGGCAGTATGCTCAACAGGAGAGAGCAGTAGCCTCAATACAGTTGTGGAAGGGGCTCTGATTAACACTGGGGCACAGAGCTTAAAAAAATGACAGGGAGGTTCTGAAGCAAGTTTGGGGGGCCACTGCAGCAGCCTGAATGGGACACTGAGGTCAAGGGTGCAGCCCACAGACTTACATCTCTAAGAGAAGGGGCACAGGGCAGATAGCAAAACCACACTACCTTAAAACCTCTCTCAAAACTTAAATCAACTCTTAAGAAATCTCTACACCAGACTAAACATTACTTAAAGTGAGAAATCAAGAACATATCAAGCAGAGGTCAGTCCTAGCATTAATTTCTTGGCAGCAGTTCCTAGAATACTTCTGGATTGCTGCACATAGTGTGAGAAACACTGGCAAACAGTGACAATTGAGATTCCTCCAGGGTAGATGCCAAAATTCAATGATACCAACTCATACCTTGCTTGGAGGGTCAGCTTCAGGCAGCTTCTCCTTAGTCTGCTTATCAAACTGCAAAGTGCAGTTTGCTTGAGAGGCAACAGCCCAAAAGGGTACAGTAGTCCCCTTGCTTGGAAGGTGAACTTCGGGCAGCTTCTCCTTAGTCTGCTTATCAAACTGCAAAGTGCAGTTTGCTTGAGAGGCAACAGCCCGAAAGGGCACAGTAGTCCCCTTGCTTGGAGGGTGAGCTTCGGGAAGCTTCTCCTTAGCCTGCTTATCAAACTGCAAAATGCCGTTTGCTTGAGAGGAAACAGCCCGAAAGGGCAAAGTGCGCATGGCAGTGGGCATACCCATGAATATGCGGCACAGTGCGATATTCAACCCCCGACCAATGGCGCTAGTGAGGAGCAACTGCCAGATGCGTGGAGCAGACTTGAGCCTATGAAAACAAGGAGCAAGCAGGGGATGGCACTTGCACCAGAGAGGAGCAACACTGGGAGAGACAGACAGGCAGAGAGAGAGAGAGAGACAGAACAAGAGAGAAAGAGAAAGACAGACAGAGAGAGAGAGAGAGAGAGAGGGAGAGGGAGTAAGTGACAGACAGGGAGCCAGACAGAGGGAATGAGAGAGAGTGAGAGTGAGAATGAGAAGGAACCACCTGACCCAGAAGGGAGTGTCACAGGCACCCACAGGGGCGGGGGACAGAGGCTGCAAGCACCAGACAGCCAGGGGTAGGTGGCACAGGAGTGAGCCCCACAGTGACAGGTGGTTCAGTGGAGCCGGACACCCAGGGGGTGACAGGACAACAGGGGCCATGGCCAGTGCAGTACTCCAGATGGAGGCTGTAATGATGGGTGTGAGAAGGCAGGAGGAAGAGCGATGTGGCCATGGAAGGGCCCGTCGGCAGTACGCCCGGAATAGGCAGTATCAGCTCCACATAAGCTTTGAGACCCAAGCTGACACAGAGATCATGGGCTGTTATCGCCTGAGCTGGGTGATTCTGAGGCAGCTCTGTGAGCTGTGCAGCGAGGAGATGCAGGCACCCACTAGATGGAGCCACGCCCTGACAGTGGAGACAAAGGTAACAGCTGTCGTGCCTACACACCATGGGCACCTTTCAGAGACCAACAGGGGACACCACAGGCATAACCCAGTCAGCCACGTCATGACTCCTCACACAATTCCTCAACGCCCTGCTGCCACATGCTGTGAAAATCATCCACTTCCCCAGCACACAGGCGGAGTGTACAGCAACCGTACAAGAGTTCCACAGGGTAGCACGGATACCTGGCATGCTAGGGGCCATCGACTGCACCCATGTGGGCATCCGCATGCCACCTGGCCCAGAGGGGGTAGCATACGTGAACCGAAAGGGCTACCCCAGTATCAACTGCCAGGTGGTGTGCAATGCCGGAGGGCGCATAACCAATGTCTGTGCCACACACCCTGGAGGCCTACATGACGCCTTCATCTGGTACTGCTCAGCACTGTGCCACAGGTTTGAGAGTGGGGACATCCCCACAGGTCACCTAGTCAGTGAGTATGGCAAGACCACGAGCAGCTGGGTACAGCAGGGCATGGGAGGTGGTGGGTGGGGCAGATGCACTGGTGGGAGTTCCATGGACAGGCATGGGACACAGAGACAGTGGACACCAGGCTAACCATATCTATGTCCACACAGGTGACAGTGGCTACCCACTCAGGCCCTGGCTGCTCACCCCCTACCAGTGCCCAGCATCCCCGGCAGAGGACCAGTACAATGAGGCACACGCCAGCACATGGAACATCATACAGCGTGTGTTCGGGATGCTGAAGGCACGATTCCATTGCCTTGACAGGTCTGGCAGTGCCCTACAGTACAGACCCTCAAAGGCCTGCAGCCTATTTCTGGCCTGCTGCATGCTGCATTACATGGTCATTGACCATGGGATAGCAGTCAAGGTTGAAGAGGGGGACAGTAGTGGGGATGACATGGGCAATGGACTTGGGGGTGGTGGGCAGCCCCCAGGTAGAGGGATCCCCAGCTCCAGATGTTGGCACGCCACCATCATGACACGATCACACAGGAGCCCTATGGTGCACGCAGATAGGTGGACATGCCCCCATGCACAGAACAGACACAGTGGCTCAGCACACAGGCATGTGCGGGCAGGTACATGGGCAAGCCCACACAGGCACGGGGCAGGGGCAGGGGGGCCCTGCCACACAGTCACACACATCACCATGCAGCACTGTACAGCAACAAACACACACACACACGCACACTGGCACCCACAGGCACGCGCCCAGGTGCTTGCACATGGCATGGATCAGATGTAGGGCACCGGTGCACAGATGCAACCAGTGCTGAGCTGCCATCATCATGCACACGTCACACAGGCCAGCGGCCGGGCAGGTGTGCACACGGGTGGCATGTGGCATGACACACAGATACCATGACTGTGTCACGCACACACACACACACACACACACATTGCCCAGGTGTACACAGGGTGGTGGCAGCAGACAGCAGACAGGGCGGCGTGCACATCAGGTCCGTCGTGCAGACACACGGCTGCCATGGACATGGGGACAGCCGCACCTTGGCCGCTTGCCAGCCATAGGCTGCACAATGGCCATAGGGGGGTCTGCAACATCACCCCCTGGGGTCAAACTGCGGGACTGCGACTGAGGCCTCGCAGGGGTTTTCAGGCACCCAAACAGGCCCACCCCAGGTGTGCCTGGGATGCCATCAGTGGAGCCCAGCATCAACCCAGAGGGAGTCACCTGACACTGGGTCCGTGGGGTGGACATTGCACTCCGCGGCATCTGTGGCAGGCGGCCATGCCCTGTGGCAGCCAGTGGTGGAAGGCTGACCGAGATTGCATTGGCTATGCAGTCCAGAGCTGTGGTCGTGTCCTCCCACAGGTGCTGTATGGCCTCCAGGACCTGGGCAGTGCCCCCTCACGCTGCTCGGCTGCCTGGCGCACCTCTGCATGGAGCGCATACACACCAGCTACGAGCAGCTCCTGCTGCTCCACGGAGGCCCACAGCAATTGGGTGTGCTTAATCAAGGGGTCAGACTTCTGGTGACATAGCTGTAATGGTGGCAGCTTGATCTTCATCCTCCCGGTTCAAACCAAGACATCAACCTCCGTCCTCCCTGCTAATGGAAAACTTCCACTACAAAAATGATCCCTGGTTGTGCTACTCATGTCAGGGATGCCACAGCGGTTAAAAGGGAACAAAAAAACGGGGCAGAAACCAATACTAAAGCAAATGGAGCTCAGGGGATTCGCTGCCGTGGGTAGGCCCTGCACCCCCTCAGAGTCCGCATGGGAACCTGATATAGAAATGGGAGAAGAACCACAAACCAACACGGAGAAAGCCCTTCACAAAATATTAACAGCAGTTAACAAAATCGAAAAATCTATCACTGATTTATGCATGGATTTCAAGGTGGTCAATTCAAAAGTCCAGCAAAATGAAGAAAAAATCACAGACCTTGCCGAAACCCAAGACTGCCACAATAAAGTGTTGCTATACCTTTTGCAACGAGACCGACAGACACACACTAGATTAGAAGATGCAGAGAATCGCGCAAGGGGGATAATTTCCGCATTCATGGAGTGAAAGAAGGTGCCGAAGAAGGGTTTCCTAGCCCAGCTGATTTCATTATCCATCTACTAAACAAGAGCTTATCACTGCCATCCACCTTGCCTCTAATCATAGAAAGAGCACATCGCTCTCTCGGTCCAAAGCCAGCGGACCCCAAACTAGACCTCGATCATGGATCGTACATATGCTACACTACCAGTCGAAGGAGTACATTTTAAATGAAGCCTGGAGGCACAAAGACTTACAGCACAAGGGACAGAGGCTTTATTTCGATCATGACTTCTCATCAGAGCTACAAGCAAGAAGAACACAGATTAGAGGCATAATTAAGGAATTGAGGGAGAAACATAACATTCAGGCACAGCTAAACTTTCCGGCTAAACTTAAGGTCTTCCTTGGCTTAGGCAACAAGATCTTTACCTCTTTAGCAGAAGCGGCTTCATTCCTGTCAGAAAGTGATATCAGGATCCCTAATCAGGAACTCGAAGTCCTAGAGCACCAGTTGCAATCATCACTGTGGGGAAACCAAAAGACAGGGCGCAAGAGACCACTTCCGTGGTTACTGCCACAAGGAACAGTGTGTGAAGTGCAGAAAATCCTAAAAAAAAACACTATGCTTAATCCTCCTCCCAGTTCCAGCGATCCCAATTCAGGTACACCAAGGTGACAGTTTACTTAAGGCTTGTTGTAATCTTGGATCAGTGGTTTTACCACGAGTAACATTTACCCGATAATGCAACGTCGACCTCAATCGTTGCAGCCCTTCCTCTTGCTTTGGTCACCTCCCTTTCGGCATCGATTTGGAATTGCGCTTCTTATAGATTTCACCCAGAGAGAGACATAAGGGATAGAATGCCATTAATATCGACCAAGTGGACAATCCGGAATATATTCTGAATTTAATTGCTGACTTATTTACTTTTTACACAGGAAACACGTTCCAGACAACTTCCCTTTCAGTTTTCTTTGTTTTTTATTTTCATCATGAGGCAAAAATAATGGTCAATGTGGATGGGGAGGGGGGAGGGGGGCTACTGGTCTAATGTTTGACTTGCAGGTTGGTGCAATTAGGACCCTATGGGAGATACTGTCCATACTTAATGTAACTTGGGACAAAGTGAAGGGAGAGTCCACATTTTGAGAAAAAAGGGTGTTAAAACCCTAGGGGTGGGTTTGGGGGGAGGAGAGAGCACCTCCATCAGTCAGGTTTTTCCACATGAATACAGCACGTTATTTTTACAGCGTGTGGGTACTAGCTTATGGGCTACTTTGGTGGCACTGGTATCCCATGCAACATCATAAAGGTTCATCATTGGTGTATGAGAAATGGGGATTTATTCACCCAGGAAGTCAACAGGGAAATATGGATTATTGCTTAAATATGAAGCAATACAAGTTCTTGGTAACTCTTCAAAAGGTCTGGTTAGACCAGTTTATGGTTTATAGTTATGTACATAGTTCGAAGTTTATACCCTCCATAAATGTTTATAGGAGGGATTGGTTATTTTGTTGTAAGGTGTCTGCCCGATAATATAAAGAAAAGGTTGGTTGGTGCACTTCTAAAGCTGGGAAACCACGGATACAAAACTGTTATTAAAACAGTGGTGGGGGATATGGCTACAGTGATTGCACTTACTAAGGATCAATATGGATAACATTACTATTGTGACCTATAACGTTAAAGGGATTCACTCACCCATTAAGCACACTACGATACTGAACGAACTTAATAAACTGCAATGTTCTATTGCTTTTTTACAGGAAACACACCTGAGCTTGCAAGAGCATACTAAACTGAGGAGGGAGTGAGTGGAAAGGGTGGAGGCTGCTCCTTCACCTAATGGACAGAGGGCGGGGTTAGCAATACTAGACAGAAAGGGATGCCCTTTGCAAATAACATAGGTAGAGAAGGGATGGAGGGTCGATTTCTGAGAGTCACAGGATTGATTCATGGGGAGATGATCCATTTAGTTAACCTATACCCCCCAAATGTACACCCTCAAAAAATTTTAAGAAAGGTTTTTCATGAGTTGGCATTGCTGACACCTGGACAGCTAGTAATCGGGGGAGATTGCCCCATCGGCAACCATGGATAGATCATCATGTAGGGCTACACATGATAAAGCGGCAGCTAAAGTGCTCAACTCCTTAATAGAGGAGATGGGTTTGATTGAAATTTGGAGACAACAACACAAAGGGGAAAAGGACTACACCTTTTTTCCCCCAGGCTAAACAATCCTACTCTAGATTAGACCATTTTTTAATAACTAAAACTCATATGCATACTGTAAAGTACTTTCCTCTAAAATCCATAACATTACTATTTCGGATCACACTCCTGTGTCCATTTCTTGGGACGCCCCTAAAGTGGATCACTTTAAATTGTGGCAGCTTAATGTCTCTCCTTTAAGTGATAAAAACCTTATAAAAAAGATGTTGGAATCCATTAAACAAATTTATGATATAAACTTGGGGCAACAATGTTCACCAATCTCCACCTGGGATGCTTTGAAAGCGGTGTGCAGGGGGGAGTTTATAGGGGTGGCATCAGCAAAAAAGAAATTAGCAAAAATAAACTAGGACAGGACCTTAAACAAAGTACAAGAATTGGAGGCAATACATAAGAGGGACTCCAATAACAACAAAATATTAACAAAATTTAAACAAGCCTGGGATGAATTTCATAAAGCAGACATCCATAAAATAGAAGGCAAACTCAGATTTTTAAATAAAAAATACCAAGATACGGGTGGAAAAGCGGCTAAACTACTGGCAATGAGGCTGCGTAAAAACCAAGCCGATAGAACAGTCACAAAGATCCATAACCCATTAAATCCACAGAAACCAATATCCAGCCCATCAGCCATTACAGCTCAGTTTCAACAATTTTATCAGCGACTGTATAAGGCCGAGGTACAGTCGGCTGATATTAAATCCCAAACTGAACAATTCTTACAGGACTTGCCACTGCCTAAGTTAACAGACTCAGTGTGGGAAGTGTTGAATGCCCCGGGTCTCACCAAGAGAAGTCAGAGAGGTGATTACCTCCCTTCCAAATGGTAAATCCCCAGGCCCCGATGGGTTTCCCCCCGAACTTTACAAACAGTTTAAAGCTATACTTACTCCCATCTTAACCACTGTGTTTAATAGCTGCCTGACCGAAGATCGAATACCTGATTCCTGGAAGGCAGCCCTAATTAGTGTTATTCCCAAACCTGGCAAACCCACAGATAAATGTGAATCATACAGACCCATCTCATTATTGAATCAAGATTTAAAAATACTATCCAAAATTCTAGCTAACAGATTACAAAAATTCATTGAACTCCTGATACATCCCGACCAAACGGGTTTCATTCCCAACAGGCATATGGCAGATAATATTCGCCAAACTGCTTAATGTCCTAGCTTATAGCCCCCCAACAAAAAATGCACAAATTGCCCTTTTCTTAAATGCTGAAAAAGCATTCGACTGCTTCACTTGGAACTACCTTCGGGTTATTATGGAAAAAATGGGATTGGGGGATAAATTCATACAATGGGTTTCTCTGTGTTATAGTAACCCCACTGCCAGAGTACGAGTAAATACTACTATTTCTGAGGAAATAAAGCTTGAAAGGGGGATGCGTCAGGGCTGCCCACTATCACCCTTACTCTTCGCGATGAGTTTAGAACCACTGGCTATTGCCATAAGGCACTCCCCAGACATACAGGGTGTGCAGATGGGAGACAGCTGCTGCAAAGTCTCAATGTACGCAGACGATAGGCTGCTTTTCATTGAGAGACCTACCCTCACCATCCCCAATCTGCTGCGAATGTTAAAAAATTGTGGAGCTATCTCAGGATTTAAAACCAACCTGGAAAAGTCAGAGGCATTGTTGATCAAAGGGAACCTAAGCCAGGCAGCTAAAAACAATTTCCCTTTCAAATGGATAAAAGAAAAAGTCTGTTACTTGGGTATATGGATTTTGAAACATTTAGACAAGTTATATAAATATAATTATAGCCTCCTTATTAAATAGATTTACACAGACTTGAGCATATGGCACAATTTACCCCTGTCATTCCTTAATAGAATACAAACCATAAAAATGAATGTGCTGCCAAGGTTGCTCTTTCTTTTTGTTTCACTACCCATACATATTTCTAGGAAGAATTTAAAACAAATACAACAGAAGATTATGAATTTTATCTGGGCGAGCAGAAAACCCAGAATACGCAGTTTGATACTACAGGAAAATAAAAATAAAGGAGGTCTGGGCCTCCCAGACATCAAGAGGTACTATTGGGCAGCACAAATTGTTCATTTGATTAAGATAGTAAGATGCCCCCAACATATACAATGGTGCAAACTGGAAGGGACGGGGTTCAAAGGTGTTCCCCTGAATCTGCTTCCCTGGACGATCCTAATAGGATCACTTAAGAACATCAGAAACAGATGGACCAGACATACACTCTCAATTTGGTTAAAAATAAGAGGAGTCTGGGAAAGTCCAGATTTGGTATGGCCATACATTCCCATGCAGTATTTGCCCAATTTCCCCACATGCCAGAAGGACACTGTCTTATTTAGATGGAAGCAGCAGGGTCTGAAATATCTACCTCAGCTCATAGATGGAAACCAGTTAAAAGCTTTCGCAACCTTGCGACAAGAATATAATCTCCCCCCTACCGATTTTTATAAATACCTCCAGCTCAGACACTATATTAATCACACTATGGGTGTATCATTTCTGGGGGGACAGCCTGAAGAAGGAGTCATCACAGTGTATGATAGGGCCCAATCATGGGACATGAAACACTTGGTTTCCTTGTTTTATCAAAAGCTAGATGACAGATTATCTGAAATAGCAATCCAGAGGATCCAAAGTAACTGGATAGAGGAGTGCGGGCAGGAAATTTCAGATGAAGATTGGGCTAAAATTTGGACCAACCAGTACAAAATTACAAATTCATTAGTATGGAGAGAATTCCGCTGGAAAGTATTGGTGCGTTTTTTTATTACACCAACCATTTCACAGCATTATTCTAAACATCCTACGGATAAATACTGGAGGAAGTGTGGGTAAAAAGGTACCCGCGTTCACATTTTCTGGGCTTGTCCTAGGGTTCAATCTTTTTGGTTACAAATAGGGAGGGAAATCCAGGGTATGTTAGGACTGGTTGACAGTCTGGAATTTCGACATCTGATTCTCGCCTGCATGCCCTATGGGATCAGATCCCAAGGGAAAGAATATTTGTTCCTAATATTAACCGTGGCAGCCAAAAAGGTGGTAGCACAAAACTGGCTTTCAGATAATCAATTAACAATTACCCAATGGCTCACTAATGTTAAGTCAATCAGAGACACAGAAGCCATTACTGCCAAAGTGAGGCAGAAAGTGGAAAGATTTAATATTTGGTGGCATCCCTTCTTCACTTATTTAGAGGAGATGGAAGGACTCCCGGTTTTAACCCAGCAATTGATGTGAAATGACCAAGATTAAATCCAACTGGTAGATACAGTAAAATATAGAAGAGACAGACACTAAGTTAAAAGTTAAGAGTTATAGTTTTTATTGGTTTTATTTATTTGTTTGTATCCAATTTTTTTTTCTTTATTATAGAAAACGGGAGACAAAAATACAAGTTAGGTATACAACAATGCAAAGTTTAATGATAACTGCAGAGCAGAATGAGTGATGAGTGGATGATGCATATGGTGGAGAACAGGTCCAAAACAGTCTATCCAGCTGTAATCTGTATAGAGAGAAAGAGGTAATTAGAACTTGGCCCTTTTTTTTTTCTTTCTTATATAGTGGTGATCAATATGCAAATATGGAATGTAACTACTCCTCCTATATTGTTACATGTATTCCAACTGTCTATCTGTCTGATAAATGTCTCCAAAAAAATATGTAAGTTCAATCAAGGGGTCGACGCGCAGGAGTGCGTGGGCGTGTCACCTCCCCACCGTTGGCATACAGCGGTGCTGCACAGTCCCCCACTCAGGTGGGCACTGCTCCACATGGTCCTCTTGGGGTTGGTCATTCTCAGGTGCACTGGCGGTGAACGCTGCGCCCAGCCGCCCAGCGTCCCCAGCTGTCTGCCGCTGCCACCGCTGCTGCCCCTCCGGCCCCTGTGTGCTGGCTAGCACCTGGGCGGTTACACCATCACCACCACCACAGCACTGCTGTGCCTGTGCACACAGCGGAACCAGGGGCAGCAGCGGGCAGCTATTCCACCGCCAACAGAACACTGGCCGTGCTGCCAGTGATGGTGGATGGCGGTGGTGTGCTACAGCCGATTGGGCCCCTGGATGCCCATGGAGGTGGATGGCTGGTCCTCCGGGGCTGGGCCTGCCCCCACGGCAGCCACAGCCATCCCTGCCACTGCATGCTGGTGAGCTGGTGCTGGAGAATAGGACACAGAGAGTAATAGTAAATGGAGTCCACTCAGAAGAAAGGAGGGTTACTAGTGGGGTACCGCAGGGTTCAGTATTAGGACCGGTCCTCTTCAATGTCTTTATAAGCGACATTGCAGAGGGACTGGAAGGAAAAGTATGTCTCTTTGCAGATGACACAAAGATCTGCAACAGAGTTGATGCACGGGGTGGGGTGGAAAGGATGAGAAGGGACTTCGTAAGGTTAGAGGAATGGTCAAATGTATGGCAGCTTAGATTCAATGCTAAGAAGTGCAAGGTAATGCACCTGGGAAACAAAAACCCAGGGGAAGAGTACACAATGGGGGGTGAGATGCTAACAACAACAAAAATGGAAAGGGACCTGGGGGTAGTCATATCAGATGACCTAAAGATGAGCAAGCAATGCGAGAGGGCAGCAAGGAGGGCTAGGGGATACTGGGATGCATAGGGAGAGGCATCACCAGTAGAAAACAGGAAGTTATTATCCCTCTGTACAGACAGCTGGTGAGACCCCATCTGGAGTACTGTGTGCAGTTCTGGAGACCCAATCTCCGCAAAGACATAGACAGGATGGAAGCTGTCCAGAGGAGGGCAACTAAAATGGTGCAGGGTCTGCACTGGAAGACATATGAAGAGAGACGAAAGGAGCTTAATATGTATAGCCTCGAGGAAAGGAGGGAGAGGGGGGACATGATAGAAATGTTCAAGTACCTCAAGGGAATCAACAAAGTCCAAGAGGGTAGCATCGTTCAAAAAAAGAGGTGTGCAAGGACAAGAGGGCACAATTTGAAGATGGGGTGGGGCAGCTCAGAGGTAATTTAAGGAAGTATTTTTTCACAGAGAGGGTTGTGGATGCATGGAACGGCCTTCCGGAGGAGGTTGTGGAGTCAAAATCAGTGGTGGAATTCAAGCATGCATGGGACATTCATAAGGCTACTCTAGGGGGTGGGGGTAGGAAGAAGTAGGCTGCTGGTTAACCAGGATCTACAGCTTATCCAGTAGGTAGGGAAATGGGCAGACTGGGTGGGCCAAGCGGTCCTTATCTGCCGTCAAATTCTATGTTTCTGTGTTTCTACAGATGCGTCAGTGCCACCAAACCAGCAGCACACACCCCCCACCATCATACCTACCATGCAGTGGTGGGCTCCCTCCAGTATGGAAGCCGCCATCAGGCACACCCTCGACTGCGCAGCGCCTCATGGTGGCTGCCACCAGCTCCTCCTGCGCTGTGAACTGTGGCACGGTGGCCTGGCCCCCACCAGTGGCTGACCGGGCAGCCCGTATGGCCGCCACCTTCTCCTAAATCCAGCGTTTGTTGCTGTCCACCTTCTTTCTGCACTCCTGTGCAGACCGCTGGAGGCTGCCCTGCTGGTTCATGGCTGCCGCCACCTCCACCCAGGCCACGGCCCTGGCCTGAGGTGTGCCAGTGGTGCCACGTAGCAGTGGCTCCCTGTCAAGGTACGCCTCGAACAGGGCACCTGCCTCTGCCTTTGTGAAGTTGGGCCTGCGCTTGTGGGCAGGTCCACACTCCTCAACCTCCTCATGCTCAGACATGTTGCTACCTGTGGACATGGACATGTGGTTACTGGCTGCAGCGGCCCCCCCCGGCCATCCATCCTGCAGTGCTGGCCATCCCCTCAGCAGGTGCAACTTACTTCTGATGGTTGCAATACCGGTCCATGGCCTGTGCTGTTGTGGGCGCCTTTATAGCGCATCACATGCAAATAAGCTGTTGCACAATGGTAATGACATGCAAATATCCCCATTGCACCGTGGATAGGCTGATGAGCTCATTTGCATGTGATGGCTGAATATCGCACTCTTGCTCATTGTGCAATGGACTTACTCTGGCACATGTCGTGGCTCAATGCCATGACATGCGCAATGCACCCTCGGCAACACGCATGTGCCACAGCATGTGCTACTGCCTACCGTGCACCATGCGCTAGTAGCACTATTGGGACCATAGTTTCCTAAGCGCCATGGACCCTATGGCGCCCGAGCACTATTGGGCCTGTGGCGCTCGGGCGCTATTGGGCCTATGGCGCTCGGGCGCTATTGGGCCTATGGTGCTCGGACGCTATTGGGCCTGTAGGGTATGGTGCTCTATGGGCCCCACTGCACACTATGCATCATGTAAGCAATAATGCCTGACAGGGTGGGCGGTATTGGGCAATACCGGACCGGTCAGGGGCGTCATGAGGCCCGACGCCGCAGGCGGAGGGCCTTATAGCTCCTGGCCGGTCCGGTATTGCCTATACCACCCACTCTGGAGGGCATTATTGCGCTTAGAAAATGGACCACTGTATTATGTACAGTATGTTTTAAAAATAATTATGTTTACATGTAAAAACTCTTATTTTGTAATAAAATAGTTCCTCCACCTGAATTGCAATGTTGTTTTTTTTAAGCTAGCTGGTTGTCATGGTTACTCCCCCCCCCCACACACACACACACAGGGTGTGTATAATTTATTTACTCAGTTATTTGTGTGTGTGTGTCTCTCCCAGTATTTGTTTCTTTAAGTATTAACTTGGGGAAGTAGCTGTTGCTGTTCAGGTCGGGAGTGGAGCAGTCATGGAGGCGCCTCAATCCAGCGACAGTTACTAAAGCCAATCAGGCTGATGGCCGTTTCTTTCTTCATAGGTGCCGACCCCCCACCAGTTGCAAGCCGATTGGGTTGGCTTCGTTTTTATTTCTTCATTTGTGCCTCCCCAGTTGCCTGAAGCCGATCGGGCTAACAGGTTCATTTTTTTTTCTTCATTTGTGCCCCCCGTGTGGCTGCGAATGTCATCCGGAGTGGAGCAGGAGAGATCCAGTAATGCCAGCAATTACCTCAGACACTGTGCTGGTACGTTCACTTGTTCTGTTAAATGCCAGCGTTTATAGTGCAGCACACAGCGATTAGGTTGGGAAGCAGAGCGGGAGTGGGAAGATTGTTTTCTGTATCAGAAGAATACTCCATAGTTTGGGAGTGGAGCAAAGGTGGTAGGTGAGCGGCTGCGCTGTACATTACTTCAGCCAAGTCCGGACATCACGGAGCATCTGTAGCTTTTGTAGGATGAGTGGAGCAAGGTGGCAGAAGAAACTAATCCTGCTTAAAACAGGTACATTTGCGAATTTGTTGGGTGGCGTTTTGTTGAAAATGGTTGACAATCAGTGACAGGACAGGGGCCAGGGACGGACGTTCGGATGAGGGTGGGGGGCGTGTGGAGGAAACAGTGTAGAGGTTAAAGTAATGTAGCTGAATTAAAACAGATGACTTTACCGGCCATTACAAAGTACTTTCAGTTGCTTTTTTTTCAAATGCCAAAAATATTTCCGGTCTAGTTGTGCTGTGTGTGTGTGTTCGTGGGGCTGACTCACTGTGGATATTTTTTCTGCTGCGGGGCACAAAAATGGCGGCGATTTCACTTTCAAATTAGGTGGTTTCAGCCAATTAGGTAGCAAGGTTGGCACTAGGATACTTAAGTGGGTGAAGGAGCACTATAGAATGGCACTTTTTATTTCCTGGGCATCTATTGAAAGTTAATGTACCCCCCTGGCAAGGGTACTAGCCAATCAGATGTCAGGAAATAAAAAGCCCATTTTCTAAGGGCCCTGTAGCGCGCATGTGCACATTGAGCGTGCTGACCCCTGACCCCTGTTCTGCCCTATGCCCCATTGGGACTCCTGCCACACATGCCGGTGTGGCCACACCCACGCCGTGCATCTCCGGGGATGCACGATTGCCGGAGGCTGCGTAACTGTCCACGAGGCACGCATCCTGCACATGTTGTTCATGTGCGCTACTACGCACCATTTTGGATCGGCTATCACATTGGCAGCATGGCACACCATGCAGTGCAACAGGGGAGGAATTGGAGCCAGGTGGAGCCGGAGAACCTGGTGGCTCAGGTGGAGCCCCATGCCGCTGGCCTGTTCGGGCAGCAGCCCCTGCTGCGGCCCAGGACCAAGATGTGGCAGGCCATTGTGGATGGGCTGGGCCAGGCCACAGGGGTGCAGGACACCATGGAGCAGTGCCACCACAGGTACGGGGACCTGGTGAGGAGAAACCTGGAGTGGCTGAGAGCGCTGCAGGTGTATGTCCGCAGGGGGGCCGTGCCACGGCCAGGTAAGTGGGCTCATACTGCATCTGTGCATGACCACTGTACCATGGTGGTGGCAGAGCTGCATGCCATGCTGGGGGAGCCCTGTCATCATGTGCCCTGTGGCATGGCATTGCCTGTCACCGGGTGCATTGTGCCACCACCCTGCGGCCTTGACCGGCTGGGGTGCACACTGCACTTCGGGGTGGGGGCGGTGGCCTCATGCTGTGGCTGTGTTCTGATGTGTGCCTGTCTGTGTTTCTGTCCTAGGACCTGAAGATTGGAGGTGTGCCAGGGCGGCAGGGGTGCCTGGCGGGCCACAGCAGGCCACTGCGGGCCCTTCAGCAGGGGGAGAAGGACCAAGTGGTGGTGGAGGAGCAGCTGCAGGACCACCGTGCGCAGCACCATGCCGGGCAGGTAGGCACTGTACATTCACCCTACACCGTACAGGGTGGTCAGCGGGGGAGGAGGTATGGCCATGGACTTCTGTGCCATGTGCCATGTCAGCAGTGTGCAGCACACGGTGCGATGTGCATGGCACCGTTGTGCGGCCATTGCACACGTGTGGCAGCTGTTAGTGGGCTGGGTGTGCATCCGGCTGCCACCAGTGCTGCTGTAGTTCCACTGCAGCACTGTGCCACCTGCCTGCCACTGTGCAGTCGGGCAGGTTGGGCAGCGGTGTCCAGCGTGGTGTACTGTTGTGGCATGCCGGGTTGGTGGCAGGCATTGGCCCACCCACTGCCGATGGCCAGGGTGCCATTCCAGGGGCGTGTGTTTCCACTGTCCGTTGCACACAGTGGGAGGGCTTGGGTGTTATGGATGCACACTGATCACCTGTCCCTTCCTTTGCCATAGGTGTCCGGAGGGGTTCTCGCCTGCCTCTGTACTGTCACCGCCTGTGAAAAATTATACTTATCACCTCCCACACCATGGAGATAGCGGACCAGACCAGGCAGATCCTACTGAGGGACCGGTGCAGGGGGAGGCACCAGGTGGTGGCAGGTCGTGGCCGGCCGTAGTGGACACCAGCCCCCTTCTTGCCCCTGACCTCCCTTCCCCTACCTTTCCCTGTACCACTGTACAGACCCTGTCCCTTCCCTCCCTCACCTATCCTATCCCTTGTTTTATACTGTTGCTTTCTGTTAAATACATTTGTTCCATGCTTACCCATCTGTGTCCGTGTCTGCTTTGCAGCTGGCGAGTGGGACCATGCTGGAGTCGTGTAGTGGGTGGCTGTGTGGTGCACCAGTGTCATTGTGTGGACCATGCATGGTGATGACCTGCTCCTTGGTCAGTGGCTATGCCTTGGGGTGGCCATGGGGTGGCTGTTCAGGCTGTGTGGTGTGTGTGTTGGGTGCCGTGTGCCAGGGTGTGGGTTGCTGTGGTTCGGGTGGGCGGGGGCATGCCATCCTGCTGGGGGTGCCCGGTGGTGGCTCCCCCATGGTCATTGGAGCCACCTGTTCCATGCGTCTACTGCTGTGGTGCTGGGGGGTGGCTGGCTGGCTGTATGTCTGCACTCCATGGGCGGTGGTCTCCTGTGGTCCAGCTGTGTATCCCTGCCACTGTTTCCAGCCTGGTTCCACCACCTCCCTGCACTGTCTCACCCCTTCCCCAGTGGATTGCTCCCTGCTGTGCCTGTGGCTGGTCCTTCTGTGCCTTGGCACATCTTTCTTGGCCCCTTGCACATCCCTGGTTGTACTATGGTGCACGTCGGGTTGCTCCGTGGTGCACCTCTGTGTGCGCCATGGCGCATCCCTACGATATTCAGTCGTGTTGTGCTGGCGCATGTCACAATGTGCAACCATTGAATATCACAGTCACTGTGCCATTGCGCAGTTGAGTTGCACTGTGCCGTGGTTGCCCTACCTTTGGCGCATTTCTGAATATCCGGCCCAGATAGTCCATCTAGTCTGCCCATATTACCTTATCATACCTTCGGGCCTATTGTATCTGGGGGGTCTATGCTTACCCTATTACCCCTTTTATTCTCTGTGTTTCCCCCTCCCTCATCCTACTGAGTAAACTACTATACTCTGAGCTCTATCCCAACTGTATTTGAAAATATTTGTGGTTTGGACACCTACCACCTCTGCCGGCAAACTACTCTATGGCTCAACCTCTCTTTGTGCAAAGTAATACTTTGCTTACATAATCTTTAAATCTTCTTCCCATTACCACCACTGGTGACCCCATGTCCTAGCTTATTTGTTCCTGGTAAACAGCACTACATGGTTTACATTATTTATTTATTTCCAGATATTTTTTGCTATAAAGGCTCTTTATGCTCCCAGTCCAGAAGTGGCTGATCAGCCCTGTCTCTGTTGCCCTCAGCTGGCCACTGTCTCCCCCAGGGCCTACTTCAGCCAGTTAGTTTCTCCCATTAAGCTTGTCAGGTTATATGGTCAGAGTGCCTGAGATTCTCTTATCCACACATTCTTTTTTCTTTCAGGTATGTTGTGTAATCCTGCAACTAGGAACATATCAGAAATACAAACTTTACCCAGAAATATGAACTTTTCCCAGTGGGCCACACTTTTCCTTTCTCATTTGCATCCTTGATTTAAAAAAAAATGCCTTGCAGGGGCTAAACCACACTGAGAGAAGTTTGTATTTCTGATATGTTCCTAGTTGTAGGATTACGCAACATACCTGAGAAAAGGAATGTGTGGATTTAAGAAAGTCCTCAGGCACTCTGACCATGTGAGCCTGTAGCTTAATGGTTAGAGTGCTGGAATGGCATACCAGGGATCTGAGGTTCAATTCCCAGTGGGCCACATGTTTCCTTTCTCATTTCCATCCTTGATTTAAAAAAAAATTGCCATGTGGGGCTAAACTGCACTGGGAGAAGTTTGTATTTCTGATATGTTCCTAGTTGCAGGATTATGCAACATACTTGAGAAAAGGAATGTGTGGATTTAAGGAAGTCCTCAGGCATTCTGACCATGTGAGCCTGTAGCTTAATGGTTAGAGTGCTGGAACGGCATACCAGAGGTCTGAGGTTCAATTCCCAGTGGGCCACACTTTTCCATTCTCATTTACATAGCTATGCCTACAGAAATCCTCGGGGCTAGAACAAGCAACCCAGTAAATCGCCGAGTTGAAGTTATGCAAAATATGGATTTCCTGTGACTCTGAGTCTCCAGGTTGCAGCCTATGAATTGGCACCAGAGACTGTAATTATTTTTTTCCTTTTTCAATTCTTTGTTTATAGGTCTGGGTGGCTGCTCAGTCCTGCTCCTACTTTTGCCTACCGGCGCCCATCTCCCGCAGTGCTTACTTTGAGCTGGTCCTTCCCCCAGATTTCCCCCAAGGTGGGGTCTGAGAGAGGACGGCAATCCCCCCCCGGCACTAATCCAGAATAGGCTGAGGCATGCCGGGTGATGATGCGGGCCTGTGGTGAGCAGGCAGGGCTTCAGTAAGCCCAGGATCCATTTTATCTACCTCCTATTTTCTCCCACTCCCCTGCTACAGCCAGCATGTTGTGTACATGTGCAGGCACACATGCATCACCAGTCTGCAGCCCTCCATTCTGTACCACTCCAGTTTGCACCACCACCAGCCCTTCAGCTGGTGGCAGTCTGGACTGGGCCTGCAAGTTCATATCCCCAGAATAGGAGAGCAGTCCTCCAGATACTCAATCCTCTTCTCCCCCCAGATGACCCCTGGCAACCTGAGTCCACTTCCAAACCTGGGTTGCCAGCATGGCATGAGGTTTGGCATCCAGCGCATCAACCCTCAGTGCCATGGGGCCAGCTTAGAGACTAATTCTTAAAGAAATTACTGAAGCCATTATAGAGGCATGAGAAGAAATGGCAGAGGTTCTCATGACTCTTAACACCGAAACTGAAAAATTGAAAGTGAAGCTCGAAATCCCTAAGACTCCACAGGCAGAGATACCACTTGGGCAAAAGAGACATCTGGGAGACCCACATCCTAGGTTGGCAAAGTCTTAGAATGGGAGGCTAGATCACATGGCATGCTGGATGTGTGGAGGTCTGGACCACTGTGTAAAACAGTGCCCCCAGCAAAGAGGTTTGTCGAGACCTAGAGCTATGCAGACAGTGGTGGAGTACCAGACACTCACCAAGGGAAATCTAGAGTTTGCTGACAGAATGGAGTGAAAGCACTTAACTTTACCTAAGCTTTTTGTCTTCTAGGTTTGCTTGTTTTATTTCTTCGGGGACGCTGAGCTTTGTTTTCTTCTAGGTTCGCTTGTTTTCATCTTCAGGGACACTGAGCTTGGAGTTGTAGTAGCCAAACAGTGAAGCAACAAGCAGAGAGAGGGGACCAGGGAACAAACAGCAACAAAGGACAAAGCAAAGGGCTGGGCACTGCTTGTTTTTTTTTGGCCATCCCTCCCACCCACCACTCGCCCAAGAACAATATAGGCTACAAATCCACCAACTGACTGACATCACAGGTGGTGGGTAAGAGGTAGCTCTGTGGGTGTATGTAAATAATGCACCTGGGTGTTTTAGCCAGTAGTTGGGGGATTTAAACATTGCATCAGGGGTTTGATAACTGAGCTGGGAGGTAAAGCTTGAACATATCCTCAGGTAGTGAGGGAGAGAAGGTGAAGAGAAAAAAGGTATGTAATGCTTAAGGGGGTGTGGGCAAATAGTGCTTCTGGGGGTTGCTAGCCTGTAGGTGGGGGCTTAATTATTGTATTGGGGGATTGGTAACTGTGTTGGAAAAGTAAATATTGCATCTGGGTAATATCTTCATATAGTGGGGGGGAGAAAAAAGGGTCTAGTAATAGGGTGTAGCTATGATGGGAGTGGTGCAGTGCAGTGGCTGTGAACTGGCAGTCTTCAGAGAGACTTTCTGGAGACTGTGGTGCTGTCCCATTTGCAGACACCTCTTTGGGCTGAGGGAGGAGGT
The DNA here is from genome assembly GCA_016271365.2 of Neoceratodus forsteri. Lineage (NCBI taxonomy): Eukaryota > Metazoa > Chordata > Ceratodontiformes > Ceratodontidae > Neoceratodus > Neoceratodus forsteri. Next base: position 59,622,776 of record CM028131.1, read on the forward strand.
TAAAAAGGAGATAAAACATTCTTTAGGTACATTGGTGAAGAGAAGAAAAGCAAGGCATGGATAGTAAGACTAAAAGGGAAGGTGGGGGAGCAGTGTGGAAAAAGACCAGAAGAAAGCACACATATTGAACAAGTACTTTTGTTCAGTATTCACAAAGGAAGGGGTAGGTGATCAGCCACAGAAAGGGAAAAAGGGCATTAGGGGAATGGAGGTGGACACTAGCCATTTTATGGAGGAGAAAGTCCTCAGGAAACTTGCTACACTAAGTGTAGACAAGACAATGGGGCCGGATGGGGTTCACCCCAGGATACAGAAGGAACTAAAGGAGTTGCTGTCTACACCTCTGACGGCCCATGTCAAACTATCACTGGATACAGGGGAAGTTCTGGGGCACTGGAAGAGGGTTGGTGTGGTCCCACTACACAAAAGTGGGAATGGGGGGAGGCAGAAAACTACAGACCTGTAAGCCTGACTTCAGTGGTGGGCAAGGTTATGAAAACACTACTTAAAGAAAAGATTGGGGAAATACCTTAAAACCAGAGGATTGCAGGATCCAAGGCAGCATGGGTTCACAGTGGGGAGATCTTGCCAAACAAACCTGATAGAGTTCTTTGACTGGGTTACCAGAAAAGTGGTTCAGGGAGGCGCGGAGGATGTGGCCTATATGGATATCAGTAAGGCTTTCGACACCACTCCTCACAGAAGACTGGTAACCAAGCTGGGCAGCCTAGGAATGGGTCCAAAGATAGTAAAATGGGTATGAAGCTGGCTAAGTAACAGAACTCAGAGGGTGGTGGTGAATTGAGTTCACTCCAAAGAAGCTAAGGTAACCATCGGGGTGCCACACAGGTCAGTACCGGGACCAGTCCTCTTCAGTGTCTTTATTAGCAACATCATAGAGGGGCTGGAGGGAAAGGTATGCCTGTTCGCGGATGACACAAAAATCTGCAACACAGTGGACACATTGGGGGGGGAATAAGGGAAGATCTGAAAAAACTGGAAGACTGGTCAAGGGTTTGGCAGCTCGGCTTCAATTACTTCAAAGAAGTTTGAAAACTTCTGGAGCTAGATCTTTTTGCTTTTGCAGCTCCGACCCTGTGGAATTCTCTACCTCGTCGGATTAGGGAGTGCCCATCCATTGAGGTCTTTAAAGCTGCCCTAAAATTTTATTTATTTGATTTAGCTCTTTTAAATATGTAAAGTCCTGCTATTTTTTATTATGTGTTTTGTTGATGTGATCTAACTGATAATTTTTTTATAATATTTGTACAATGGTATGATCTGTTCGAACAACGTTTTATAAATAAAGAATTGCTTGTTTGCTTGAAATAGCAAACAGTACAACATTTTGCACATGGGGCACAGAAATCCAAGGGCAACATATCATTTGCGGGGGTGGGTGTTAACAACCACAAAACAGGAAAGGGATCTGGGGGTCATCATATATGATATGACCTGAAGGTAGCAAAGCAGTGTGATAAGGCAGTGGAAAGGCTAGTAGAATGCAGGGGTGCACAGGGAGAGGCAGTGTTACCCCCATATAGATCAATGGTGAGGCCCTACCTGGAGTACTGTTTCCAGTTCCGGAGGCCCCATCTCAGGAAAGACATAGATCAAGTGGAGGCAGTACAGAGAAGAGCACCCAAAATGATGCATGGCCTGCATCAAAAATCCTATGAGGAAAGACTCAGGGAGTTAGATATGTACTCTCTAGAGTTAAGGAGGGAAACAGGAGACATGACAGAAACATTCAAATACCTAAAAGGTATCAATAAGGCACAGGAGGGTGGCATTTTGCACAGAAAGAGATGCTCAAAGACAAGGGGGCATGTTATGGGTTGGACAGAACAGACCTTAGGTCGGTAACTGTAACTCTTAACACAAACAAGAACCTCAGAGGATCCTGTTCCATTACCAGGGAGAGTTTGAAGAGCAACTGCAACAGATAAAGGACTAGGGAGTTATTCAGCCCTCCCTAAGATCATGAATTGTTTAGTAGTTCTGGTATAAAAGAGGAATGAGGGTGTATGAGTGTGTGCGGACTACTGGTGCATGAATGAAATCACCGCAAAGGATACATACTCAATACCTCGCATCGATTACACAATTGATCTATTGACAAAAGCTTGCTTTTTTTCCACCCTGGATTTGGCTAGTGGTTGCAGGCAACTGAAGGTTTGCCCTGATGACTGGCCAAAGACAGCATACACAACCAAACAAGGACAGTTTTCATTATGCCATTTGAGCTGTGTAGTGCCCCAGGGACATTTAAATGTGCGATGGCTATCGTGCTGGTGGATATACAAGGGACATTCTGCCTGATATACCTCGATGACATAATCATCAGTGGCAGGACCTTTCAACCGCATCTGTACAAGATGAAGGCAGTTCCAAGGAAGGTAGGGGCCTCTAACCTGAAAGTGAAGCTGTCTAACTGTAACCTTCTCTGCAATGAAGTATCTGGGGCACCTGATCTCAGCAGACTGAGTGAGATTGAACCCAGACAAAGTAAAGGTAGTGCAATCCTGGCTGGTACCTCACTCAGTGATGGTGTTGAGAAGCTTTTCGGGACTGGTGTCATTCTACAGAAGGGTCATTGAGAAGTTTGCCACTGTCACTTAGCCATTGCACAAGCTTAATGAAAAGGGGTTGGGTGTGCTTCTCCTGCTAGTGATACTGCTGGAATGCAATACGCCGAGCTACATGAGTTTGCATTTGATACTAATTCTGGCTCTTGCAGCAATGAAAGCAAGTACAAGATTTCGGCATACTGCCAAAATTCCTACATTAGCTGGCTGGAGAACCATAATGACAGAAATTTATAACATGGAGCAAATGGCATATAAATACATGGATGAGATCCCCGAGTTTGAGCTCAGATGGCGGATTTGGGTTCACTGTCAACTCACACATATTACTCTGACTTTGTACCCTAGAAGCGAACTCCCCCTAACTTTTCATAACAAATTAAATATAAAGGACTTCCCTTGATTAATGGCATCCCTGGTACAAGAAACAATCACTATTGTTTATGGTGTCTATAAATAAAATATCTTTAGATTTCTTACAGTAAGGCCTGACTCTATGTAATAGGACGCAGCTTAGGGCTGCCAGACTATGCTCTTTAATGTGATCGTACGATGTAATTACTTCAGTTCATTACTACTTTTGGTTACCATTATACAGTTAACTTGGCAACTATTGGGAAACGGTGGGTTCTAACAAATACTCAGTGGATGTTTTGGGATACTCTTTGATGTACTTTGACTGCAGCGTCTGCCCTGTGCCATATGTTTTATTTATATGCTCTTTGTACCGTTTTTTTGCTCGAGTTTTAATAAAAACAAAGTTAAAAAAAGGGGGGGCTGGGGACACAATTCTCCTGGGAAGACTCTTGCCAGGAAGTCTTTGTGGAACTGTAACAATGACTGATTTCTGTACCCATCCCAGCATATCCCAAGCCTCAGCTGCTGTTTACCCTGGACATCGACACCAGCGAGGTCAGCATCGGAGAAGTGTTGGCCCAGGTGGTGAATGTCAAGGAGAGAATGGTTGAATACCTGTGTCAAGCCCTAACCAAGGTGAAATGCGAATATGCCACTACAAGGAAGGAGCTGTTAGCTGTTGTAACCTTCACAAATCATTTCTGACACTTCTTGCTGGGAAAAAACCATCACGCTAATGAAGAACCCTGACTTGCTCCACTGGCTGTGTAACTCCAATGAGCAGGAAGGGCAGCTTGCTCAGCGACTGGAACAACTGGCACAATATGATTATCAAATCATGCATCACCAGAAAACAGAACCATAACGTGGATGCTGTGTCCAGGAGGGCAACAAGTGCTACAATGCCAGGAGTGGTCTTGCCCTGCTGTACGCTAATCCTCCAGCTCCTGCCACTACGGAAGAGAAGGAAGAATGGCCACGTTTGCTTTTGCTGGACCATCAGCAGGAAGATCCAGTGATCACCAGACGGATATTTTGGGTTGAAAATGGACACTCAGCATTCCTTGAGGAGGCCCGACATAACCTTGAACTTTGCAAGTACCAAGGGGTGTGCCCTGACTTCCAAGTGCAACAAGAGCTTTTGGTACTGAGAATCGAAGAAAAGGAGGGCAGTCCTGATCACAGTCACATGGTAGTTCCCATGGGGATGGTCCCAGAAATCCTTCAGGCACTGCACAACACAGCCCTTGGGAGGCTTTTGGGTGTTGAAAAGCTCATGCAGCTGGGCAAGTCAGGTACTACTGGCCAGTCTGGAGGCAGTCCATTAAAGATTGGTGTACAGACTGCCGGATCTGTGTGTCCTAGAAAGCAGTAGGTGCCACTCCAGGACCCCCATGGTCTCGTCCCAAACCAGTTGGCCCACAGAGAGTGTAGCACTGGATATCCAGGGCCCCTTAAAACTAACCCCTAGGAAAAAATGGTCTATCTTGGTAGTGTGAACTATTTCACAAAGTGGTCAGAAGCCTACCCCCTGCCAGAAGAAGAGGCTTAAACTGTGACCAAGGTTTCATGGAACAGTACATTTGTACATTATGTATGGGGCTCCCAGGTCTTTCTTTACAGATTAGGGATGGAACTTCGAGTCTAGGTTGTTCCAAGAGGTGTACAAACTCCTGAAAGTGCACAAAACCAGAACTACTCCATACTGTACCACCACAGTCAGATGAACTGGTTAAGCAATTGAACTGCATGTTCCTAGCTACGCTGTCCTGTTTTGTAAGGGATACTCAGACTGCATGGGACAGTCTACTGCTGTATGTTATGCTGGATGACAGGAGTATTATACAGTCCACAGTGGAGTACACACTGTTCATGGTGATGTTTGGCCTTGAAATCACCTTTCCTGTAGAGCTACTCAATTGAGCCAATGTCCAGAAACAGGATACTAATTCCAATGATTATGTGACTAAAGTGGCAGGGTACTTCAGTATGATGGCTGCAGCAGCAAACAGGCATCAAGAGAAGGTCATCATAGGTAGTAAAAAGAGCTACAAATCCCCATGACTGCCTCAGTCCTGCCATGATAAGGTTTCACATGTTGAGGTGATAAACCCTGTTTTTGTGCCTCCTATTGGGCAGATGTACAACATAATTCACCTCATCCACCTGTTTCACCACTACAAATGGGCGCCTCCGTACTTCCTACAGTTTGTTATGTGAGAGAGGGATGAGCACTATCACCTTTTGTCTGACGTCATACATCCTGTCCCTGCTTGTACAGTCATACCACTCTTTCTGCCTCTGTCGTGGAGATACAAAGAACAGGTACAGAACAGGCTCTTCCCTCACTGGTAAAACAAGCCTGGTGCACACAGGAACAGAATCACAAAACCAGAAAATGGTGGAAACTATGTTTCCATACCCTGCAGCAGAGATTGTAAGCTCATAGCTCTGAAAAAAACAAGACAGCTTGCCTTAGTGGTACAAGTCTTCTTTACTGAAGTGCAATAGTGCGAAAGTGTCCTTTATTACCGGAAGCAAAAGTGCAGAGTGCAACGATGGTGTCAGAACTTGGGTGCTCAACCTAGAATCAGAACTCTGAGGAAGGTGATAGCCAGAACGTCGGCTGATTCATACAAGCACATTACGTGCACACACGCTGTCTGTTGGCCGCCAGTCAGGAAACCCCCATGGGGTGCTGGCATGTTTCATTATTTTTAGATTGAGCATTGTCTGTGTGAGCTTTCCTGCCCCCCAACACACACACACACTTTCCACTGTTTTCTGTTGTGCAGCTGCCAAGTTATCCTGAGCAAGGCAAGGCCCATGAACTCCTGTAACCTCTTCCTGAAGTTCAGGGCATGCTCAAGCATAGATTTATAGCACCTGGAGAGATGAGCTTGCCCTCCGTTCATTCCACACTGAGTCAAGGGGTCCCCTCACCCATCATGCATACAGGAATTGAAAGGGTGAGGATCCTGTGAACTCCTATGGGACTTCCCTATATTCAAATAGGAGATGGGGCAAATGCCTGTTCCAGTTCCTCCTGTGCTGCATATCCTCATGGAGGTCTTCACTAACCCCACACTTGTTCCACCCCTTGTTGTTTTTCCAACTCAGGGTGACTTGAGCCGATGGAACTGTCACTGCCAGTCTTAATACACACTTCACCATGGCAAACTGATGAGGCTGGACCTGTTCAGCCTAACACATGATGCACTATGCCTGTTTCTCACCAAGCTTGAGTAAGCCTCCTATTAATTTCAACAGGAAGCATATGCAATACTTAGCAGAATTTGGGTCTATTGTTCCCCCACCACCACCACCACCACCACCATAATTTAAGCTTCACGTTTATTGAGTTTTCAACAAACTACAATACATAAATAAAAACACATGCATTCACATTCTGCTTGTGTAGCACATTCATGCGTCAGGCACTACAGAATGTGATTAATCAAAGTTAGTTTTGTTACTTCACCCCATGCAAAACATAAGAAAGGGATCCAATAAACATTCTCCACATGCTACTGTAACCAGGGGCTAGGTTGATGTTATTTTATTTAGCGCCACGGTGCCTCCATTTTTGTAACCCATTACCTGGGGAGCCTGAGGTTCGGGAAGAAAACATTCACTCGGCATCAGGGCAAGGTTTGTACTTCTGCACAGGGGCACCCAAATAACTCCCCGGACACAGGAAGCAAAAACTGCGACTGTCCAAACCAGGAGTGGGATTCTAAAGTGGAGCATTTATTCACACACATATACAGGAATACAAAGCAGGATGGACCCCCACGGGGCTACACACTGGTTGTACAGAACTATTGAGGTCAGAACACATCTTCTTCATCATCATCACAACTACCCTCCGGTTTCTGAACACACTGGGCTCTCAGCCCAAACTGGTACTCTCTCTCTCTCTCTCTATCCTGGATTCCCTGGATTGGCCCTTGGCCAGCACTTGGACATTTTTCCATATGGCATGGATATTTATCTGGTGGCTCCCTCTACCACCCATGAGCACTTCCTAGCTCCATAAGGGAAATCATCATCATCAATCCCACGTCTAGGTACTCTCTACGAACACTGGTCAAGTGCCCGGAAGAAAGCTGTAGGTGCCCAAAGTGAATCCGTAAAGGTAAATCTGGATTCTCCAGATAAGGGGTCTCACACCTTTTGTCCCCAAATTCATATCCGGCCATTTATTTAGAATCAACACCTTTCCTTGTGAACCTCTTGGTTTGTAGAATGCTATCTCGAAATGTATGTCACATTTAACAATCTACTGTCTCTGGTAAATGGTGTCCTGACTTGTAACTTTCTTTAAGTGGCTATGTTCATCCCAGTAGACCCCCACTGATTAGATTCATTTCAAGCCATACACGACTTAGGTACTGTACTTGGCATCTTTTCCTGACCCACAGTAGCAGACACTTAACACAACAGTCTTGGTGAAACATAGGCTCTCTGGCAGAGCAGACTCACCCTGGATTGCAGGTGCCCTCAGGCTTCTCTCTGGAAAAATACAAAACTTCTGGGTGCCTCAGCACAAATCTTCTAGGCAGCTTCTTTTCCTTCAGCAGGGCCAGGGGAATTGACCCTGAAGTGCTAGTCTTGTTCCCCCCATCCCCTCAGGGATGGGGCACTGAAACAATGGGGGGAACGGTCTCAACCACTTCAAGCCAGTATCTTCTGTGTCTCTATCTAGGGTGAGAACACACACTCACACAAAGGTAGCTCTATGACAGAGCTGAGGGCTATGAGGGACTGCCTACTGCAGTGCACCTCCTCCCTCCACTGAGTCTCCCACTAGACTACTCAACACTCTCCTGAAGACTGACTTTGAAAACCCCAGCGTTCTAACCTAACTCCCAGCTGCAACATTCCAATGTGGCTTATGCTGCTGCGAGAATTCTATATGATGTCATCCCTCCAGCTCAGCTGAGACTGAGGACAGAGTGAGACAGTGTGAAGCCCATTTAACTGGTGTTTCACAAGCTGCCTTCCCTGCCTGCCACTAGATCTAAATGGGATTCTTGTAACCCCGGGTGACAGGGGGGTTACACTACTATTAGCATATTTAAAGAGCCCCTGACCCCTTGGGACAACTTTGAAAAAAAAAAACAATCTTTTGACACAATTCAGCTTATACAGTGAGTCATGTTTGTTCTGTGATTATAACACATTTCTTTATTACTAAGGGCATTTGCATGAATACAGGATTTCTACTTTACCGGCTATGGCTGTTTGCCTGCAGTACCCCCAACATCACAGCTCTGTTTATGACATCACAGTATGTTGCTGTGGAGATTATCATGTCATTGTAACCCCCCTGCAAATGGGGGTTCCCAAAAGACTTCCAGGAGCTTGCTTGAATGCTCCGAGCCTGAATGGTGTTTGGCGTTTAAGCCATTTATCTGTGAGTGTTTTTAGAGCCTCTGGTACTGTCTCTTTAAGAGCTGTCTGCTTGCAGACATAATTAGTTTGTATGGGGGGACTGTGTGTTTCTCTGCTTGAGTTCCACTCGAGCTGCTGCCAATTCACTCCGTTTCTGCAGTCACTAGGAGTGCAAAGGGAACCTATCTGAAAGATGTAACTGTTTGCCAGAAATCATTTAGAGTAATAATGAAAATACAGTTTGTCTAACCTGCTTTTCTTTGCAATCAGAACTGTGTTTGCCTAGTTCCCCATTCTAATTTTGAACTGCTGAACTGGACCAATCAGTGTGGGTTAAGGTAGCTCTAAAATGGTGCCTGTGGTCGAATCAGAACTTGGACTCGTAATCTGAGCCAGCCACAAGAGGATTGTATGGGCAGTGACTCTGGGAAATGTAGTTTGGACTTCGGGGCCTTTTTGGACCAACAGGGGGAGGCTATTGTGACTGACAGCCAATCCAGCCAATAACTGGGAGGAACTCAAAGGAAGTGCCGGTTTGTCTACTGAGTTTCAGTTTAGCTCTGGCATTGAAGAGGAAAGGGCCCTGTGCTCCTTGATGACATGATTTTAGTCGAGAAACACGGTAAGGCCCCAAGTTTCGGTCTGCAGCAGTGTAAGTGCTTGTTTGGACTGAATCTGACCTGTGAAGAGAATCAAGGAGATCTGAAAAGTAGAAACCAGGCTCACCCTGTAGAAGACTGGAGAAATTGCTGAATCGCTCGGTCTGTCAGGAACTGAATCTGCTGTGTTCTCCCGGTACTGTGCAGTAATTGCGATCGGGATAGAGAAGCAGCCTGCCTGGTATAGTACTTTCTTTTCCATATAAATGTGTGTAGTGCTAGTGGGGACTCGCGTTTCAAATCCCCTGTACAGTGAATTGAGTGCATGAAGCTGCAAGTAAACTCCATCTTAATCCAGACTACTTCCGTTTGCTCTGAACTGCCTTGGGGTCCAGTCACAAGGACCTTGTCCACATGGTCTGCTCCACCTGGCAATCCAGGACAATCTGCCTTCCATTCAGTTTCAGCATTGAATTTGTGAGTACAAATCAGGGTAGCTCCCTGCCATCATCTAATTGCAAGTGTTCCATCTGATTACTTTCCTTTCTTTCTCCACGAACTGAGCCTACCGGCTCCGGATTACAATTTGGGTATTGTGCATGCATTTTCCATCTTCAGGGCCCCAACCAGCTGCACCAAATAGGCTAGCCTCTTATTGCCTGGGTACCCAGTAAGAGTGACATTAGGGACATTTGGGATTCTGAAATATGTGCACAGTACTGTGATTATTAATGCGTTTAAACTAATAAACCTGATTTCCCCCTGTCCTTGTTATAGCCCCCTAAATAAATCAGATCTGTTTGTTTCAGCAAAGTTACACTGCCTGAGGTATTCGTCTTTGTTAAAGTATTGTACTGTGGTTTTTGCACTGTATCATCTTATTTTACAGGGAGTCCCAGGAGTCACACTGCCCGAACCAGTCCTGGGGGTAAGTGTATGCTGTGAAGGTAATTCTGATATATTGTGTGGGCCACTAGTGGGAAGAAAGGGGGGTCGCTGTGTCCCAGAGGGCTGTGACCAAGTTAGTTTAACTATTGCAAACCCTGACCTCTGGGTGGAGGCACCCGCCATCGGATCCAGGCCCCTCAACCTGTTAGTGGCAAATCAGGCAGGGGTAGTAGCCCTTGGGATAGCGCCATCTAGGGGTTACATCATGAATAAGGGATTTTGATGTCAGGTGTAGAACAGCAGCCAAAGCAGATAAAGTCTAGGGGACAGGGATCTTCTTTCTATGCAACTGACCTCAGTAATAAAGTAAAAAAGGGGGAGGGAGGATTACAGAACATCTATAAAACATAAAATGAGATGTGTTTAAATCATGTTTTTCACAAAGTTTTCCGAATGGTGTCAGGAGCTCTTTAAAGACAATGCAGTTGTGGATTACTAAGCCCAATGTCTGGGACTGCAGCTAAAACTAACATACAGAAAGTAAATACAGCTGGGAACAATGCCCAGCAAGGTCCTTGAGCAAGTAAACAAGGAAGCAGGATGTTAGTCATGTGCCTTAATATGCTGGCGAAGCTTCACCATCTCAGACTATCTGACCCAGCACAGCTACAGAGCCAATTTATACTGAACTCACAATCTGGGAAACAAGAACACATACTGATTCCCAATTCCCACAGCCAATTTGAGGAGCAAGAATGCGTATATTCATAATATCTTAGAGAGCTTTCTAAAAGTAAAGTATGGGAAAGCTGAACATTTACTCACTGCATCTCCTAGGCTGGGTGGGAGAGAAAAATACAGGGAGATGCCATTTTAGCACAGTCCAATGCGTGGTCCTAATACACAGAAACATAGAATTTGTTGGCAGGCACGGACCACTTGCCCATCCTAGTCTACAAACTTATGATTGAGCCAGCAGAAAAAAATATCTTGTGGTCTATCATGTCTGCTTGAGTTTGCAGATCCCTCAGTATCCACTGAGGGATCTGACCCCCACCCATTATCCATTACTTGCTTCCCAGCAATGTACATTGCTCCCCGCTCCATGCAACGTCCCTTTTACTGTGTCTCAACCTCTCTTGAAGCTGTCCACAGTCCTCTGGGAGACAACTTCCTCTGGCAATTCTTTCCATTTCACCACCATCGGCTCAGTGAAAATGTGTCTCCTCCTTTCCCTATTGAATCTTCCCCCCACGAACTTGAGGCAGTGCCCTCTATTGGTACTGTTCCCACTAAGGTTGAAGAGACCCTCAAAGCTCACTTTGTTGAAACCATTAAGGGTATTTAAAGATTTCAATCATGTCACCCTTCTCTCTTCTATCCTCCAGGGAGTACATGTTGAGATATCCAAGTCTCTCCTTACATGGTCTGCCTTGCCATCCCTGGATAATCTTGGTTGGCCTTCTCTGGACCATTTCCAGCAGGTTGATGTTTAAAACTTCTTTACATAAGGGTACAAATCCTGCAAACCATACTTAAGATGTGGCAGAACCAGTGATCTCTACAGTGACAGAATGACCTCTGCTTTCCTGCCGGTTACACTCCTGGCTATACAGCCCAGCATCCGATCCTCTTTGATGGCTATGCTCCTGCAGTGTGCTGAGTTCTTTAGGTCACTCACAATGATCACATCCAAGTCATTTTCCTCTTCTTGACTTGGTAACTTGCACACACCCCAGCGAGAATATGGCCTTTGGGTTCTACATCCCGAAGTGCATTACCTTACTCCTTTTGGCATTGAATCCCAGTTGCCAAATACCTGACCACCCCCTCCAGTTTGGCCATGTCTTCTTTAATGTCCTGTCTCCCCTCTTCCTTGTCCACTGTTGAGTGCCTAGAGGCCAGTGGGGCACAGGACCCAAGGCAGCATGGATTCATAGCAGGAAGGTCATTTCAGACAAATCTAATTGATTTCTTTAACTGGGTGACCAAACTAGTAGACCTGGGAGGGGCTGTGGACATGGCCTACCTAGACTTTAGCAAGGCATTTGACACAGTCCCGAGCAAAAGATTAATAAACAAATTAGCCAGCCTGGGAGTGGGTCCCAGGGTGGTAGCCTGGGTAAAACACTGGCTGTACAACAGGACACAGAGGGTAATAGTAAATAGAGTCCACAGTGAAGAAAGGGAGGTTACTAGTGGGGTACCACAGGGTTCAGCACTGGGGCCGGTCCTTTTTAATGTCTTTATAAGTGACATTGCAGAGGGACTGGAAGGAAAAGTATGTCTCTTTGCAGATGACACAAAGATCTGCAACAGGGTTGATACGCAAGGTGGGGTGAAATGGACATAGCAAGGTTGGAGGAATGGTCAAATGTACGGCAGCTTAAATTCAATGCAAATAAGTGCAAAGTAATCTACCTGGGAAACAAAAACCCTGGAGAAGAGTACACAATGGGGGGTGAGATACTGACAACAACAAAAATGGAAAGGGACCTGGGGGTAGTCATATCAGATGACCTAAAGGTGGGCAAGCAATGTGAGAAGGCAGTAAAGAGGGCTGGAGGAATACTGGGATGCATACGGAGAGGCATCACCAGTAGAAAACAAGCAGTTGTTGTCCCTCTGTACAGACAGTTGGTAAGACCACATCTGGAGTACTGTGTACAGTTCTGGAGACCCCATCTCTGCAAAGACATAGACAGGGTGGAGGCTGTCCAGAGGAGGGCAACCAAAATGGTGCAGGGTCTGCACCAGAAGACATATGAAGAAAGACTAAAGGAGCTTAAGATGTATAGCCTCAAGGAAAGGACGGAGAAGGGGGACATAATAGAAACTTTCAAAATCTTCAAGGGAATCAACAATGTCCAAGAGGGTAGCATCTTTCAGAAAAAGAGATGTGCAAGAACAAGGGGGCACAATTTGAAGCTAGAGGGGGGGATGGCTCAGAGGTAATGTAAGAAAATATTTCTTCACAGAGAGGGTTGTGGATGCATGGAACAGCCCTCCTGAGGAGGTCGTAGAGTCCAAAACAGTGGGAGAATTCATGAATGCATGGGACTGACATAAGGAAATTCTAGTGGGGGGTAGGAGGAAGTAGGCTGTTGGTTAACTAGGATCTGCAACTTATCCATTAGGTAGGGAAGTGGGCAGACTAGGTGGGTCAAGTGGTCCTTATCTACTGTCAGATTCTATGTTTCTATGCTTTACAGAGTTCTGTGTCATCTGCAAACAGGCATATCTTACCTTTTATTGTGTCTGCAAAGTTGCTTGTGAAGATGTTAAATAACACCGGACCAAGCTCCGAGCCCTGTGGGACCCTGCTAGTGACTGGTCTAGCCTCTAAGAACTCCTCCCGACCACTTCCCTCTGACTTCTATCTTGCAGTCAGTTTCTAACACTCATGGCCAGTGCTGCTCATTCCCCCAGATCCTCCAGCTTGCTAATTAATCTCCTGTGGAGAACAGCATCAAAGGCCTTGCTGAAATTTAGATACAGGATATCCACTGCTTGGCCCCTGTCCACTGTCTTGGTTATCCAGTCAAAGATATATATCAGGTAGGTCTTGGAGGAATGCCCTGACACAAACCCTTGTTGCCCCTTATCTTGGAGTCCATCTTCTTCCAGAAAACTTACCAGTCTTTCTTTCAGTATGGTTTCCATGAACTTCCTCACAGGGAGATGCCTTGACAACCAGCAAGATGGCAGCCTAATTCCTCATCTCCATGCTTCCCCTGTTTAAATCCATGAGCATCCATGGAACTAGCAGTACACTTACCATTTCCATGATGCCGGCCTGATAGCCACTTACCTGGGGATCCTGAGGTTCTGCTGGCATCCCAATCTGGTCCAGATTTGATCAGCATTTCAACACTGAAACTCCTGCTGCTCCTGCATCCCTGGCTGAGCCGGAAACTGCTGCAGCCATGGCAACCACGGAGCCACAGCAGACGAACCTGAACTTGAAAGGAATAAAGGGCACGTTTGAAATTCTGATGGCCCACATTGAAAAACTAGAGGTGGCTTTTTAACGAACCTGCACAGACATTGTGGACTCATCTCAATGACTCAATGTGTCTGAACAGCGCATAAAAGACACCGCAGACAGAACAGACAGCAGAACTGCATTCTTTGGCTGCTCTGGAAAAGAACTGAGGAACTTGAATATCATAGCCAATGGAACAATGTGAGGTTTGTTGTTTTTCTGGAAGGCTGTGAGGGACAGAACACTTAAGCAATATACCATGAGAGGGTGTGGGTGACGCCAGGATTTACTTGTGCCTGGTGTGGTTCAGTCACAAGGCCGCAGGCTGAGTAAACCACACTAGAAGGGGGTAAATTCTGGCATTGCCAACACCCTCGAGTGGCATATTGTGATGATACAATGTGCCCCGTATGTTTTGTGTGAAAAAAAAAGAAAATTATTATTTTGTTTTTGCATTTTAATTTGTTTTTATTGGTTGTACTGCATAACTTCACCAGAAAAAATAGTTCTGTTACTAGGGAGATGGAGACGGGATAGGTCTTACGCAACTCACTTGTTTTAGGTGGTCCACATCAGTGTGTATTTTTTCTTTGTTGGGGAAGACCTGTAGAGTTAATAGGCGGAGGTTGTGTACATCTTGGTTATAATACATCTGGTGCCGATGGCAACCACTCAGCTGTATTGCTTTTGGGGGAGAGGAGGGGATGGGAGATGTTACAAAGATTTTGACTGTTTAAGGTTATATTTTACAGTATTATTGTCTGCTATACTGTTGAATGTAATCGCTATTGAACTGCCCTGTATGGGCACAGGGGGAGGAGGGCCTTCTCTAATTAGTGTACTTAAAGCTATCAAATTACACTCTTCAGGTAGTGGAAGTAGGGGATATAACAGAATTGGAGCTTACATGTATCGGTTGGGATACTAGAGGACTGAACTCACCAGTCCAGCAGAAAAAGGCCTGGCCTCACCTGAAAAAACTCAAACCACAGATAACGTTCATGCAAAAAACTAGATGGACTGCCAGTGAACATACAAAGAGGCCAGCAGAAGAAGGCCATTTGAACTGTCAAGTCTGCTCATGTTGCAGGGTCCATAGCTTGAGCTACTGCCCCTTCCCCCTCTCCCCACTCCTCCCATCCTCCCTACCCATGACCCAGTGAGACTTCTAAATTAACAAACTCTGGCCAGAGCTGACAGGTTTGACAGGGCTGCAGCTGTGCTCACAGCAGAATAGTCCGCTGTGCCCAAGATGGCCACCGGAGCTCAGTATGCATGTGCATGTAGTTATCCATGCACACTGAGCTCCACATGCCATCTTGAGCACAGTGGGTGACAGCAAGAAAAGTAGTGCACCTGCAGGGGGGGGGGTGGAGTGCTTCAGAGTTGCAGACAAATCATGCTACAACTTCAAATATGTTGATTGGATGGATGTGTTGGGCTCATTTTGGAGGCGCTCACACAAGATGGCTGCAGGCTCTCCAGCTAAGAACAAAAGCAGTTTCATGGCTCGCTAAGTAGGAAAAGGGGACTTGCTCAACAGCTCCAATTATCCAGAAAAACCTGTAAGATTATGGCAACTATAAAGAGCAGTTATTAAATCTACGATTTGCAAGAATATGCTATGGCCCCCCCAGGTCTGCTTCAAGCAAAATCTTACCAGAAATATCTGAAACAAAAGTGAGCCACTGCTGAATACTGAATTCTGTCTGAAATGGAATGGGAAAAGGAGCAATTCTGGCTGAAGTGAAGAAGCAAGAGGGCTCTGTACAGCTGTGGTCCTGGTTAAGTACCCTTCTGCTCCTCCCCTACAGCCACAAGACATCCCCTCTGGGAACTCCCTACCTGCCTGCCTAGTCCCTACCTTACTAGGTTTTTACCTGACTACCTTCCCTGAACTGCCAGCTTAGGTGCCAGGAGAGCAAGTGGCCACAGACAAATCTCCGTCCACAGAAATCCTTCACAGGCTCTCAGTTAACTGGTAAAATGCAGATATCAGGTTTGGCTGGTTAGTCTGTTGTTTGACTACATTGCTGGTGCTGGATATGTGCTGTTAAATACAACGGGCTTTATGAAAGGACTGCTTCTGCTTTCTGTATTGGTCTTGTGGCACAACATCATAGGCTGTCACATGCAGATTGAAGCATAACATTTTAGATCATCTGGCCATCTTTGCCATCATTCTCATAAATCTGTTCACCTCCATCTGTAATGCACATCTTCTGGACCTGGACACGTCATCTTCTAAATGCAGCATCGCTTGCCATCTTCTTTCAGTCCTTTTTGACACTGTTTCCTGCCATGTATCTGCAGACTCTGTCTGAGTGTTTAACTTCTTTTCTCTTCCTCTCCATCGGTTGACTAAGTCAAGATGTTGATTTCGATAAAAAAAAAAAAAATTATATATATGTATGGTTTGCTACAGGAGACACCCCCAAAAGCCTTTGAATAACAAGTACGGTATCTAAGAAGATACTTGCTGCCTGCTGGTATATTGAGAGATCACAGAGTCTGGTAAATCAAGCATACAGGAATAAATAGCTTATTGCTATGATTGCTGGACTTCAAAATCAATCTCTAAGTGAGCCTGACTTTTCTGAGGCTGAAAAATAACTGAATTTTAAAAGAAATCTTAAAGTGATTTTTTTTCTCTCTCTCAGGCTGAAGGTTACCCTTTACAACATTCTGTGGAACTTTTCCGAAGTTGAAACTGCAGTGCCATACCATAAGAAATGAAACAGCACAATATATAATTTTGTGCAGTCCTAATCCAAAAATGTGAGAGAATATATCAGCGTAATGAGCATATTTTACCCTGTGCAGTAAAAACCTTTATTATGAGAAATACACAGACTATTCTCAAATTAAAACCAAAATACAGATACTACCAACCACCTGAAACCTGTAATCATACCAGCACCTTGTAAGTTGTGAATCAGTTTTATGATTTTGTGGTAAGCATCACAATTATGTATTATACAAAGACCCAATCCATTCAGAGAAAAATACGTTTCCAATGCTCGCTCCCCTCTTTGACACACATTTTTTGATTTAATAAACTTCTTTTTTTAAAAAAGATATATTTGACATTGCACATATCCCAAGCACTTCTAACTCATATAGTCCATTAAAAAACATACTGTCTGTTCCTTTAAGAGAAGGCATTAATTTCAGTAACAGTTCCTAGATCAATAATACATGATCACCAATATATCTATTTTCCTTACATTTTGTTGTGTTCTTGCCCACTCTTGTTCAGGTTTTCTATAAAATGCAGCAGTTCTGTTAGTCAATTAAAATGTCATAATCTGCATGTAACTTCACCAAACAATTTGTTGTTATTTTGTGAGTCTTATGAAATGAATGTCATACAACCTTTGGAAACTCTAATTGAAAGGTTATTTGGTGGTATTCCTTCTCCAAATATTGTAACATACTTTAATAAGCAGAACGACTGAGGTCTGATTTGTAAATTCAGACATATGTAGGTTGTGAAGACAGTGCAAAATAACACGATGTGCAGACTACAGAGAAAGTGGTGACTGCATGAAGTATGTGTTTGTGAAATCTCTGTCTGGGAACGTGCAAAAAATTGGGATTTCACTATAATATCGAGACAAATCATGAATAGCTGTAATTGGAATGGATTCTTGCTCATCTTTTGCATCAATCCACCTGTCACGCCAACGATGGAATTCACTCTGTATAATAAGAATATTATCAAGAAGAACATCACTGTAGAAAATTTTCAGTTCTGACAGAAATTCCACCTCCACCGTATTCAAGGAGCGATCAGGGATGACTTTTTCGAGGGAAGTCAGGATTTTTCTATGACTGAGAAACCTGTCTGTCATTTGCTGTTCAAAAGAAATCTAGGCATGGAATGCACACTGTTGTTTTGTAGTATTGTTCTATTTCTTGCAAACTTGGTCCTGTTCATGAATTTCTTGGGACTGTAATTTCAAAATTAAGCTCTTGAGCTAAAGCTTTGGCTTTTGAAAAAAGTTCTGAAAACTGCATTTCTGCATCATGACGCATGGTACAAATCTATTTCAAAGCATCCTTGGCCATCTAAACACACATGGAGAGAGCTGTCTGAACCTTCTGCAGATTTATTGACAGTACGTACGTAACCGAGAGTAGTTTTTCTGAAACAACTAAACCAGCTAGAAAACATCCTTTCTCAATTGTATTCTGGAGCTGCTCAGCCTTAGATGAAGCATCATCTCTCCAAGTAGTAGATATCTTTTCAAAAGCTGCAACTACTGCAGGGAACAGATCTATGAAGGTGAACACTGCTCTGTGATGGTCCTCTCATCGTGTTTCACAAAGACTGACAAGCTTTTTTTTTCTCAGTTGGTAATAGGCTTAATATTTTGTTCCTAAGAACTTCGCTACGTTTAGCAGCACTCTTAAAAAAATGTGCAACAGTCAGATATTGTTGTAAAACATTTTCTGATGGAGTTCACTGAACAGGTTTTTGAAACTGCCAGATTCAGTGAGTGGTTTGCATAGTGAACATACATAGCTCTTTGTTGGAAACTCAGCAGCAATTTTTTTTTTTGAAATCTCTATTTATGCTCCTCCCCTGCACCCAATTGCCGCTCCTTCAGGAGACACACACACTGCAGTATCCTCGAATCACTGCCTACCTGATCCCTGTCGAGTCCCCATGGAGTCTTGGCTATACCTCCAGGCGGGTATGAGGTGGGGCACTGACACCCCGAGACACTTCAAATTTCGTTGGACTCTCCAGAGTGTCATACAGGTGTGAGCCATCAGGCTCTCTGCGAGGTGCTCCATCATCTCGGAGATCAAGCATTGATTTTCCTCTGTTCTCTGGACAAAGCATGCGCTCTAACGTCAAGGCACTATGCGCCGACTTCCGCCCTGCCCACCCCTTCCTAGTGCTGCTACTTGCCATTCCTCTGGCTTCTGCCAGAGGCCAGTCAGGTAGAGAGCCGAGACCCACCCTCTCTCCCAGAGAAGGCGAACTGTCCTGCCCTCCATCGCCCCAGGCTCATTCCCAAACCTGAATCGATGGCATCGCAAATGATAGCACTACTGCTGCACCAGTGGGCTGGCCCACTCAGCAACAATTTTAGCTTGTATGCCATTTAGCCTACCGCTAAATACAGCAGCTCCATCATAGCTCTGCCCCCTGCGATCACTGAGATTTAACCCTAAATTTGTTAAGGCTGACATGATAGTATTGGCCAGACTTTCACCAGTCAACTTTGTAACCATCAGGAAAGTGAGAAAGTCTTCCCTGATTTGTGGCTTTGACCCTTCAGTGTAAACACATCGCATGCAGATACACAACTGTTCCCTGTTGCTAACATCTGTCATTTTGTCAACTAAAACAGGAACGGGACCGCAATGTTTTACTCTTGCGACTATTTTCTCAATCATTATCTCTCTAATAATTTCACTGATTTCGTTCTGAATTTTAGGGCTAAGATACATGGCGTTGCTGGAATTACTTTGTAATGATTTTTCGAGTGCTTCATTTCCATGATTTGCTCTATACCGCACTTGAGTTCTGAAATTTCCATAATTTTTTATCGGGTCTTAAAGAGTCAGTAGCCCTGAATCTTTATTTCCACAGAGTGCAATCTCCTGGTGACCACATAAAATTACTGTATCTATCACCACAAGTATCTTTATTATGATTCTCTATTGCTAGAGTTCTTCAATAGAAGTCTATTTGTTCTGTAATTGCTATTGACTCGCCTCTTGAGATGTGACAAAAATTCTCAGCTTTCAATTAACTGTTTTTATGATACTCAGTACGAGAATGTAAGTCAAAAAGCTCTCTAGCTTTTTTCCAGTTTCTTAAAGGAGAACTGTGGCAATACAAAGCTCCCCACCCCCTGAAAAGCTCTCACGACAGTTTTGAAACCCTCTTTTTTCCAGCAGGCAAATTACTTTATTTTATTTCAAATCCATGGAACTGAAGTATTAGACTCTGTGCAGTTGCATTTACTGTAAATAGTGCAACGCAGCACCGCCTCGCTCAATGTAAGTGAGTGGTGCGGCACCGCACTGTTACAGTAAATGGAGCTGCACACAGTCTGCCATATTTCTGGTTCGCGGATTTAAAAAAAATAGAATAAAGTAATTGCCTGCTGGAAAAAAAGAGGGTTTAAGTCGCAAAAAGCTTAATCGGGAGGTAAGCTTTTCGGGGGTGGGGAGTTTTGTATTGCAACAGTTCTCCTTTAAAGGCTCACAGACAAGCTGTCCAAGATGCTGATGACTTCCTTTACCGACTTCATCATTGCAGGAAGCAACACATATCTTACAGTAAGCACCGTCTGTTATAGACGAATATGCAAGCCAACTGTACTGCGAAAACTAGTGGTGTTGAAACATAGAATTTGACGGCAGATAAGGACCGCTTGGCCCACCCAGTCTGCCCATTTCCCTACCTACTGGATAAGCTGCAGATCCTATTTAACCAGCAGCCTACTTCTTCTTACCCCCACACCCTAGAATTGCCTTATGACTGTCCCATGCATGCTTGAATTCCACCACTGATTTTGACTCCACAACCTTTCCTCCGAAGGCCGCTCCATGCATCCACAACCTCTCTGTAGAAAATACTTCCAAATTACCTCGAGCTCCCCCATCTTCAAATTGTGCCCTCTTGTTCTTGCACACTCCTTTTTGAAAGATGCTACCCTCTTGGACTTTGTTGATTCCTTGAGGTACTTGAAAGTTTCTATCATGTCCCCTCTCCTCCTCCTTCTCGAGACTATACATATTAAGCTCCTAAGTCTGTCTTCATGTCTTCCGTGCAGACCCTGCACCATTTTAGTTGCCCTCCTGGACAGCTTCCATCCTGTCTATGTCTTTGCGGAGATTGGGTCTCCAGAACTGCACACAGTACTCCAGATGGGGTCTCACCAGCTGTCTGTACAGAGGGATAATAACTTCCTGTTTTCTACTGGTGATGCCTCTCCCATGCATCCCAGTAACCCCCAGCCTCCTTGCTGCCCTCTCACATTGCTTGCCCACCTTAGGTCATCTGATATGACTACCCCAGGTCCCTTTCCATTTTGTTGTTAGTATCTCACCCCCATTGTGTACTCTTCCCTGGGTTTTGTTTCCCAGGTGCATTACCTTGCACTTCTTAGCATTGAATCTAAGCTGCCATACATTTGACCATTCCTCTAACCTTGCCAAGTCCCTTCTCATCCTTTCCACCCCACCCTGTGCATCAACTCTGTTGCAGATCTTAGTGTCATCTGCAAAGAGACATACTTTTCTTCCAGTCCTTCCCATAATGTCGCTTATAAAGACATTGAAGAGGACCGGTCCTAATACTGAACCCCTGCGGTACCCCACTAGAACCCTCCTTCTGAGTGGACTCCATTTACTATTACTGTCTGTGTCCTATTCTCCAGCCAATTCTTTACCCAGGCTGTCATCTTGGGACCCACTCCCAGGCTGGCTAACTTGTATATTAATCTTTTGTGTGGGACTGTGTCAAATGCCTTGCTAAAGTCTAGGTAGGCCATGTCCACAGCCCCTCCCTGATCTACTACTTGGAAATGAAAATTTCTCTTGCCACTTGCAGGAAACTTGTAATCACTGTCAGGTTTATGCAATGCATTCATTATTTTAAACCGCTCATCAGCCGTAAGCCTTATCCCTATGTGTTGACTTATATTGTTCTCGACATGAGCACTGGGTGGCGCAGCATGGCTGGGTGGTGGTCTGTAGCATGTGGTGGTTGTGGCAGATGAAAGCAAAGCTTCAATAGTGGTCACTACCACTGGCACTGCAACATAGCCAGAAGTGCTTGTAGATTCAGAATCACAATGTGAATGTACTACATTTACAACTTCAATTTCAGCTGTTGTGGAAACAGTCCTTTCCACATCCACACCTCCTGCTGCTTCGTTGACCACACTTTCAGTAATGGACTTAGCTTTCTTTCAACTTGCATTAAACATATCAAGCAGAGACATTTGCCTTTTCATTTTTATTTTTTTTACTTTAGTACTCAGAGAGTAAGAGTTGTCTGGGTGAGGTTCAGGGTCACTGACTGAGTGTTGTGGTACTAGTATGTTTCTTTTTGTACTGGATGGACACTACTATACTAGACTACTCCATCATGTTGTGTACAGTGTGCACCATCTGTGACATGATAGTGAGACTAGTGACAGTGCTAAGACAATATAAACTCAAGTGTGGAACCAGAGAGAATTACAGTATATGTTTTTCTTACTTAAATTTTAACTATTTCCTTGCTTCTTTTTTTTTTTGTACCAAAAAACTTTTAAAGAACATGAACCAGATACAGAAGGGCAGGCACAGAGCAGCACACACAGATCAGATGGTAAGGCCACGTAACAAGGTGCCAGCCAGTGTGAGACGACCAACCGACACTACCAGAGTTTTTAAAAGTCTGGGAGGGAAAGGAAGGGAATGAATATATTTGGGATTGGGATGGGAAACAAATTTTAGGTAATGTGGATGACTGGACAGAGCTAACTAATAATCAAGATTTAATAGTTGAGTACACTAAAGTTAAAAACAAGTTTGAAGAATTATATAACTTCTCTCTTTAATAAACTTTTTTTATGAAAAAAAATAACGTGTCTCCTGTCTTGTCTGCTCTTTTCATTCCAGACAGGTCTCTTCCCTGAAGTTCCCTCGCTCGCTCTCTCTCTCTCAATCTCTACTCTGACTATAGTCCTACTATTTCTCTCTCTGAAGTCCTACTATCTTGCTCTCTCTCTCTCTCTCTCTCTCTGAAGTCTCTCTACATACACTACACACACTAGTTAGTACACACACAGACAGTGCAGAATGCAGATAGTGCTCTCTCTCAGTTTAATCAGAAAAAATCTAGCAAGGGCTTGGTGGTCTACTTAGTACAGACACAGACAGTCGCAGTGCGGATAGTTCTCTGATCTCTCTCAGTTTAATCAGAAAAAAACTAGCAAGGGCTTGGTGGTCTATAGTACACACACGTAGTGCAGATAGTGCTCTGATCTCTCTCAGTTTAATCAGAAAAAATCTGACAAGGGCTTGGTCATGGTGGTCTACTTAGTACACACTCAGGTAGAGCAGATCATGCTCTCTCGCTCTCAGCTTAATCAGAAAAAATCTGGCAAGGCAGGGCTATGGAGGTCTCAGGTCTTCTGCTTAGTACACACACAGGCAGAGGACAGTAGTGTCAGTCAGTCACAGTGGACTCAGTGCAAAGTCTGACAGTGTCACATGCATAGGGAAAGGCATCACCAGTAGAAAACAGGAAGTTGTTATCCCTCTGTACAGACAGTTGGTGAGACCCCATCTGGAGTACTGCGTCCAGTTCTGGATACCCCATCTCTGCTAAGACAAAGACAGGGTGGAGGCTGTCCAGAGGAGGGCAATCAAAATGGTGCAGGGTCTGCACTAGAAGACATATGAAGAGAGACTAAAGGAGCTTAATATGTATACCCTTGAGGAAAGGAGAGAGAGGGTGGACAAGATAGAAACTTTCAAGTACCTCAAGGGAATCAACAAAGTCCAAGAGGGTAGCATCTTTCAGAAAAAGAGATGTGCAAGAACAAGGAGGAGCAATTTGAAGATAGAGGGGGGATAGCTCAGAGGTAATGTGAGGAAGTATGTTTTCACAGAGAGGGTTGTGGATGCATGGAACAGCCTTCCTGAGGAGGTACATGGAGTCAAAAACAGTGGGTAATTCAAGAATGCATGGGACAGACATAAAGCAATTCTAGTGGGGGGTAGGAGGAAGTAGGCTGTTGGTTAACTAGGATCAGCAGCTTATCCATTCGGTAGGGAAATGGGCAGACTAGGTGGGCCAAGCGGCACTTATCTGCCATCAAATTCTATGTTTCTATGCCACTGCTCTCTGGGGCTGCCCCCCCCCCCACAACACATATGTCTGTCACACACACACACACACACACACACACACACACACACACACACACACACACACACACTGTCTTTCTGTCCTGACTCCTGTGCTGCTGCCTGACTTTTCTCTTTCCTGTCTCTGTTACTTCCTTTTTTCATATACAAGAAGAAAATACATATATCTTTTTTTTTACAGAAGAATGGAAATCAAATCAAATCAGTCTTTATTTCTATAGTGCCTTTCAAAACCAAGGCGCTGTACAAATTATAAATACAATAAAATACAATAAAAACAGACAATATAAAAATGTCAAAAATCAAATCATTATAATCCAAGTCAATTAGTCCGGGAAGGCCAATGAAAATAAATATGCTTTTAACATTGTTTTGAAACTGCTAATGGTCAGGCATCCTCTTAACCGACAAGGTACAGAATTCCACAGGGTCGGTGCTGCAAATGAAGAAGCACGAGTGCCAGATGCTTTTAGATGAACCCTGGGAATCTCCAGCAAGTCCTCATTGGTGGATCGGAGTGGACAATTGGGGGAGTAGGGAGTCAGGAGATCTTTCAGGTAGATGGGTCCCTGTTCATGTAGGGCTTTAAAGGTAAGCAAGTCTACCTTATAGGTGATGCGCCACTGAACTGGCAGCCAGTGCAGTTCGCGCAGCTCAGGTGTAATATGACTGGACCCAGAGGTACCAGTCAACAACCTGGCCACAGCATTCTGCACCAGCTGCAAGCGGCAGATACCAACCCCTGACAGCCCTAGGTAGAGGGCATTGCAGCAGTCAAGACGGGTAGTAATGAAGGCATGGACCAGTGTTGGATGGTCACCTGGGGGAATCAGGTGTTTCACTCGGGCAATATTCCTCAGATGGAAAAATGAGGATTTGACTACAGCTGACACCTGAGGTTTCAGGGTCAAACCATCGTCAAAAATAATGCCCAGGTTTTGCACCTGATCTGAGGTGGCAAGCTGGGCACCATCCAGCCAAAGGCCCGACATTTACCCAGCACCAACACCCGCCCCCAGGTGACCCGGTTCCACAACCAGCACCTCAGTCTTATCCAGATTCAGTCTCAGCCAACTGGAGCTCATCCAGTCTTTGATCTCAGAGAGGCAACTGTTTAGCACAGAGACTGCATCAACCTGTCTGGGCACAAAGGACATATACAGCTGAGTATCATCTGCATAGCAGTGAAAACTCAAGCTGTATCACCTGATGATATCTCCTAAGGGCAGCATATACACTGCAAACAACATGGGTGCCAATATGGAGCCCTGGGGCACCCCGCAAGGCAGGGGGAGGGCATCAGAGGAATAAATTCCTGTGACCACCCTGAGGTCCCTCACAGACAGTCCACTCCATGCAGAAGCTGCTTGAAGCTCCCCTGTCCTTATTTTTGGTCAGCTAGCATGAATATACATGAGTTCCCCAAAAACCAGATTCAGAAACAGAATACACTCCTCTCGAGTCTCACTTCCCCCCACCTCTGCTGTGACCAGAACCTCACACACGATCTACTGCTGTTAACTACCTGCCCTACTAATCTGCAGTACCAAGTTCACAGTCTGTTATCCCTTTGACTCAGAAACAGTTTTTACTCAATTATTTTGAGCAACACACACAAGAGCTACTGAGCTAGCTTTTCTAAACTGTAGAAAAGAGCCGCAGCATGAGGCAACCGTTCAGTCAGTGAACCTCTCATGACTAGTGCTGCAGCTTACTGTCACTACGCATCTGCGCGCTGTGGGAGGAGGAAAGGCTCACTGCGGGCTTACCTTGCTGCCATTCGGTATCCATGCAGCAATGGGCTGTTCTGCTTCTCTGGGCTGGTCAATCATATTGTCAGTCAACTACTGAGTGCTGTGGTGCCAAGGCGGGAAAGCAGGTTGAGAGGACTAGTCCCCCCACAGATTAGATCCATCCCCTCCATCAGCTGACCTTCCCTCCGATTAGTCCGTGAACCATGTGACCAGCCCAGGAAGGCAGCCACTTACAGCTCCTGACTGCCAAATGCCCGCCTACAGCTCCACCTCAAAACTGAAGATGGGCAGACTAGGCACGCAGGCACTCGCAAATGCCCTGCAGCATACACTCTGTGCACACAAAAGTTCACTGGGGGAAAAAAGGCAGTTGGGAACTCAGAATTGTGCTGCGGTGCGAACACACAAATTTAAAAATAAAAGAGCCACACATGCTTTCGGGCGGGGGGTAAACCCCAACCCTCCCCCATCTCGGTACTTCCCTGCCCTTAACAACCAGGAACAACTCAGATAAGTGCACATATGAATAGTTGTCAACGAACTCGTTATATAAAATTTGATGTTAATTGTGCTACCAACTTCCGCACTTATGCTTGGCCGTATAACATTGGAGTTTTAAGACTCTGACACTCAGAATTAAAAAAATTATGATTGAGCAGCACAATCAAAAAATAATGAGCACAAAATAGAGAAGGAACTTTTGTTTAAACGCAGAAAAAAGAGGAGTTTTTTTTTTTTTTTTAAGGGGTTTGGTGGGACTTCAGGGAGTAGCCACCCTCCCCCCCCAATTGTGAACAGGGAACAGTGTTATCCCAAACCTCCCATGATAATCAGATTTCAAAGAAATTATGGCTGAGCAACAGAATAATACAGTAAAATAAGAAGTAACAAAAAATAGAGAAAAAATGTTGAGTTTGCTATACAGACAAGCTACTCACTGAGCTCATGGTGGAACAGTCTGTCATGCTTAGGATGACTGTGCAGAGCTCAGTACGCATGCGCAAGCAGTTGGGCACGTGCACTGAGCTCTGCATGGCCATCTTGAGCACAGCAGGTGGTGGCAAGAAAAGTAGTGCACCCACGGGGGGGGGGGATGGAGTGCTTTAGAGTTGTGGAAGGATCATGCTGCAACTCCAAATATGTTGTTATGATGGATCTGGTAGGCTAATTTTCAAGGCACTCTTGAGATGGCTGCAGGCTCCACCCACTGCAGCCATATTAAAAGGAACTGGGTTGGACAGTAGGCCCATACTCTGGCCCCAACAAAGAAAAGTGGGGTATGAATTCTGATTCACAAGGACTTAGGGGGGACTCTGTCTCACATCAGGAAGGATAAAGAAGGGAGATGGATCTTAGCCATAGTGGAGACTCCACAGGGATCCATAACACTGGCCACCATTTACGGCCTAAACTCTGACAACCTGGCCTTTTTCTACTCATTGTGCCTAGATATAATGGATCTTAATACTTTGCTGCTCACTAGCCAGTCTTGCTTGCGGGGATTTTAGCTTGATTCTGAACACAGAGACAGACAGAAGTGGAGGGAGGGAGGGGAGAACCCACTCACAAGCAATCAAAGCTGTGGAACAATTGATGGAGCATCAATTCACTGACGCATGGAGGATAGAACACCCTAAAGTGCACAACCATACCTGCTTTTCAGCCCCGCATGGCACATCCAGCCATACTGACCAATTCACAGCAGCATTCACCCCATTGTCATCTCGGACCACACTCACTGGAAGTCAGGTTCCTCTAGGGTCCTCTGCAAAAGAAATCACAATCATGACAAACGGACCCTCTCCTCCTAGAGGAACCCGCCTTTTTAACTTGGCTCAAAAAAGAGGTCCACCAATACTGGAAAATGAATGACATAGGTGAAGCCTCTGACCCTACTTTGTGTGATGCCTTCAAGTCTACAATAAGGGCCAGAATCATGACCCATTCTTCCCACAGGCGCAGAACTAGAGAGGTTGAACAGGCAAGACTAGAAAATGAACTGAAAGCCCTAGAGAGGTGAGAACCAGAAGGACACTCCCTCTCTGCCTACCTCACTCATTGCACAACTCAGCAGCACCCAAACTAAGCTGAATGATCTTCTCAATAGAAAGTCAGAGTTATGCCACCTATTCTGGGAGAGTGGGGAGAAATCTGGAAAGTTACAGCAGTTCTATGAAAACCTATATGCTTCCCCAAATTGACCGAAGATGGATGATGTCAAGACTTTTCTGAACTCTTTACTAAGTCCAAGAATTCCCCCAGGGCAGACTGCAATGCTGGAAGCCCCAGTTACTCAGGAGGAAATCCAGAAGGCTGTACAAGCTATGAACCCACAAAGGGCACCTGGGTTCCCCATTGACTTATATCAGGCCATTAGTGAGGACATCGCCCCATACCTGCAGTGAGCATTTATGGCCATATGTACACAAGGTATTATGCCCCCTTCTATGAGGGAAGGAGTGATCAGAGTCCTCCCTAACAAGGGCAAGAACCTCACCCTGCCAGGAAGCTACCACCATATATCTCTTATAAATGCAGATGCTAAAATACTTTTACTTATGTATTGATTGATTGAAATCTTGAATAACACCAGTGAGCGGATGCTCGTTAATTGGTTCCACGTCAGTTAACAAGTACAGAGTGATACATAAACATTCAGATACAGAGCAGTTCGGTGGCAAATATACAAATACATGTTATGGTACAACAATACAGATAAAGTTCATGGTTACAATATATTGAGGCATTGTACAATGTATGCCCATGTCAAGGAGAGACAAAAATCAGTAGAGTAGACAGAGGGAAGAGAAGGTGGGGGGGGAGATGGAGAGATAATGGTAAGATAAAGGGGTTGGGGAGTGGGAGGGGCAGGGAAGAGAGGTAGTGTGGGGCGTGGCAGCACCATGGGAGAGGATGGGGGGTCAGTGAAGTGCAAGGTCGGGGCTAAAATACTGGCAAAAATCTTAGCCAATAGGCTGGAGATGATTCTGCCCAATCTGACACACTCCTCACAAGTAGACTTTATTAAAGACTGACTCAGTTTGGATCACCTTCGACCCCTTATGTCACCGATATACAGCTCATGAACAGCCATATCCCCTTTTGCTGCACTGGCAATGGACTTTAAAAAGGTTTTCGATTTCATCAAATGGGTATACCTACAAGAGACACTTGCCGAAAAGGGCATAGGGCCCATATTTAGAAAGTAGATTAGCTTTCTGTACTCTTTCCCTGTTGCCTTTGTTCCGACAAATGGTATGAAATCCCTTCTTTCTTCTTCAGCAGGGCACCAGGCAGGGATGCCCCCCTGTCCCCTGTGCTCTTTGTGATGGCTGTCAAACCACTGGCAATTGCCATAAGGAATAATACATCCATTCATGGAATAAAAGTAAGAAAAGTGGACTACATAACTTTCATGTATGCAGATGACCTGCTCATCACACTGCTGGATGCAAAAACAATCCATCCTGCAAGTGTTACCCTTACTTCACACGTTCACCTCGGTTTTGGGGCTCAAGGATAATCAGACTAAGACTGAAATCCTACCACTAAACTAAATGCATTTCCACCATGTTTTCAATGATGGGGCTGAAGTGGGCACCAGAAGTTATAACTTACCTTGGCATCAGACTACACCACAAGCTGTTTAAGATGCTGCCTCTAAACCTTGACCCACTACTAGATTGGAATTTAGCATTGGAGAGCTCTGGATCTTTCCTTAGCAGGGAAGATAGAGGCTGTCAAACTAATCACAGCACCAAGATTTCTGCACCTACTGTCTCACCTACCATTTCAGATCCCTCCTAAATGTCTTTTGTGCGTAAGGAAATCTCTGAGATACAGTAGGGCCAAGCTCAGAAGCCACTGAAACAGGGAAGGCTAGGCCCTCCTTGGTTTCATGGGTATCACACTGCCTTTGTAGCTGCTCAAACTATCAAGTTGTTCTCACCTCCAAACTTGCAAGAACTCCTCTGGATAAGAATAGAGTCCAATTTCATGTGACACATAGCCCCATTGATCTCCCTATAATCTAAGCACAAAGGGTCAATTCCCCCTCCCCATCATTGGCATCTCCACCAAATACTGGTATAAACTCCACAAAGCTATTTCAGCGCACCCACACCAATCTCCCTCACACCTCTTTGGGGAACCCCAAAATTCAAACTGGAGAGGCCAGCTCGGTGGCGCTGAAGGCTGAGGTGCTGGACGCCTTACCTCACGTTACGCCGGCGACCCATGTTCGAGAACGAGCACGGGCCACCAGGGGTTGGCAGGGGAGGAGAAGGATCGGGCATCCGAGGGACTGCTCTTCTTCTCCAGGGAAGGGGGACACCATTGATTGGCGCTTGACTGCCTCTTAGCAGAGGCTGGGGGGAAGTGCGCTGACGCTGCAGAAGTGGGGCAGAGATGGGGCAGATGCCTGGAGGACTGCGTGAGGACACATGTGCACTCCCTTTGCTGGTGTCACTGCATGCCCCACTCATGCATGAGAGGAAAACAGTATATGTATATACTGTACATACTGTAAATTAGCTTAACTTTCCTGTAACCGATTTTTATCATGTGAATTTACTGTACATCACTGTGTTTATAAACGTTATTTTCCCCTGTATGTATAACTGCCTTATATAAGTGTATGATGTATCTGTTGTGTATCAACTATTGAACCTTGACCTTATCAGGTCCATCTTGTAAATGAGCCTTGCTCAATGATGTTCGCCTGAATAAATAAAGATTTGATGATGATGATGATGAAAACAGAAAAACACAGGTGTCCACCGCCGCAGGATGATGATTGTACCCCCACAGCACCACCAGGAGGGCACCTCCCTGGAACTGGATCCAGTCTGGGGGTTGAGGGTCCCCCTTCCCTGAGGGGTTATTCATGGGGTCTGAAGGGGAGGAGGTCTCATACTCGGTCAGCGCACGGGGGGGGGCATCAGATGGCACTGGCAGGGACTCCAGGGGAGAAGAAGGACCAACACAAAAAAAAAATCCAAACTGGAGGGCACTCCATATATTGGAAAGCTTGGGAGGCCCAAGGCATAAGATTAGTCAAAGACCCTCTATATGACAGGCACCACAATGGTAGATTCCATCTCCTCCCTGATAACCTGCTTCCATACTCCCAAGAAAGATTTTTGGAGATATCTTCAAATAAGATATGTGGTATGGAAGATGAATAGATGGTTTCACTCTTGGAACATGCCAGCGGTAGTGTGCCCATTATTAGGGCACCAGCTGGCAATTTTGCTAATCGACATTTATGCAGGGGACTGTGCCCCCACTAAGGATTCCAACTCTGGGGGGGCAGACCTCGGGGAAGGGGTGGTGAATTTCATTTTTGGTGCCCTGACAGACGCACTAACGCTGACATCCTGAACGGATGCAGTGGAATAGACAGGATCCCACATGCTGCAGATTCTGCCACAACCAGGAGAATGCAGGGACCCCTACCTCTTGAGCATAAAGTGAGAAGAGTATTAACTGGACAGAATGATGATGATTTTATTGTAAGTTAGGGTATAACACACTAATTTCTTAGGTTTGGGGTGTAAGTTAGTTATGTTATAGGTTTAGGTAAAAGAACTTTATAATAGTTTATGTCTTCATCATTCAAATAGGAGTCTGATACTGAGCTAGTACTTAGAAGGGCTGTTCATCAGCTTCTTAATGCCGCTTCAGCATCCTAGCCTCAGTTTATATGCATAGACCAATATTTGTACTGCATACTTTGGTGTTCATTATGACTTGCTGTGTTATACTATATGTACACATCTATGTAATGGCTGTGGAGGTTTACCCTCTTGTGTGTATGTTTCTATTTGTTCAATAAAAAGATTAACTGTATGAGCCTGCCCACTACTGAGGTCAGACTGACCAGCCAATAGTTGCCAGGGTAATCTCTCAGACCACTCTTGTGTAGCAGCACTACATGCACTGTCCCCTTCCAGGGGTACTTCCCCCTTTACCAGAGAGGTGTCAAACAGGTCTGCAAGGGGACCCACCAGCACACCTGCCAACTCGCTCAGCACCTGCGGATGTATGCCAGGTCCAGTCCTGGAGACTTGTCTACCTCCAGGGCCTTTAAGTCTTTCCTCAACCTGTCAATTTCAATCTCCATGTCAGTGATCCTTCCCTTTCCTCCCTCCTTCTTTCCCTGGAATATTGGGCCATCCTTCTCCTTAGTGAAGCCTAAACAGAAGTACTTAAGTACTTCTGCTTTCTTCCACTACCTTCTGCCCACACCCATCCCTTCTCAACCTGACTATCCCATCCTCGATATCCTGCCTGACAGCATGGGGTCATGTCACCTAAAACAAAAACCAAAAAAGTGGCAATAGATGCCGCAGGCAAAATGGTGTGCTTGAAATAAGGCTTCAGAAACACCGACCTCACATAAACAGCGCACGCTATTCATTACAATGGGCTTCCTAGGTTCCTTCGCCTCGGAGGCTTCACCTCCACAACCACCCTGGAATTTATATAACAAACTCTGGGTGGTTTAGGGAACTTTTTTTACAAAAAAAGAACTGCAAAGCAGTAACGGGAAGACCCAGGAGAGAATCGAACCAGGGTCCCAGATCTCCCACTTCTGCCGGGCTGGTGCCTTAGCCACTCCACCACAGGAGCGGCTTGATCCAGGCACCCAGCAACTTGATCCCTTACACAGTTGCGGTGTGCAGCGCAGTAGGAGTAATAGTAATTCTCACCGCTGTTATACCTTCTACCACTGTAATCAGTGCGCGCCCCACACAGCATGGAGGTTAATGCTGCGCTCTATTTCATACGCAGTACTGTCCCGGTACCCTCCCTGATATACCAGAAGATGACCTTCTCTCCCACTTTCTCCCCCTCTGCCAGCTGCAGTTGTCTCTTGGCTTTGGCCAATTGTACTGCCTGCCGGCCTCATTTGCTTTAGTATAGTTTTCCTTCGTGTCCTCATCCTTCTGGGGGCATTTATACTTCCTGAAGGCTGTCTTCTTACTCTTTACCATCTGAGCCACCCTTCTATCAAACCATCTAAACTTCTTGGCTCTAGATTTTTTACTCTTTATTTTGGTACACTCGTTAGTGGCTGCCAACAGCCCCTCCTTGATAATGGCTCATTTCTGGTCTACCCCCCATTTACTTCATGATCGTAGCAAGGTGTCTTCGGATCCGATGCCTGTCCCTATGAGCCATGACACCTGCCAGGCACCTTACCTCCCATCTTGCCCCCCCTTCCTGTTCCCAGATCTGTACCCCTAACAATTGGGTCCACCCCAGAAGCTGCTTCCTCCTCTGCTGTCCTCTACCTCCCACCTTGGGGCCTCCCCTCCAGAAGACCCCCACATCCTCCCTTGCTCTGCTTCTCATGCCTCCTCCTAGTAGTCCCTTCCCACCAGAGCAGCAAAGGAATTCTGTAATGGCATAGACTGAGAAATATGATCCTGACTAGCCAATCCCACCTTCCTGAGCCCACCACAGTACAGTTAGCCCTCCTTCTCCTAGGTAACATCTGGGGCAACGGCAGAAAACTCAGTGGCCCCTGGGTGGGGAAGAGGTCCTCTGGATCCTAGCCAGCTGAACCCGGAGACCAGCAACCTCCTCCCTCAACCCAGAGAGAAGCATGCAAATGGGGTAGCACCTCAGTCTCCAGAATGTCTCCCAGAAAGCTTCAGCTCCACATCCACTGTACAGCACCACTCCCATAATTAACTGTATGTATTGCTACCTACTGCTGTCAACTGTACAGTGATCCCATATCCTGTCAAAACTGTGAAAGCAAAAATATGCATTTGAAAACCGCGTGGACATAAAAGTGTGCGTGGTTTTGGAGTTGATTTATTTATATTAGTGCGGCTCTTGACTGTGTACTTTTGTGGTGTCTGCACAGTATGCTGTTTGACCACACCATTTTTGACCGCATGCTTTTGTAAATATTTTTATTGTAATTTTTTCCATTACAAAGTCAGTGTGCTACATTATTGAACATTCATTTCATTCCATATAATTTTTTCCTGGGTGCCAGTGGCCAGTTCCACAAGACAGGAATCGTTACATGTATCATGTGCTTGCTATTAATTACGTTTCGCCAGCTGTCACTCTAAGGTGCCTCCAAGTCCATGTTACAGTTTGGCAGGAGGCTTCCCAGATACAGTATTGTATTCTCCATCCTTCCACATCCTTTAGAAACCCCCCCCACTTTACTGGTCACTGAGGCTACAGTAGGAGGCTGCCCTATGGGGCATCAGGTGGGAGGGAGGACTGTGTGCTTTTGACCTGGACCCCCTTGAACCGGTTTGGTTCTTTCCCACCTACACCTTCTAATGATATTTACTCAATCATTCTACCCTAGATAGGGATTATATTTTCCCATTTATTTCCTTGCTGTCTCCATTACTTGCTTGGTTATATCACACCCTGTAGCTCTCTGCCTCTTTGCTTCTTTCATTTTTAATTCATCCTCACTGTTATGCCCTTTTTGAACAGTTTGTACACCTACCCTAGATAGGCTGTCTCTCCTATAATAGTAGTAGCTGCCACATTGTTACTTTCCCCGTAGATACTTCCTACCCCACCACCTGCAGTTCCGTATACATGTAACAGTAAGGTAACAGGCACCTACCTTAACTTGTCAGTCTGGCAGAGCTCCCTGTGTGCCTGCTGACACCTAACGCCCTGGACACACTACAGAACCATTTCTGAAAACCAGTTTAGCTAAACCATTTCAGTGCAGCCACACTACTCAGTAACCATTTTTGATAATGGTTTGGTGTGGCTACATGGCTAGTGTTAAACCTGTTCTCCTTGTAACTATTTTGTGTTAAGTCCAACACAGAGACCTGCACTTGCCTGGACACATTGCAGCTAGAACTGTTTTAGTTAAACCATTACAGCTTAAAACGTTTTTACTCCTGGACAGACCAGTGAGTAAAACCATGCTAGCTCCAAAACGTTTTTAAAAATGTTTTTAAGACTAGGTATCTAGCAGGGTTTAAAAACACTTTTGTTAAAACATTTTAAGGGGCTTGTAGTCTGTCTGCAAACAGTGCTAGGGGGATTTAAACCGTTTTAAGGCACTCAAACCGTTTTAAGTTCCCCAGTGAGGCCACAGCCACAGATGCTAGGAACCTGTTCAACTCATGCACCAGGACATGAGTGTGATAAGACATGATTATAAGACTCTCCCATATACTTAGATCTCACTTTCTTCATCCTGCCAAACCCCCCAGTGCCCAAATTTTCATAAAAACATTCTTCTCTTGCTCCATAAATCTGAAACAGAGGTTAACTGGATCACGTCCCCTCTTTGTCTTCCTTCTTGTCCTCCAATATCAACTCCTCCGTCTACTACTCAGCTGTTTCTTCAAAACGTTTCACCCAGCGGTCTGCATCTTTTGGATCCATAAAAATATATTTTCATCTCCTGCCTATGCAGAACTGCACGTGGAATAAGAGTAAAAGGGTCAGCTTATTTGTATGAGGAATGTACCCCATTAAGTTAATGCTTTTGGCACGTTGCCTAGCCAAAGTCTGGGCACAAATAAACCCGAGCTGTATCTGCTAAAATCTCCTTTCACCTTGCCTGTTGCAGAATGCAGTCCTGAAACCTCAGCCACATACCTCCAAGGTGTCACAGGGTAGAACAGGGTACACCTTCTCGACCTACAAGGCATCACCCTCTGGGTCCACACCTAACCCTTCCATCAGCCATTCCATTATAAATAGATACAAGGAGTCTCTCATGACTCCTCCTGAAACCTCAAACACCCCAACATTCACCACCCTTTTCTGATTTTTGCATATCTTCAAGTAGCCCCTAAAAATGGAGTTTTCCATGATTAACAGGCTGCCGCGGTACAGTCATTTACTGCAGTTTGCATGGTTTCCACTTTTGATTCCATAACAATCAGCTGCTCGGTAAAGGCATCCAATGTTTCATCAGTTGCCACCACCGACTTGCAAAGTATCTTTATTTTTTTTCCCATACTAGTTGAACTCAGTTCCCCTCTACATGGTGGGCCTCCTTCCATGCTCATAGGCTACAGGCCTTTTTTTGCCTGTCCCTTCTTTTGGCTTTGGGGTGTCGCTCCTGGTAGCAGATCCTTTTGGGTGATCCATCATCAGGATCCAGAAGGAGTGAGGAATATGAAAAAATACCTCTCACCAAGTTTTTCATACAAGAATTGCTGCCTATAAAATGTTCTGCTGAAGAGCTTAAGGCACTTATGTCTGACCTGCCCAAGATTTATGGGCAGACTAGGTGGGCCAAGCGGTCCTTATCTGCCGTAAAAGTCTATGTTTCTAAGATGCAAGTAATACCCTGCACCACTGACATAATTAACATTATGATAGTCTGAAGTATTTATTTATTTTATTTTGTTAACCGGGTAAGCACACTAGACAGCCAAGTGCCTATTTTCAGGTTCGACCCGGGAGATAACTAGGTACATACATGAACATCAGGCAAAAACAAATGAAGGATTACATTAAAGAGAATTAGCACACAGGGACAATACAAGCAACAGTATCAGCAGGGATTTACATTGCAGGCAGTAGGAAGAAGTACAGTGTGGTTTCATCACTCCAGGCAGCAATGTTGTAAGGCTTGCAGGTAGGCAAAGAAGAGGACATTGGGGATAGAGTGGGCCCAGAGCAAGATAAGGGAGTGCACAGTAATAATGCTCACCCTGTTGGGCAGGTGGGCCTAAGTGGTCTATTTTTCTAGTAAACTGTGAGTACAGGAGGTGTATAAGCGCAGATGTACTCTACCCAAGTCATATTGTTTAGGTAGCATCTCAGTTTGTTGGGGCGTCACAGGCTGAGAGGGTTTGTCTAGTGCAGAGACAGGTGGAGGCCGCTTTGAGAAAGCCCCAGAGGGAGGCTTTAAAGCTCTGGTGGGAGGGAGTGGAGAAGTAGTAGGGTTCCTGCCTACTGCCTCTGGTCTCTTTTCCTTTCAATCCTGAACAGTTATAGGTGAGATAGCCCACTTGCTGGCACACGACATTTTGATCCCCATGTAAACTTTTCAGTTTGGAGAACTTAGTGCCCTCAACCCTGGGTTCAGACTCAGCCAGTTTCCCTTT
Source organism: Neoceratodus forsteri (assembly GCA_016271365.2). Taxonomy (NCBI): domain Eukaryota; kingdom Metazoa; phylum Chordata; order Ceratodontiformes; family Ceratodontidae; genus Neoceratodus; species Neoceratodus forsteri. The sequence continues at coordinate 59,659,307 of CM028131.1, forward strand.
ACGCTGCCCTGCTGACTTGCCTGTCCCTTTAAACCCAGCTGTCCTTCCCCAAAATTCTTATGGGTTGCAGAAGGCCTATCTGCTGTGGTAAACGCCTCAGGAGGAACTGTACCAGTAATGCAACCTCCAAAATTTGCTCAGCAGAGGACACCTGTGCCCCCTTTAATCACCTGCTGAGCAAATTCTTTTTTTGTACACTATGTTTATCCTCCCCTCTCTGGTCACCTGGACTCTCTCCGAAAGGACACCGGCCCAACCTTATCCTGCCCTACCTGAAGTCCTCAGCCTACATTACCGGTGGGGAAAAGCCTCCACTCCACTCGCTCTAATCTTCTGACCCCCTGGGCGGGACCACCAACTCCTCCTGGCGACCTTTCTGTAATCTAGTTGGTTGACCAGGCAGCAGATGGAGCACCAGAGGCAGGCTGCAGGACCCGGGCGCTGGGTGTGGAGGCTGGCCACTCGACCCACCTTCGCCTACCAGGGACCAGGGCACCCCCCCAGTTTCCTGTGAGGCTTGGACGTGCAATGGCGTCCAGCATTCAACAGGCATGCTCCCACATCCACAACCTTTTTGAAGTGTTTTTGCTAGCTGTGATGCCCCCAGTTTCCACTGGGAGCCGTAATGGTAGTGGAAGCCACAACCCACCCTCCCCCAGGAGAGGAGAGCAGTCCTCCAGACGCTCAATCCTTTTCTGCCCCCTTCCAACCTCCGACGACACAAACTTGTTCCCAAACCCAGGTCGCCGGCATGGTGCAAGGTGTGGCATCCAGCGCCTCAACCCTCAGCGTCACCAGGCTGGCCTGCTGAGCAAATTAAAAGCTGTACCCACATTTCCATAACATGTTCATTACTTTTCTTAAATCTACAAAATTGTAATCTATATGCATCAATGGTCAGTTCATAACATTTTTAGCAAAACATCTTTGACTTTATGATAGTCCCAACTGTGTATTCATTTCAGAGAATGCATCAGGAGTCTTTCCAGACCATGAAGGAGTTAAACCAAGGGCTCACGTTCCCTTTTCCAATTTGGACTTCATACAAAGTTTCTCAGATATTCGATGGATAGCATCTAGTTCACCTCCTTGTGAAGAAACATTTTAGAAATTTTTGACTGCGTGCTGCCCTGCGTTCTCAAGCTCCCTTTCGGCTCCAGATGTAATTGTTCCATCTGAAGTTCCTATCTGAGTTTAACTTCTCCCATTCTCATCTCCATGTGCCAATTTCTTGACTTTCTCCAACCACATATTTTCTAACTGGATTTTGGCCTCTTTCTGCATCTGCATCTTTTCCCACTTCAACTACCTCGGCTGTTCTAGTTCCAGTTCTGTTGCTCAGCCTGATGAAGCTGCTCTCAGTCTGTCCTGTGATGCTCACAGCTGCGTTGGTGGCTGCTGCTGTGCATGCTCCGACTGCTAGTGTGTCTTCTTCAGACTGTCCTCCTCAGTCAGCTTGCCCTCATCACGTGCGTCATCAGCTGGTCCCGACCATGGCTTGTGACCAAAGGACTCTTGCCCTTCCTGAACCTTTTTGACAAGGGCCTTTATGAGGCGTTTCTTATTAAGCAACTCTTAATTTTTTTTTTTTTGCTGCAAAGTTCTTACAGCTGTTCTTATTTGAGCTTGCTATTTATGTATTTATTTATCTGCAGTATTCACACGAAGGCCCTTCCTTGAACTACCACCATTTGCAAATGGGACAGTCAGCACAAGTAACACAGAAACAATAATCATTTGGAAACATATACTGTTACAGAGGAGTGTAACAGTAAATGCAATGCAGTATTGAACAAAGATAGTATAGGAAGAGTCAGTTAACGATTGGAACAATTTGGACGTACCAGTAGAGTGCATTACAATCTATGAGGTATGCACATTACAATCTACGAGGACATACACATTACAGTCGATGAGGTATGCAAGTTACAAATAATTAGGCATGCACATTACAACTGACTAGGAATGCACATTACAATCGATGAGGCATGTACTTTACAATCGATGAGGCATGCACTTTACGATCAGTGAGGCACACACATTACAATCAATGAAGCATGCACATCACAATACATGAGGGCAGGCACATTACAGTTAATTAGGCATGCACATTACAATTTATGAGCATTACAATCTGAAAAAATGCACACAGTAAACTCCGACCGCATGCATATTACAGTTGACTAGGCATGCACATTACAATCTATGAGGCATGCACACTACAATCGATGAGGCATGCACATTATAATCTATAAGGCTTGCACATTACAATCGACAAGGCTTGCACATTACAATCTATGAGGCATACACATTGCAAGTGATGAGGCATACACATTACAACTGATTAGGCATGCACACTACAATCGATGAGGCATGCACACTATAATCTATAAGGCTTGCACATTACAATCAATGAGGCATGCACATTACAAGCTGTCAGGCTTGCACATTACAAATGATGAGGGTATGCACACAATAATTTATTAGGCATGCATATTACAATTGATTAGGCATATGCATTTCAATTTATGAGCATGTTAATTACAACTAATGAGGCATGTATATTACAATCTATGAGACATGCACATTGTAATCTAAGAGAGCATGCACATTCAACTGATGACGTATGCACATTATGTTTGATTAGCATACACATTACAATTATGAAGCATGCACACTACAATCTGTGAGGCATGTACATCACAATCAGTGAGGCATACACATTACAATCAGGCATGCATATTACAATTGATGAGAAATTCACATTAAAATCTATGAGGCATGTACATTTCAATCTATGAGGCATACTAATTACAGTCAAGGCATGTACAATACAATGTATGAGGCATGAACGTTACAATCTATCAGTCATTCACATGGGGATTGCACATTACAATCTATAAGGGCATTCACATCACAATCTATGAGGGCATTCACGTTACAGTCTAGGAGGCATGCGCAATACAATTTATGATCTATGTAAGTAAGTAAATTTCTTATTTGTTCGTCAAAGACTATTACAGTAAAATCAGTTATATAAAAATCTTCCATTACAGAAATAATCCAGCAATATTCTAAAATTCAGTATTACAGGCTACACACTTCAATATACATTTTACATTAAATTTCCCCCGTATAAAACAATATTTTATACAAAACACTAAATAGCAGCAATTTAGTGCAAGACTTTACATCCACTCACAATATCTTCTAGAGAGTCTAGACACCTTGGTATTCCTAAATTCCTCAATACAATTAACAAAATGTCTACAGGCTACAAGCCACTAGCCATACATTATCTAACTGAAGTACATAACATATAAACGTTGCATAAAAATAGAACATACAGATTAACTGTGCTTGTCACGAATAATCGAAATGGCTCTGAAAAAAACACCCACTTGATTAATCACATATTCATCCTGTGTCATTAACATAATGGCTAGAAGTATACTTCTATCTGAGGTACAAAGTTGCGAACAAACGGGCCTCAATCAATAGGCACTAGGCTTACAGTACCAAGGGCATGTGAAAACCACATGCAAAAGATTTTCTGGTTCATTTTTGCTACAATTACAGAAACTACTAGAAATATCCAAGGGCTTGCTGTACCTTGCCGTTAGAACATTGCTCCTAGAAACTTCAAACCTATACTTTGTTGGACCGGCCCGGAGGTGCTGACGGCTGAGGTGCTGGATGCCTTACCTCACTCCATGCCAGCGACCCGTGTTTGGGAATGAGCACAGGTCATCGGGGGTCAGCAGGGATGGAGAGCCCAATGGCTGCTCTCCTTCTCTGGGAAGGGAACCTGCAAGCTCCCGCCACGATACCGCCACCTAGGGGAGCTTGGGTGGAAGGTCAGTATAAGGAGAAGCAGGAGTGAGCATCAGATGGCAACAGAGGGCGCTGCAGCGGGAGGCTATCTCAGTCGCCTCCTGGCTCTCTTGCCCTCACCGCTGGCCGCGCCTGGGGCGGAGAAAAAGCAGGAAAAGGAGATCCTGCAGTGGTGCCGGTAGATGGGTCTTGGGAACAGCACTAGGAGGCTCCAGTAAGTCCAGGGCAAGGTGCACACTCGAACCGTGGTCAGGAGGAAGATCTGGGGCTCCTCCACCCCACCGGGGCGTAATCCGGTATCTAGGGTCTATAGAGTGGGGCTCCCATTTGAGAGGATGATCCGGAGAGGATCTGAGGCAGGTCCACATTGAGACGCTGAAGATTGGGGTCACTGTGGGATAGGAGAACAAATACAGAGTCAAAAAAAAAAACCTATACTTTGTAAAGGCAATTCTTAGTTCTTGTTCTGACAATAATTCTAAATAGAATCTAAAATCATGATTTACATCATTATTCACTATCCACAGAGCAATTTTCAGTGTTGCAATTATCTGACAGTCTCTCGCTCTCTTTTATAGTATTTATGATTTTATTAGTGCAGTATTTTTTATATTTGGGGCTAAAAGCAGTCCCCTTCCCATATGTCTGTCTTAGGAATTGGAACCCACAATTATTTAATGTGTCCATTAGCAGGGTGAGCCATAAGGATTGTTTACACCCCTTGGCTATCCAACTTTCTTTTTCCTTTATGCATTCTCTTGGGAGTCTAGACACAGGCACATTCTAGTAAGGGAGATTCAATAGCCAAGCAGTCTGGAAAGCGCCCACACCTCCAGGCTTGGAAATCCAAGCTCAGCTTTTACTAGGGAAATCGGGATAGACTTGGTGAGACCCAGAGCAGATCTAAGGATTATGAGGCATGTGCATTACAATCTATGAGGCATTCACATTACAATCTATGAGGCATTCACATTACAATCTATGAGGCATGCACATTACAATTTGAGGCATGCACATTGCCATCTATGAGGCATATGCATTATAACCTATCAGGCATGCATATTACAATCAATGAGGAATGCATATTATAATCTATGAGGCATGCACATTACAATCTACCAGGCACTCACATCAGAATATGTGAGAGAATGTACATTACAATCTATGAGGCATATGCATTATAATCTATCAGGCATGCATATTACAATCAACGAAGAATGCATATTATAATCTGAGGCATGCACATTACAATCTACCAGGCACTCACGTCAGAATATATGAGCGAATGCACATTACAATCTATGAGGCATGCACAATACAATTTATGAGACATGTACATTACAATCTATGAGGCATGTGCAATACAATTTATGAGACATGTACATTACAATCTGAGGCATTCATATTACAATCTATGAGGCATTCACAGCACAGTCTGTGATGGCATGCACATTACAGTCTATGAGGCATTCACACTACAATCTATGAGGGCATGTGCATTACAATCTGAGGCATTCACAGCACAGTCTATGAGGCATTCACAGCACAGTCTGTGAGGGAATGCACATTACAGTCTATGAGGCATGCGCAATACAATTTATGAGGCATGTACATTACAATTTGAGGCATTCACATTACAGTCTATGAGGCATTCACAGCACAGTCTGTGACGGAATGCACATTTCAGTCTATGAAACATTCACACTACAATCTATGAGGGCATGTGCATTACAATCTATAAGGCATGGTAATTCAAATATATGAGGTATTCACATTATAATCCACTGTATGAGGGCAGGAGCAGTTGACAATACTCTTTTAAAAGTCTGTTGCCCACATGGGTAAGCCGCACACTATGAAGGATGGTGGGGACCTGATTCCAAGCCTTGTGGGCACAGCAGGAGAAGGACCACTGACCCTGGGATGTCCTCCTAAAAGGAAGGTGAAGGTGTAGGTATCCCACCAGCCTAGTGGCATGTGAGCTGTCATATACCGTAAGTAAGCTTTGTAGTAGCAAAGGACTAATGGACATATGAGACAGGGAAATGACCATTTAACCCATACCCTGTCGTGGGTTAATCCCTTCCTATTTGTTGCTTGACTGGAGTGTGCTCCCTGGATGTACCGTTAAGATTAGCACAATAAAGTGGGGGAAGGGATTCTCTCAAAGGATAAAACACCACACTTGCTTTGTCATAATTCTTCTTAATTTTAGAGTCCCAACATTTCACCACATTAGGTTTCTTCCGGGGGAACTAATTTATCTTAAAACAAAATATATTTACATAATTTCCACCATACTTACAGATAAATTAGGTTTCCAATAATTTATATATTCACACTTCAAACTAAAGCATATCTCATGGTTATCAAAAAATGTTAATTTCTTTTACCATTTCAGTAATTTTCTCACATTCATTTTATTCGACACATATAACAGCAACAGTTTTTCTTCAATCTCATCTTATTTCAAGCACAGGCCAAAGGTACACTCTTACAAATATAGAAATGATGTGTCGGAACAAATTATTCTCTTTTTCACTAACAGAACCTATAGATAAGTTAGATATACTGCAGACTGTGATTTGGAAACATTTACAGCAATGAACCCCAGGAGAAGTATGAATAGAAAGTGGAAAGGGCATTAAATATAAGGTCTTCATATAATCCACATACAGGAAGGCATCTGACTACAGAAATGTATGCAGGGCTAGTAGAAAAAGAAATAATGAAAAACTAAGGGCCATCTCAGCAGATTGAGATCAGAAGGAGGGTGGGTGGAAGAGGCGAGGGACCAGGCAGAGGTATTTAACGAGTACTTTGCCTCTGTGTTCACTAGGGAGGGGGATGGGATATCTACAAAGCAAGGCAAGGGGATAGAAGTGTCAGTAATGGGATCAGGAGCAACAGAAATGGAGCAAGAGGGAGGGAGGAGAGTACCCCAGGGTGTCACATCTGGAGTAAGGATAAAAGGCCAGTAAGGGTGGAGGGGACGGATGATGCTATTTCCCAAAAGGGTGTGGTTAGCCCTCAAGGCCCTAAAGAAAGACATCTCCTGGGCCGGATGGCATTCATCCAAGAGTACTATGGGAATTGGTGGACATACTGGCTGCACCCCTGGCGGAGCTTTCAGCAGGTCACTTGAGACAGGAGGTAAATTTAGATTGGCGAGGAACATGTGGTACCAATCCACAAGGGGGTCGAGGAAGTACCAGGTAACTATAGACCCATCAGTTTGACCGTGGTGGAAAATTAATGGAGAGTATACTAAAGGAACGACTGGGGTGTACTTGGAGGAGGTGGGAGGTCTGGATAGTCGGCAACATGGGTTTGTGTCAGTAGATCATGTCAAACCAACCTTGTGGAGTTCTATGAATGGGTAACATCAGAACTGGACAGGGTAAGCCTGTGGATGTATTATTCTTGGACTTCAGCAAGGCGTTTGACTCTGTCCCCACAATGGTCTGGTGGAGAAACTGATGGGGTTAGGAGTAGGCCCTTTGATGGTCAGATGGATTGAAAACTGGCTAGCTGGACGCCTCAGAGAGTAGTTCTGTGGGAGCTCAATCCTAGAGAGGTTGGTGGGAAATGGCACCGGGTCCTGGGTCCAATCCTGTTTAATGCATACATATCGGACATCAGGAGGGTATAGGGTGTGTGAATGAGTCTCTTCATGGATGACTCCAAGATGGGAGCAGTAGTTGAGGGAGAAGATGGGAGGTTGGCCCTGCAAGGGGACCTGGACACCCTGGAAAGCTGAGCTCACACATGGAAATTAAATTTCAATATCACCAAGTGCAAGGTGTTGCATCTTGGGCGGGGAAACCCTAAACACAGGTACACCCTGGGAGGGGAGGCGCTGGAGGCCTCAATAGGGGAAAAAGACCTAGGGGTCGTGGTGGATGCATGTATGAATAACTCTGAGCAGTGCAGGAGAGCAGCTAGCAAGGCAAACAGGATGTTGGGATGCATCGTAAGGGGGATCACCTCTAGGAGCAAGGAAGTGATTCTGCCATGTACAATGGACTGGTTAGACCACACCTTGAGTACTGTGTACAGTACTGGAGACCACACTTGAAGAGGGACATACAGCTCCTGGAGAGGTACAGAGGAGGGCAACAAAGATGATACGAGGACTAGGGATTTGACATATGAGGACAGACTTGAGGAGCCTGCCTGTTTTCATTGGAGGAGAGGAGAGACAGGGGGACATGATTGAGGTCTTCAAGTACCTCAAGGGAATAAATAGGTAAACATGGAGGGATCTTTAGACTAAAGCAGGAGGTATCACCAGAGGGCATGGTTTGAAGTTGGAAGGTGGAAGGGTGAGGGGAAAAGAGGAGGTTTTTCACTGAGAGGGTGGTGGACCCTTGGAATGCACTGCCTGGTGAGCTGGTTCAGAGATCCACAGTGGAGGGCTTCAAGAGAGGGTGGGACAGACACAGAAAGTGGATTTATCAGATGATGGCCTGTCCCAGGGGGGTTGGGATGGATGATAGGGGTTTCTGGAGCACAAGGGATGGGAGGGTCTCGGCACCCAACTAAGGATCTAAGGTTCGAGCAGACTCGATAGACCATAAGGCCTAATCTGCTGGCAAATAGTATGTTAGTATGTTCCAGGAAACAGTACAATTACAGAGCTGATTTGTATGCTAATGTATTTGTCCTCCGTTATATATGCAGCAATCTTGCTTCCTCCTTTGTTCTGCATTCTGCCATAGCACTTTGTCATTGTAACTGCATCATCTGACTTGCTGTAGTCTTTATAATTGTGCTCCCTCCTTCCCCCTCGCCAAGTTGCACCTGGAAACAAGCCTCTGCTCAGTGTGCCTCTCCCCATAACCAATTTTAAAACAAACAAAATAAAAAGTAAACACAAGGTACTGTCCCTAAGTACAATTTAACTAGATCAGAGAGGGAAGCACTAAATAAACTTAAGTGTGACACATCAAGGACAGTCAAAACAGCTGACAAAGGGAGGAGGGGATTGTTGTTATGGACCATAATGATTACTGAAACTACAGATTGTTAGCGGCAGACCTTCCACCTATCCTCAGAATTGAAATTAACATTCTAACTAAGGAAATGGTAAACAATAACTGGTTACAACCATGGGAGAAAGATTTGCTCATGAAAAAAAATCCCCCAGAACATCAATCTTTTGTAGCATTCCTAAAACATATAGAACTACAACCAAATCACCAGGACACCCAATAGTCTCCGGCATAGGAGTAGTGCTTGAACCAATATCAGCATTCACAGACATGCATTTGCAAACCTTGATAGGGGGTTTGAGCACGTGTGAAAAACACATCACATATGATTATGATTTTTTTTTAATAAGCTCTGAGCAAGGCATAGGGGACTCCATTTTGACATTTCAGACTTGGATGTTTCCATATCCCATGGGGGGGGGGAGGACAATATACTAGACAAAAGGACTGAGGAATGTACACTAAGACCATAGTACTGAAAGAAGTGGCTCACTTAATATATGCCAGATGTTAACTGGAGCACCTTTGCTGCAGTCACATACAAGAGTAGGGCCATTCCGATGCCCTACGGGGGGCAGGGCATGCCTCAAACAGCTAGTGTTGGAACCCACTCGGGAGGGAGCAGTCTTAGACCTGGTACTCTGAAATGTGGATGGAGAGAGGAGCTCAGATCTAGAAGTGGGTAACCATCTGGGAACAAGAGACTACCAAACAGTGTGGTTCATGATAAACTCGGCTGTACAGTCAAGCCATACAAAAGTGAAGGTGCTGGACTTCAGGAGGGCTGATTTTGTCAAAATGAGAGAGTGCCTCAGAAAAGCACTAGCAAATAGGCTAGAAGGAGGGGTGGAGCAACAATGGGGAAACATCAAAACTGCCATCACAGAGGCAACAAGCCTTTGTGCGAAGCAAATAAACATATCAAAACAAAAAAAAAAAACACTATGGTTCTCATAAGAGGTGGTGGGGAAGGTTAGAGAGAAAAAGATAGCATTCAGGAAGTATAAGGAAACACAGAAGGAGCAAGACAGAGAACTGTACCAGTTAATGTAGAGGGAAGCAGGGAAAGCAGTCAGAATAGCAAAGGCCCAAACTGAGGAAAAGATAGCCAACTTGGTTAAGAAGGGGGGATGAAGCCTTTTACAAGTACATTAGGGAGTGAAGAAAGACAAAGGGAGGGATACTGAGGCTGAATAAAGAGGAGGGCTGGTGGGCAGAGGGTGACAGTGAAAAAGCAGGGATACTGAATGAATACCTCTGCTCAGTATTCACAAAAGAAAAGGAGGTGGAGGTACCTAATCCAATCAATGGAAGCACTCTGGATAGGGGGGTCGATATCAGTCCTTTCACAGAAGAAAGGGTTCTGAAACAACTCCTAAAACTGAAGGTGGACAAAGCAATGGGGCCTGATGGGATTCACCGCAGAATTCTAAAAGAACTAAGGAGAGAACTAGTAGCACCACTGACTACCCTTTTTAACAAATCATGGGAGGATGGTATGGTACCTGAGGACTGGAGGAGGGCAGATGTGATTCCCCTTCACAAAAGTGGGAGCAAGACAGAGGAAGGAAACTACAGACCTGTTAGTTTGACCTCAGTGGTAGGGAAAATGATGGCATCACTTCTTAAGGAAAGAATTGTTGAGCAGCTAGAGGCCAGTGGGGCACATGACCCAAGGCAGCATGGATTCACAGTTGGAAAGTCATGTCAGATGAATCTAATCGATTTCTTTCACTGGGTGACCAAAGTAGTAGACCAGGGAGGGGCTGTGGACATGGCCTACCTAGACTTTAGCAAAGCATTTGACACAGTCCCACACAAAAGATTAATAAATAAATTAGCCAGCCTGGGAGTGTGGGTCCCATGGTGGTAGCCTGGGTAAAATATTGGCTGGACAACAGGATGCAGAGATAATAGTAAATGGAATACACAGTGAAGAAAGGGGGGTTACTAGTGAGGTACCACAAGGTTCAGTACTGGGTCCGGTCCTTTTTAATGTCTTTATAAGTGACATTGCAGAGGGACTGGAAGGAAAAGTATGCCTTTTTGCTGATGACACAAAGATCTACAACAGTGTGGATACACAAGGGGGGGTGGAAAGGATGAGAAGGGACTTAGCAAGGTTGATGGAATGGTCAGAAGTATAGCAGCTTAGATTCAATGCAAAGAAGTGCAAAGTAATGCACCTGGGAAACAAAAACCCAGGGAAAGAGTACACAATGGGGGGGGGGGTAGTAACAACAAAAAAAATGGAAAGGGACCTGGGGGTAGTCATATCAGATGACCTAAAGGTTAGCAAACAATGTGAGAAGGTGGTCGGGATGGCTGGGGTGATACTGAGATGTACAGGGAGAGAGGCAGCACCAGTAGAAAACAGGAAGTTGTTATCCCGCTGTACAGACAGTTGGTAAGACCCCATCTGGAGTACTGTGTGCAGTTCTGGAGACCCCATCTCTGCAAGGACATAGACAGGATGGAGGCAGTCCAGAAGAGGGCAACTAAAATGGTGCAGGGTCTGCAACAGAAGCCATACAAAGAAAGACTAAAGGAGCTTAATATGTATACCCTTGAGGAAAGAAGGGAGATGGGGACATGATAGAAACTTTCAAGTACCTTAAGGGAATCAACAAAGTCCAAGAGGGTAGCATCTTTCAGAAGAAGAGATGTGCAAGAACAAGGGGACACAATTTGAAGATGGCGGGGGGGGCCACTCAGGGGCAATGTGAGGAAGTATTTTTCACAGAGAGGGTGGTGGACGCATGGAAAGGCCTTCCAGAAGGGGTCGTGGGATCAAAAACAGTGGGGGAATTCAAGAATGCATAGGACAGACATAAGGCAATTCTTGTTGGGGGTAGGAAGAAGTAGGCTGTTGGTTGCTAGGACCTGCAGCTTATCCAACAGGCAGGGAAATGGGCAGACTAGGTGGGCCAAGTGGTCCTTATCTGCCATCAAAGGCTATGTTTCTATGTAAGGTTCCAAGGTAGAGGGTATCCGGAAAAAAATGTACAAAAAGCAAGGTGTAAAGTATCAAAGAAAGAAAGAGACAAAACGATAGCTCCAAGACAGAATGAAGACAGAAACAGACTAGTATTTGCAATAAAGACACAATGACAAGATCACACAAATTAAAAGAATAATTCAGAAGCACTGGCAAATATTAGAGGGATGCACATCTGTTTATGAACAGCCCACTGGTGGCAGTAAAAAAAAGTATAAACAATAAAATCTAAGTGTGTTAGACTGTACCCAGAAGAAAAGCCACCAATGAATGTGGGGGGTAGTTGACAATACCCAGAAAAGGAGAGATTGATACTAGGTGGGAGGATGTGGGTGACTACCTAATAGGCCGAAAATGTTGAAATCAGATATGAGCCACACCCAGATAGGGAGTATGATATGCACCTGGGAGATTAGTTAAGTGGACCTGGGATATGAGCCACAAACAGTAATGTCGCTCCAGTTATGCAAATAAACTTATTTCCTGCTTTTGACCATGGACAAGTCTCTTAAATAAATTTATAACTGTAATCAATTTTAATGCTGAGGGTTTCTGAAGCACTAAAGCCAAGCCAGAGGTCCATGGTGTTGCTTGTTCTTCTTTCACATCAGCTAAAGCATAAGATCCCGTGGAGTCTTCCTTTAATGGTGCTCCATACCTCTCATAGAAAGCAAGAGTAGGTGATCTTTTTAATAAGAAAAATCAGACAAATCATACAGAAATATCAGAAAAAAATAAGGAAAGAAACAAAAACCAGTAGAACCTCTCAAAGAAAGAGAAAGAGACTTGCTCACGCCACGACACATTATCCTGTCAGAATCATACCTGAAATAAAGAAGTAAAAACAGAGGTTGAAACAAACTTATTCAGCCTCTAGCCAGCAAATAAAGAAATAAAAAATAGAAAAGAAAATAAGAAAAAATAATGTATCCACCGACATAAAAAAGAGATATACCAAATCCAGGGAGCATCATAACCAAATTATTGTATCCCAACAGGCGAGATGGTAAAGTCCCAAGTTCTGTAGTTCTGACAACGTGTAGTATGGACTCATTCATGGTAGTGACTGAAACATACAGTATGTGAACTGTAACTGTTACAACACATATTGACACCTTGCCTACCAGGTAAAATTTAAGACAGGCAAACATAACTGTCAAGGTGCTTATATCGTATCACTTCCAATGTGATGGATAATCACACAAGACCAGGTTACCATACGTGAGCTTTTGCAACCAAGGCAACTGCCATCTATTAGCCAAAACAGGTAGTCAGGCTGAGACGCCGAGCTGTTAACATCTGTAGTTCAAGTCTGCCCCGATTCACCAAAGCATCCTGTTTAGTAAGCAATTCTACTTTGCTTGATAGCGAACAGTGAGATCATTTTTCTGTGTGCTTTCAACTGTACAAAACATTTTCTTTTTATCTCTGCAGAAAGCTCCCCATAGTCAAAAGCCTGTTTACAATCACATTTGTACTGGAGTAACCTGTGCGCTCGGCTTGCTCCAGTGCAAATGTGACTGTGTAGACATGTACCCGATCGGGGTAAGCCGCTTGCTAAGACGCTCCCAGATTCTCTGGCAAGCTGGGGACGCCAAGAGGAGTGAGCGGCTTACAGTGGCTTAGGTGGCAGTGTGGATTGCCTGCGCTGCAGCAACCCATCCATCAGCCAGCAGATGTCCGGCTCTCCCACGATGCATGACCCCTTACCAGCACAGACTGCAGCGGTGCAGAGGGGCCGTGCAGACAAGACAGACCACAGGTGGCAAGTAGTTGGAAACACGCTGTTGCGGTTTTGAATTTGCAGCGCTACTGCCATGTAAACACAGCTTTAGTGTAGTATCCTATATTATAGGTGTAAATATACTGAAGTATTACATACTAGTTATATACTTAATGTTTCTGTGACTGAGTTTTTTGAGCTACAGATAACTGGGTTATGACTGTCTAAAACTGTGTTCAATCTCTGAAGAAAAGGCTAGTTACCATGTTTTGTTCCTAAAGCAAAGTGATTCTTGGCTGTGCAGTAGTTGTGCATCGCTTGCCCTTATGGTGGAGCACTGTAATGTGTGAACAGTGGTTCTGGTGGGGTTCAGACCTAGAGATACTCCGAGTGAGGCTATAGCCCAGCGGTGACTCTTCCAGGCATCTGAATGGTTGAGAAAGCTGGTAACAGTCACAGGTGGAGTCTGGGAGAGACCAGTCTGTCACAGTCCCTATAAATCAAATACTGTAAATAGGTAGAGTGCTGTTTGTTTTTACTATAATGGGAAAAAGGTTTTTAATGTCAGTTTTTGTGTTCCCCAAGAGAGGTTCATCACATATGCAGAGAACAAGTCTGCCTCTCTTGCAATAGCTGTTGCACTTTTGTAAGGATGGCATCAAAATTCAGTAAGTATTCAGTCTCCATACACTGTACCACTTGTGGCAAAGGAGTAGAAGCAGTACGTAAACTGCAATCCAGCAACAAATTGTCAGAGAATTTCACTGGGAGCTGAAATTTAGACGGAGTCAAGTGTGGGAACATAAAATAAATAGTCAATCCTAGAGGAAAGCTGGCTTCTAAAATAAGTGTTTCCTCCGCCAGGGTGCAGAGAGTGATAGGCATCAATTAAAGGGGAACTGTCAACCCCCACAGGCTTCAAAGTGCCCCTAGTTTAAAAAGCACATGTTATGATTGTTCACATTCTATAGAAACTGCTGATGCAGTTGGTTGGTTGATTCTAATTCTTTCTTTTTTAAAAAGTGAAAAACAGACTGCCCACCATACTGGTGTTATCACATAAAAACATGATCATTTACATTCCTTGATCAATCAATCAATCAATCAATCAAACTGCATCTTTCCTGAACTTAGTAACACCTCCAACACAATCTAGCCACTCATTGTGCAGTGGGAGTAGAGGAGGGTATTGCATCATGTGTAGCTGCACTGTTTGAGGGTGTTTTTTTTTTTTTTTTCTATTATGTTTTTATCTGGTGTTTTTGCCCATTTTCGTCTGCCCCTTCCCCAGTCACGTGCGCCTTGTTCTCAGGCACCCTCCCGGCTTGTCGCCCCCTCCCACCTGCACTGCCACGGATCTCCACCCGGTGGTAGTGGAACTACGGTAGGGGGGAAGCGACAACCACTCCAGGAGAGAAGAGCTGTTGTTAGGCTGCTCCATCCCACCCACCTCCCCGTGCTGGCCCCCCAAGGTCATTCCCGACCCAGATCGCCGGCGTGGTGCGAGGTGTGGCATCCAGCGTCTCAACCCTCAGTGCCACCAGGCCAGCTGTTTGGGGGGTGTTTCTAATGTTCAGGAAGTATGCAATAAGAAAAGATCCAGGATGTGAAACAAAACAAGGTTGGTTATAACTATACATTAGGATGTATTTCAGATCTATTATGCAAGGAGGCAAACAAAACAATCCGCAACATCAATGAATTTTAGAGAAGGTAAGCTAGCTTACAATGTTTTTAACTAGAAATAATTATGGTGCAAAAGAGGCTGACAGTGCCCTTTTAAGTCTGCAAAAGACACAATATTTCTTAAAGCAAAAACATCACACAATAATTTTTTTATGTTTGGAACCCTGAGCCTGACTATCCATGCCACAATTATTCCCCCACAATGACATGTCTAGCCATATAAAATAAGATCTAACTCTCTCAAAAAGTGCAATTCTAGCAGATTTGATCATGGGGCGGCATAGGTATAAAGAAATTTTGAGGAACAGTATGTGAAATTTAGTAATAAAGCTCTTTCAGGACAGATATCCACTAGTCTAGTTATGGAAAATGTGGTACCTTTAAACAAAATCCCTAAGCCCATCAGCCCTATACTCCCCAAAGGACCAATAGGAAGGACTTTAGACCCAATTCTCTGTTACCCGAGTGTGACAGGGTTGGTTTGGCCCTGTCCCATTTGTGTTGTGTACAGTGTTTGAGGCAAGGATTCTGCCTACTGTCTCTGTCTTTCTACTGGACTGCACAGTCAGCTCTTGTCTTTGCTTGCTGTTCTTTCCTTTTTCCTGTCTCTACCTTGCTTATATATATTTATAAAAAAATATGTATGAAACTGAGTAAGTATGATTTGTAAACTAGATGTAATTATTACCGTTGAAATGATTACAGAAACAGCTCTTTGAGTTTATTAGCAAAGTGTATCAGAGTGTGACCTTTGAGCAGCCTGGTGCAATCTGTCAGAAAACGAGGCCAGCTAGTAGCCAGGTCACAATGCTCTGGAAGCTAGGATCTGACAAGGTTCTGAAGTTCTGGGTCACAATGCTCTGGCGGAAGCTAGAATCTGACAAGGTTCTGAAATTCTGGGTCACAGTGCTCTGGTGGAAGCTAGAAGCTGACAAGGTTCTGAAGTTTTGTGTGAAAAGAGGAGAGGAGAGGAAGTGTCTTCAGGGGGATTTAAAAAACCAGATGCAACAGACAGCTGGTTGACTGTAGACTTCAGCTCTGAACTCAGAAATGAGACTTTGTTTTTGGACTGCCTATGCCAAAAACCAGTCTGTACATTCCTTTTTGTTTTTATTTTTTGTTAATAACAATAAAACACTACTTGTAGATTTTACATTTTATTCTGGACTGTTTATGCTTTCTGACCCAAGCCTCAGCGACACTGAGAAACATCAAAAAGGGATGAAAAACGTGTCTCCTGTAAAAAAATGGTATCAAACCAAGAGTTAGAGAAGAAGGAAAATGCAGCCTCTTTTTTTTTATTCTTAATGCAAGTATTTATTTATTTATTTGTTTTTTGTTTACCGGGTAAGTACACTAGACAACAATGTTGCCTATATTCAGGCACAACCTGGAAGAGTACAGACAGGGGAGACCAGACTCAACATTAAAGAGTATTTCATGACGCAGCATGAGGTGAGAACAAACATTTGAGCAGTATACAGCCAGGTACAGGCATTGCTAAAATTGTTCACAAAGCAGGAGAAAACATTGATGTCCTAGTACACATAGGGACTAATGATCTCGCCAGCCGGTCAGTTGTGGAGACCAAGGAACACCTGACTAGGCTGGGTGACAAACTATCATCTATTTTGTCCGGCATCTCCTTCTCGGAGATCCTGCCAGTCTGGGAGAGGGGAGCAGATGGACGGAAGGTCAGAGAAGGGAGATAGGGAGCTAAACACGTGGCTCAAGGGCTGGTGCCAGGAAAAGGACACAGATTTGTAGGAACTGGCAACAGTTCTGGGAGCGAAGTTCTAAATTTGATGGACTGCATCTGACTAAAGAGGGAGTCAGTGCATTGGGAAGAAGTTTGACGCCTTTGCAGAATATTTAAACTAGCAAATGGGGAGAGGGCAGCATCCCATACGTCGAATGGGAAAGAACACCTCCCCTCAGCTAGTGGTCAAACAGGAATCTACATGTTTGGTTGCTCATTTGCATCACCAGGTAAGAAAAAGGTTTGTCTCCCACACGACGCACAAAGGTAATGCCAAACTTCACCCAACAACTAACACACCAAAATCTGGCCAATGGAAAATCATGTACATAATGCTAACAGCCTGGGAAATAAGATCCCAGACCTGCAGGCAATAATGTCAGAGGCTAAACTGGACATAGTAGCAATTAGTGAGACGTGGTTTACCAGCAACCACACTTGGGAGACTTGAGTACCTGGCTATGTATTGTTCAGAAGAGACCGAGGTGCAAAAAGGGGAGGAGGCCCTGTATGTTAATGAAAATATCAAAGCTACAGAAATTCAGAATACACATAAGGAGCCAGAAGAACTGTGGGTCACCCTGGAAACAGGAAATGGGACAGCCATAAGAACTGGGGTTGTCTACAGGCCCCCAGACCAGAGGGAGGACATAGACACATTACTGTTAGAAGATATACAAAACATGACAGCTAAAGGGAGGTTCTGATAATGGGAGACTTCAACATGCCAGATACAGATTGGTCAATACCAGCAGGAACATCTGCCAGAACTAGACTCATAGTGGATTCCTGCAGGGAGGGCCTCAAACAACTGGTACAGCAACCCACAAGAGACAAGGCTATCCTAGATCTAGTACTGACTAACAAAGAAGGGATCACAGATCTCCAGGTAGAAGGTCACCTGGGGCCAGTGACCATCACATGGTATGGTTCAATTTGGCTACTACATCTAAATCATCCCATTCCAAGGCAAAATATGGGACTTCAGAGGAGCTGACTTTGATAAGATGGCCAACAGAGTTAAGCTAGCCCTGGCAAAAGAACACAGGTGAGGGGTACAGGCAAAGTGGGCAAGCATTAAGGATGCAATACTTGAAGCAACATCCCATTGTGTTAGACAGAAAAGGAAGTGCAAAAGAAGAAGGAAACCACTTTGGTTCTCAAATACAGTAGCAGAAAAGGTCAGAGCCAAAAGGCTGGCCTTCAGGAAATATAAGGAACACAGGGATGAAGATAGGGAGGCATATCAAACTGCCCTAAGGGAAGCAAGTAAGGCAGTAAGGCAGGCAAAGTCCCAAACTGAGGAAACACTAGCACGTAACAGTAAAAGAAGGTGACAAGACTTTCTATAGATACATTAGTGAAAGGAGAAAGTCCAGGGGGTATTGCTAAGCTTAATGGAGAAAAGGGAGCATGTGAGGAGGAGGACCCTGTAAAGGCATCTATCCTAAATAGATACTTTGCTCAGTATTTACTGAAGAGAAGGTAGGCAGGGCCCACAGCTCAGCATCATGGACACAGGGGAGGGAGGTGAGCACTACTCCTTCACAAAAGAAAGGGTCCTACAAGAGCTTGCTAAGCTCAGGTGATAAGGCAATGGGACCTGATGGCATACATCCCAGGGTACTTAAGGAGCTAAAGGAGGAACTAGCAGAGCCATTAGCAGAATTGTTTAGTGAGTCTCTGAGCACAGGAGAGGTCCCAGAAGACTGGAGAAGGGCTCATGTGATCCTGCTCCACAAGAGTGGTAGCAGGGAGGAGGCGGGGAACTACAGACCGGTCAGTCTTACCTCAGTAGTGGGCAAGATTATGGAGGCACTCCTTAAGGAAAGGATAGTGCAACACCTGGAATCCATAGGGGCACAGGATCCAAGACAGCATGGGTTTACAAAAGGAAGGTCCTGTCAAACTAATCTCATAGATTTCTTTGACTGGGTAACCAGAGTGGTGGACCAAGGGGGAGCAGTTGATGTCGCCTACCTTGACTTCAGCAAAGCTTTTGACACTGTTCCACATAGAAGATTGATAAATAAGCTGGGTAGACTCGGGGTGGGTCAGAAGTTGGTCAACTGGGTGGCAAACTGGTTGACGGGCAGAAAACAGAGAGGGTGGTAAATGGTATACAGTCAGAAGAGATGCAAGTCACAAGTGGGGTACCTCAGGATCAGTCCTGGGGCCAGTCCTCTTCAACATCTTCATTAGTGACCTTGCAGATGGACTAGAGGGTAAGGCTTGTCTGTTTGCAGATGACACCAAGATCTGCAACAGAGTAGATGATCCAGATGGGGTGGGCAGAATGAGAAGAGATCTGGATAAACTAGCAGAATGGTCAGAAGAGTGGCAACTGGGATTTAATGCAAAGAAGTGCAAAATCATGCACATAGGGAAGAGAAACCCTGAAGCCACCTATAGGCTGGGAGGAGTTGCTAGCAGTCACAAAGGAAGAAAGAGACTTGGGCATCATCATCACTGATGACCTAAAATCATCCAAGCAGACCTCTAAAGCAGTAGGTAAGGCTAGGGGGGTGTTAGGGTGTATTAGTAGGGGTATCACAAGTCGTAAGAGGGAGGTAATAATCCCTCTGTACAAGACACTGGTTAGGCCCCATCTGGAGTACTGCGTGCAGCATTGGAGGCCACACCTTCACAAGGACATTAACCAAATTGAGGCAGTCCAGAGAAGGGCAACCAAAATGGTGCAGGGACTGCATCAGAAGACATATGAGGACAGATTAACGGAGCTCAATATGTATACCCTTGAGCAAAGGAGGGAGAGAGGTGATATGATCGAGGCATTCAAACACCTTAAGGGCATAAACAAGGTGAAAGAGTCTAACATGTTTAAATATAAGAAAAATAGCAGGACAAGAGGACACAGCATGAGATTAGAGGGAGGCCGATTAAGGGGGAATGTGAGGAAATTCTTTTTCACAGAAAGGGTGGTGGATGCATAGAATGGCTTACCACAAGAAGTGGTGGCTATGAATACAGTGCAGGGCTTCAAACAGGCATGGGATAGGCATAAGGGAGCAATACAAATGACTATGAATAGATAGGCCACTGACAGAGCAAAGGCCGATGGCACATTTATAAGGTAGAAAAAGAAATGGGCAGACTGGATGGGCCTTGCGGTCCTTATCTGCCGTCAACTTCTATGTTTCTATGTTTCTATTATCAGTAACGACAAAGAGAAACAGATAACATTACATTAATTATTTTCATCTGATGATACATCAAAGACTAAATTGAAACGACAAACAGCAAACAAAACTTAAATGAAGTAGCATTATAACAATAGGATTTCTGCTGGATGTGGGAAACTTTCAGATTTTGGAGACCAGCAGGAAATCAGTAAGTGCCATAGGGAGGAGAAAATGCTAGGAGAGAGGCTCAAGTTACAGCACAAGAGCAGCATTCAGATTCTAATAGGTGTGCCCGAAGACTCAGTTTAAAGGCCTTGTGGGATTTGGAGAGTTTGATGTGGGAGGGAATGGAGTTCCAGAAGCAAGGGGCAGATATGGCAAAGGATCGTTCTCCTTTTTGTGTGAGATATCTGGGAATTTCAAGTTGGGTTTGAGCAGATGCCCTGAGGAGGTATGCTTGGGAGGGCTGAGTTAATAGTTCAGCAAGGTATTTAGGGGACCCCGTTCTGATCATATTATCAATTGTACAGCCTGCAGAATAGTGTCTGAGCGAGTCTGGGGAGAGACAATTTAGTTTTGAGTAGAGCAGGTAATGATGGGTAAGTCTGTGAGCGGAGAGAGCAAATCTGCATATACTGTTATAGCAGGTGCTCCATTTCTGGAGCGCTCCTTTGCTAGCTTTAAGGTAAACCTGAGAGCAATACGTTAGAGCAGGGAGGAGAAATCCTTGTGCAATAGCAAGCCGGGCAGCATCATTGAGGGAGGACCTAATTTTAAAGGCAAGACCAAGTTTTGAGTAAACTGTCTTACATGTAGCCGCAATGTGGAGGTTAAAGTCAAGAGATGGGTCGAGAGTGACTCAGATACCTGAAGGAGGTAACGAATTCAAGAGGGAGTCATCTAGAGAATGTATCAATAAGTCTGGAGTAAGAGATCTGATTCTTGACGGGGCCAGAAAGCATAGTTACAGTTTTCTTAGCATTCATTAGGAGCCTGTTCTGTAGTAACCACTCCTGCAAGCAGTTGAAGTCTGTTTGAAGATGTGCTCTTACTGATAAGGGATCTTTACCACTGGAGAGAAGCACCATGTCATCGGCATAAAGGATTAACGAGGAGGAGCAGGGAAGGGAGGGCAAGTTGTTAATGAAAAGGGAGAAAAGTAGTGGGCCAAGAATAGATCCTTGGGGGACTCCAACAGAGGTAGGGGAAAGATTTGAGACGGTTGATTCAATTTGGACAAATTGCAACCTCCCTGAGAGGTAGCTATCGAACCAGGAGATGGACGACAGGTCAAAGCCAAGGCGGGACAGTTTGGAAAGGAGCAGAGAGTGATTCACAAGGTCAAATGCCTTTGTGAGATTGATAAATATAGCCCCAGTGAGCAGGCTCTTATCCATCACTGTAAGGACTGCATTTGTCAGCTGAAGTAGAGCAGTTGTGGTGCTGTGTCCTGTTCGGAATCCGTGCTGGGTAGGGGATATAAGGTTGTTAAGGTGCAGGTAATTTGTGACCCGAGTAGCGATGGCCTTCTCGAGAAGTTTATTTAGGGTAGAGAGAATGGCAATTGGTCTATAGTTTGACATATTTTTGGTATCCCCTTTTTTGTGAACAGGGACAACGCGAGCGGTTTTCCACAATGTTGGTACCGTTTGGGTTATTATGGAAAGATTAAAGATTCTTGCAATAGGAACAGCAAGGGCAGGGGCTGCCTGCTTCAAGAAGCTTGGCAGTAGCCCATCCGGGCCAGCAGATCCATAGGTGGATACTGATTTGAGGAGATGCAGCACTTCGGTGGAGGAGACTAATGTGAGACGAAAAGGGGTTTCATGCGAAAGTTGCACCTCAGGAGGAGGTGAAAGAGGTTGGTTGAATTTCTCAGTGTATTCGGAGAGATCCGAGAATTGTGCATTAAGAGCATTAGCAATAGTAGGTAACTTGTTACAGTTTGCGTCATTCAGTGTCATGTCGGTAATGGCCGTCTTGGGCCTTTGCCCAATGAATTTTTGATGTGGTTCCAAAAACCCCTGGTATTACCCGCTGAAGATTGGAGAAGCTTAAGGCAGTAGCTCCTTTTAGCCTTCCGAATATCTTTTTTGCAGGCATTTCTCAGTTGTTTATAGTTAACCCAGTCTTCTGATTGTTGGGACTTCTTTGCCAAGGTCCAGGCCTTGTCTCTTTTTATCATGGCTTGAAGGAGGTCTTTTTTAAGCCATTTATTAGGGGAGCCCCTAAGACACCTTTTTTTCAGAGGGATGTGCAGATCCTGAAGGGCCAGAAGCTGAGACATCAGGTATTCAAGTGCTGTGTTTACATCATCAGTGTGATAGATGGGAGACCAGTCTATATTATTAATATCCTCGAGAAGTGCAGTTCGGTTTAGTTTGGCAAAATCCCGAAATTGAATGATTACGAGAAGACATTTCCAAACTGGGCACAGAAAGATGTTAGAAAAACAAGGATCATTAGACAAATGATAGCAAAGAAAACGACACCTTGTTAGGAAGAAGTAGATCTTCTTTTTCTTGGTTTTCTGTTAGGCTTATTGCTATCCTCTTCAGTCTCAGAGGGAGTTGATAGAGGATACATCAGAATCCATAAACCAGTCAACCCAATCCTTCTGCTCCTGCAAGATCTCATATCTGTTGCAAAGAACTGAGGAAGGCATTGCTTCTTTACAGTAAATCTAGTGATCCTCCAATGGACCACTATCATACCTTCGGGTGGAGGAGGCACAGATGCTTACGGTGCCAATGGTCCAGCAGACACAGGAATGGATGACTGGACCACATCAGCAGATTTCTGAGGAGAAGGATCCATAGGGACCTGCTCTGAGGCAAGCTGAGAGTCTTTCCTCGATGTTTATTTATTTGTGTAACCCCCCCTACCAATTTGGGGTTTACTATAATGCCTTCCTGGGCCCCTAATGCGCACTGTCAGGCTAGTGTACCGCCCTAGTGTGATTCTGTGTATTTGCGTGAGAGTGCCATATTAAGCCTTTGTGCCTGTCCCTTTAAGAGACTAGCTAATCTGTGTTTAGAAAATGGCCTGGGCTGGATCCAAGCGATTCAGGGCTTGTGGCTGGCCAGACAGTGCTCTGATTTGCTTCAATCTGCAGTCGCTACATGCGCAGAGAGAGCCTGTGTAGGAACTGTGCTTATTTACTGTTTATGTGCTGGTATATTACAGATAGAGGAGTTTGTCTAACCTGTTTTAATTGCAGATCATTCATCTGGATGGGAGCCACCATATTTGGTCTGGCACTTCCAGTAACTGGATCAATTAGACTCCAGGGGCCTAAAATGGATCTTGTCCCAGTGGGTCTTGTGAGAAGGAAAACTGCAGTTTTTGTAGTTTTACTGTTGGTGCCTAAACTGGCCTGGAGGGGAAGCCCAAACTGTGACTGACAGCTCCTTCGGCCAAATGAACCCTTGGATTTACCAGAGAAATGTCCAGTGTACTGAGAGATAGTGGATCAGTTAGAGTTGGAGGTTGAAGTGTGAACAGCTCATGCCTTTGAGCAGCTGCACCCAGAAGGAGCGTAGGGGAAATGGGAATCGGCGGGAAGAGGCCTAACTTGCCTCCTGCCACTTTTCCCTTGATTGAGAACTGCCTTTAGCAGAAGTCGGACTTGTCCGATTTTTTGCAATTTGGACCGAAGACTTGCTCCTGAAGCGATCGGCCCAGCTTGTGTGCGAAGATATACTTGGACTGGAAGGTTTGCTCAGTAAAGCTGCTGACTTGCAACCCACTAAATCTGAACTGTTTCCTGAAGTAGTTATTGCTTTAAATGTGCTGAATGTGTTTTGTGGGTCGAGACCTGTTTTCCCATGAAATAACCTGCTACGCCAGCTGGAGGCTTCACCAGCAGAAGATCACGAACTTTGCCAGACTGTTCATATTAAATTTATTGAAATCTTTCGCCAGGAAGGCACACTGAGCAACAAGTCACTTGTCTCCTGGTGTGACCTGGGGAGAAGGGGTACAACAGGAATGAGACATAAAACATTCAAGTTACAAGATCAACATTAGCATACAGTTGTAAGGCACGTGTTAAAAATAGTGTTACGCATAACAGGTAGAAAGAGTGCACAATAATAAGTAAACAAGTGCTTACGTGAAAGAAAAGGGTGAAAGGGCCTGGGCCTGCCACTTCCAGCCTACGCCGCTACTCTATCACCAGAGACTGTCACGGCGAGAGACCGGCTCGGGGATTCAGACCCTGCGCAACAACACGCAGGTTGCGGCTACCTGGAGGAAAGGCTGTGAAGAGGAGGTGTGTCATGTTGGCCCTGTTTCCCCAAGCTTTCCTGTTATCACCACGAGGTCTCCATATCGTCTGCCTTACAGCAGACTCCTAGTAGCAGGAGTACAAATCAGGGTAGCTCCCTGCAACAAAAGCTTAAATAATTTGTGGTACCATCTAACTGTCTTCATTTCTTAGGTTTACAAAGGACAGAGCTAACCAGCTCAGATTACAAATAATTTGGGTGTTTTGCATGTTAACTGCTTTTCCTTCCATCAGGGGCCCTAACATCAGCTGCAACACCGGCCACCCCAAGGCAACTCCTCTGGCTAGCCAAACTTACCATCCTGGGTACCCAGTGCTGTGTGACTATCAGGTTGGGACTAAGAGTGCATGCAATCATTGAACTAATTCAGATAGCTAATTATTTGTCTAGATTCACACCCCTTAAATAAACTTGATTGTCTTGTTTTACACTTAGCCTGGCTAGTGTACATATGTAATCCCTGAGCGGTGCCACCCCCTCAGTGTTACACCCCTGCCTACTACCTTGGACATAGGCTAAGGGGTTTGAGTTCGCTAGCTAATAACATTTTTTAAAACCTTTGCGCAGTGCCTCCACTCAGGGTGCTTTACGTGGGTGAGATAGTACTGGGTGTAGCCCCCTGAGCTGCTACACCACCCACAATTACCAGTTACCTTCCCCAGACATGCCCCAACATACAGCTCCCCACAGTTTAACATTTTGAATTAAAGGTTCTCTCTAATAATATGCTCACACAGGATTTCAAACAACAACAACAAGATATTTATTTCAGGGGAAATAAAGGAGCTAGGAAAGGGAAACAGGAGGAGTAGAGGTTATCTTACCATATTTACACATGTACAGAGATCATTTTGGATTTTGCTGGTGAACCCTCCAGCTGGGTGCCTACATATTAACAGGCAGACATAAATCACATTTTATCATTCGACTTAAGACATCCAGAGCCCTGGCTATCTAGCTGCTGGTAAATCAGATGTTAAACACAATTATTAATGTTACCCACACTGGTACCAGTCCCAGATACAGCAGAAACCCCGCAATCTCATACCATACTGGTTAAACAGATACCGCAGTCCAAGATGTTGCAGGCCTGATGGAGTTGCAGCTGGTCGAGGTGGCCAGCTATTAATTTGAGGATGGGGGCAATTTGTAACCAGATTTTTGTAAAGCAGCAAATTACTATTTACAACCACAGCAGGGATTGCCCTGCACTTTAGCAGACAAAGCAGGGATTGCCCTGCACTTGCAGACAAATCAGGGATTGCCCTGCACTCGCAGACTTCTGAACATTCCAGTACAAGCTATGTGGATCTTACATCCAGAACATTCAGCACAATATTTGAACGTCCCATCCAATGCAATGAGAGTGATGCTTCTGTCAAGCATCCTAAACGCAGTTTAAACACGGTCACATCCAGTACTTTATTTACCAAAAGGTATCCATCCAGAGTAAGTTGGCAACGACACTTTTATCAAGCATCCCATACTTTAGTCACAGGCAGTCTCATCCAGTACATTCTATATACCAAGAACATTATCCACAAGCGGAGTCCTATTCAGCACTTCTAGCCATTTAACACTTATACCAAGTGCTCTTAGACGAAATTCTGTGCAGATACAGGTACATTCTCTTTAAGGTATCTTAGACATTAATATGCTCTAGGGCCTTCTGTCTCATGAAGTGGCAAGCGCGTCTTGGCAGACAGCTCCACGATGGCAGGACTCTAACCCATAGCTACACATTTATATGATTCACTAAGCCCAGCATCTTGCTGCACCTGCAACTTAGCCATTTGGGCCACAGACAAGATGCATCCATTACTTGAACTAGGCAGTCTCTTATGGGGTTAGTAGCCCAGACTGATGACTTCAATACTTCACACTTAACAGCACACATTTCTTAATGGGGCATGGAGCCCCCAAGATGACTTGCTTCGCTTCTCCCTCGCACCTGGGGTACGTAGGTACTCACTCAGGTCCTCCATGGGTCTCATCCGCAATCAAAGGCATCCTGAAGTCTTCTTCAGCTCTCTCACCACTGAGGTACTTGGTCAGCGCTCTCACCTCTGCATGATGTCATCTGGTCAGTGCTCTCACTGCTGCTGGACATCTGATTCTTCGGTCCACATCTTTTCCTGACATAGGAGAGAAGGCTAGCTTCTGGAGGACAGTACTGGCAACCTCCAGACTAGCTGTTGCAGAAAGCCCAATTATTGTAACTAGTTAACTGTTAACTGAAGAAAATAACAAATGCCCTCTGAAGACTGAAAGGGCTTGAGTTAAGTGGCCCAGGCCTGATGGCATGGCTGGAGCCTGAGCCCCTTCCCCATGGGGGCTCCCAGCAAGCTGGAGCCTGCTCTCCTGCTCTCTCTCTCAGCTCTGCATCTCTGAATCTCCCTCTGAATCTCCAAACAAACTGGCAACATTGTCTCTTTATAGAGCTCCTAGCTCAACTCCTGATTGGTAGCAGGGATGGGGTGACGTCTCCAAGTTGCTGAAGGACCTGTCAATCAGAACACTCGAGGCACAATTGGGTTGTGGAATTTGCGCCTAAAATAATGTCCTTGTAAGTCCCCATAACCACTTGGATGCTTACCCATAAGATGCAGTGAATGTCCCATAAGTCCTGGCTATCTATTGCTGCAATTCCAATTGGCTGTACTGCTGGCAATGGCTGCTTGTAACATGGCAGTAAAGTTAAAGTCAAAATAGGGATGACTGATTGGCTGAAACGGATCACGTGGGGGAAATTGGAGCGGGGATTAATCCAGCACAACTGCCGTCCCCAACATGAAGTACCAGAGTGAGCCACAGAGCTACAAAAGCAGCACATAACAGAAGAGCACTGTGTCCGAGGTGAGAGGTACTTGTCTGTGCCAGCCACCGACGCAAATGCCCATGGGTCTCTGTGCGCATGACTGGGGGGTCATAGATAGAAATGTAGACTGGGAAATGCCAGGGAGCCGTAGTAAGAGAGAGGAGCAACGAGGGAGGCAGTCCGGCAGGGAACGCGCAGTGAGAGGGACCGCAAGTTTAATTGTGATCTGTGGTAAACCTGGAAATGTTTTCGGTGTCTGTGACAGGGAATATAAAGTAATGATTGTCAAAATGGACGGATGAGACCTATGGCAGCTGTAAGTCACTGAGAAAAGCAAGAAATCGTTAACAGAACGGCAGAGATGAAATAGGACACGTAGGGAGATCGGAGCAACGTGGTGAGTACAGAGACAGGGTCAGGAAATATGCAATTCAGAATGACGGCGATATACAGGAAGGCAGCAATTACCATGTGATGGACCTCCTACGGCGTGCACACAAATATTAGCCGCTCACATCTGCAAAAGTATCAGAAAAACACGTTGAGACATACTGTTTTAACAGTTATGTCAATTATGGTTTTGACAACATTAGTATATAAAAATGAGTCTCGCAAATGTTCCAAAAGTGCATAGAAGAAACGTAAGGACAGTAAACAGTCTTTGACTCTTTCTATTGTACCATGCACACTATGAAAATAAAAGTTACAGGAACTATAGCCTCGTAGAAGTCATGTTACAAGCGCATTAAGCCACTCCGAAGGTGGCATCTAATGCTATTAATGCATGGTTGGGCTGTTGTACGCCCTCAGCCTGCGGCCTCGGGCCACAACCCTCCCAACCATGCATTAATCCAGCATTAGATGCCACCTTCATAGTGGCTTAATGCTTACTTAACCCACTGTCCCTTACAGCAGATTAGATACAGTCCTGAATAATGTCCTGGTGCAGCCAGAAAGAAGTAATTATTTGCCCCACATGCCCCACAGTTCTATAGTTCAAAGGCTGTACTCACAGTTGCTGCACAGAGGAAAAACATGGCTCTTTTACTTTTCCTGTCGCTACTGCACTTATGCAAGTTCCCCTTGCAGCAGCTGACAGGCTGACACACAGAGTCCCAGATACTGGAACTGCCAGGGAAACAGTACTCATTTTAACTTTAAACACTTTTTCCTACATGCACAGTATATTCCCAACAAGCAGCAACAGTTCCGTTATGTAAAACATTTTAATTCTTTACTTTTTGGCTGGAGCTGAACATAGCTACCCTGGAGGCAGCCAGACACACTGTTATGCATTATTCAGATGACCGGGGCCCTGCACAGGCATACTCAAATGAGCCCCGGTCAGAACTCCTTTGGTTCCCATCTGAGCAGTCCCCCAGCAGGCTGTCCATGGTCACCGGGTCCCAAATAGGTGGAAGGGATCCCGAGACCCATGGCACAGTCCTCGAGGTGACCGCAAAACAAGCGACTCCACATCAAAGGCGCTTTGAGCGCCGCCAAAGCGACTCCCGCTGCCCTGGAGGCAGCGCTTTTGCAGTGGGAGCCCGTGGTCAGCAGTTTAAGTCCTGAGGGGCTGGATTTTCATTTGACTGCAAGCTGGGGCACACACGAGGGCAAACAGGACCTGGGAAGCCAGAAAAATTAGAGGCCAAGTCAGGAGAAGCCAGAGAGACAGTGGGAGAAGGACAGAACAAAACGGGTTAAGGCAAACCCAGACTGGCATTTCTAGGAACCCCCATTTGCAAGCGGGTTACACATATTATTAGTTGGATTACAGTATTAAGATTGCACTGCTGTATCACTAACTTTATTCTCCAGGGGTTCTCCATGGAAGCTGCTGCAAGTCCAGCCCTGGTGGTAAGTGTGAAGGGGGGTGAGCATATTATTACTGCTTCCTACTGATTGTGACTTTACTACTTTGTTACATACTAGGCCCCTAGGAGGGTTGGTGGGTGGTTATAGCTTCCCAGAGGGCTATACCAGAGCAGATAAGCAACCCCAATACCACTTTTCTGGGTGGAGGCACCTTGTTAGAGAACTCGGGCCCCCTAACCTGTGCTTAGCTATACAGGCAGGGGTAGTAGCCCTTAGAATAGCGTTGCCTAGGGGTTACATTAGCTTTTTGTAAAAGGGTAAGTGCACTAGCCAAAAATCCTACATATTTTCAGGCATGACCCAGGAGACTACAGTATACAAAATACAAAGTCACAATCAGGACATAGTAAAAAATACAGAGTTACAATCAGGACATAGTTAATGGCAGTCAAGCCCAATGCAATGATACATAGATACATAGACAGTGTCGGCAGATAAGGGCCTATGGCCCACCCAGTCTGCCCATTTGAGTTTGTAACTCCAGTTTATGTTTTCCTAGAACTCTGTTGCCCCTTACCCCTGACCTCCAGAATTCCTTTATGTCTATCCCATGCATTCTTAAATCCAGTGATTGTTTCAGCCCCCACCACTTCCTCTGGCAGGGTGTTCCACTTGTCCACCACCCGTTCTGTGTAGAAATTCTTCCTCACATTTCCTCTGAATTGACCTCTCTCCAACTTCATCCTATGCCCTCTAGTCCTGGAACATCTTTTTCGCTTAAAAATAGTGTATTCTTGCACCCTGTTCCTCCCTGTAAGATACTTGTATGTCTCTATCATGTCCCTCTCTCCTCCTCCTCCAGGGAGTACATATTCAATTCCTTCAACCTGTCCTCATAGGACTTGTGATGCAATCCATGTACCATCTTTGTTGCCCTCCTCTGAACCTTCTCTACCCTGTCTATGTCCTCATGTAGGTGAGGTCTCCAGAACTGTACACTGTACTCCAGGTGGGGCCTCACTAGTGTCTTGTATAGTGGAATCATGACCTCCCTTTTCCTGCTGGTGATGCCCCTGCCTATGCATCCCAGCATCCTATTGTTTTACCTGCTGCCTTGTCACACTTTTTTCCCTACCTTGAGGTCATCAGAGATGATAACCCCAAGATCCCTTTCCTGCTTGATGCATGCTATATCCTCACCCCAAAATGATATATTGTGCCAGGGTTTTTGTGCCCCATATGCATTATCTTGCACTTCTTTGCATTGAATTTCAACTGCCAAACCCCTGACCATTCTTCAAGTTTCTGCAGGTCCCTTCTCATTCTGTCTACACCCTCTGGTGTGTCTACTCTGTTACAGAGCTTTGTGTCATCAGCGAACAGTGAAATTCTGCCTTCTAGGTACTGCGCAATGTCACTGATGAAGATGTTGAATAGTACCGGTCCCAGCACTGATCCCTGTGGTACAGGAATAGCATCAGTTATCCACGCAGGGATATACAGAAGTAAGAAAAAGAACACAACTGGTACATTGGCACAGGCAGCAGTGTGGCCAGGCAAACAGGTCTGAATTAAATATTAGAGGAGAAACAGGCAAGAAATTAACATATAAGTGTGGAATGTTGAGCAGACATGACAGGATGGCAGGGAAGCAGAGAGCAGAGCCAAAAATTAAGAACATTCACAATTACCAAGTGCCTAAAGATGAGAGAACAGTGCATGCTTCAAGGAAAGATGTGAGGAAGAGGTCTTAATGTTGAGAGGTAGTGAATTCCAGAACTTAGGGGCAAAGTAGGAGAAAGCTTGTATAGTGCCCCAGAGTTGGTGGCACCGCAGAAAAATAAAGAATAGAAAAATGCTCAGCTATAGGTGCATTAATACAGTAAACAGAGGCCCAAGAAATGCCCAGTTTAAAATGCCAACACAAAACTCTGTACAAAGCCTGTCAAGAAATAGAGGATAGTGAACGGGCAACAATGAACAACAATACTGTTGTTCACTTTGAGAGGTTGTCATGACAACCAAGAAAACTTTGAGAGCGAAGCTCGAGAGATTTCTCGGTTGTCATGAAACCCCGAGAAGTTAAAACAGTAAATACAGTTAAATATTGCCGCCCATCCACTGTCTTTCACAGTGTATGGGCAACAGTAATTTAAAAACCGAGCTGCCGCTCTTTCAGACGCTATCTTGTGTAGCCACGCTTTCAGACTTCACCTACCAACCCCCTTCCCGCGAGGAACTGATCCTTGGCCACAGTACATCGCTTTGTAGAAGGCGATTTTATTTAAAAAAAAAAAAGAGGTCTTACTTTTCTAACCCTGTCCTACGATGTCAAATTTGATGCAAGCGATTACCGCCGTGGCTGATTCTCAGCTAACCGAGCAGGCGCAAAGACATTACCTCCTGTTGTACTATCGATGTGATGTACTCACAATGGTACAACAACAGCATGACATTACATCGATGGTACAACAAGATTGGTAAATGATAGATATTGAGGGAATACAACATTCTACCTTACACCATTAATGTAAATAGCTTAGAAATAATGCACAAAATGAGTCTTTTTGCCATGCTGCAGCTAATGGATCATTGAGCTGAGCTAGTGGAATGCTCACTGTGTGGAACCTGCCATGCATTCCAGAACCAGAATACAGAGTGCTGCAGTTTAAAACAATAATTTACTGTTAGAGAGAATGGTAGTGACTGTAGAGGAGTGAGGACACAGAAAGTGAGGAGGGATGAGAAGGGCTTGCCAGGAGGGCTGAAGCTCTCCCTGAGGGCTTTGCTGTGTGCCTCCTGCCTCTAGTCACTGAAGAAAATGTACCTGCAAGATTGTTCGGTCTGCGGTGCGAGTTTGAGCCGCTGCTGAATTCCGGAAATGTCCCGCTGTGTCCCCGGGAGTGCTTGGTGCCCCGTTTTATTATTTTTAATTTAAAAATCAAGCGTTCAGTTCCCCAGTGGTAGCGATCGCACTGCCACATCATGGTATGCTGTTCCAGGACCTCCGTGAGGTCCCCGGTCATCACTGTACCTGCCTGAAAGCTCCCTCCCTCTCCAGACCGCACCTCCCACCTCCTGTCTTCAGCTCCTGCTTCCCAGTGGTTGGGTGAGTCGGCGGCAGCACACTGCAACGTGCTGACCACCCTGAAAGAGGAAGAAAAGTGTATTTATTTATTTTAAAAAGTTTGCACCAGCCACAAAAAGAAACGGCCAGGCGCCGTGAAGGGATAGGCCAGAGGCTCCTGATTTAATTAAATCCAGCCTTCGGGGCATAGTGACACCCACAGGGGAGGGGTCAGCCACAGAAAGGCCTCAGGAGGGACCATACCTATTCACGAAGGGGGTGGGCCAGAGGCTTCTGATTTAATTATGTCTTCCGGTTGTAGCGACGCTCACAGGGGCGGGGACAGCAAAAGGAAAGCCTCAGGAAGGGCATGAATATTCACTAAGGAGGCGTGGTTGGGCAGTGCAGAGTGACAGTTTAGCCCAAGTCAGCCCAGCAATTTAAAAGGGCCCAGTCAGGGAGAGAGGCCCAGTGTATGTGAAGGGGCTGATTTCAGAGAGGCCCATATGTGAAGGGGCTGATTCCAGAGGAGCCCAGTGATTTAATAGGGCTTAGAACAGAAAAGCCCAGAGTGTTAAAGGGGCAATTCAGGCCCACAAGTGTATTTAAAGGGGTAAGGGTAGTTTATGACCCACAGGGCAAGTCAGGCCCACCAGTTCTTAAAGGGGGCAAGTTAGGCCCACCGCAGTGTTATGGGGCAAGTCAGGCCCACCAGTTCTTAAAGGGGAAAGTTAGGCCCACCGCTGTGTAAAGGGGCAAGTCAGGCCCACCAGTTCTTAAAGGGGCAAGTTAGGCCCAAACTAGTTACAGAGGGCAAGTCAGGCCCACCAGTTCTTAAAGGGGCAAGTTAGGCCCATGTCAGTTAAAGAGGGCAAGTCAGGCCCACCAGTTCTTAAAAGGGGCAAGTTAAGCCCACTGCCACATTGCTCTGCCATATAAAGGAGGGGCAAGCTAGGTCTACTGCTAGCCATTTAGATTCCCCAGGTGTTACAGGGGCCCAGCAGCATTAGTGACCCCAGATGTTTAAGGAGTCTAGCTAGCCATACAGAGTCGCAGTAACAGGAAGAACCTGATTTAGTCAGAGGGACCCCTGTTAGTAAGGTCCACCAGTGCTAGGGTTCTATCAGAAAAGTGAATTGCCTGTATATTTACTGTGATTTGAACATTAAGACTGAATAAGAAACCACTGCAACAAGAACTGAGACTTTATTTTGCATGCAACTATTGCTACCAGCAGTGAATGTGCCAGAAAGTATTGCTTTGTTGCCAGCTTTCCAAGTTGCAAGGGGTCTGAATCAGTCTTCCAGAGTTTTCTAGAATCTATTCACCATTGGTATCCATATCAGTCTTCTTCACTGTACTCCAGAAGTTGTCTCCAGTGCATCTTCGAAGCAGCCAGCAGCAGATCTTCAAGGAACCGTGCCGCAGTCGTTTGCAACGTCCTGTTTATTGTTTTCCGCTCTTCAAAGTTTCCCCAAAGTACAGCCTGGCCTGGTACAAAGGTACCATCCGTTTTCTTGTTTTGTCATCTGTACTGAAGTGCTATTCAGATATTCTGCCACAGTGTTTTGCATCATCGTCCTATTTCTTATTTTACGTAGTCCTTGGCTCGCCCGGCCTTGGCGCCCAGAACCCATTGATGCTTCAGATTCACAGACTTCCTTTCTTCAGAATCTTCGCTGTGTCGTGGCAGTCCAGAAGAGGACTTTGGGCCAGTTGGTCAACACTTTCTTCTTCTGCCTTGTGTCCCAGCAGTCCAGAAGAGGACTTTGCGCCGGTTGGTCAGCACTTTCTTCTTCTTCCTCATGTCCTGGCAGTCCAGAAGAGGACTTTGGGCCGGTTGGTCAGCATCTTCTTCTTTTTATCCCAGCAGTCAGGAAGAGGGCTGTGGCCGGGTTTGGTGTGTCTCAATTCCGGCGGCCCTCAGTGGGTTCTGAGCTGAGAGAATCGTTGCCTTGTTCTTAACAGGTCCGGCAAACCTAGGGAGGTGGGGTGTGGCCAAGAGACTCATGGCCTGTACAAAATCCTCTCTGCAGTCCCTTAGTTGTTAGCCCAGTGTTTCCCTTGTGTTTTATCCTGCAACCCACTTTCCACTCGACGACAAAGAAAGCTTATCCGTGCATGAAGATGACAGATGCCTGCACCTAACAGACTTTGAGAGTGTGGTACTGCTTGATGGTTGTACATTGAATGCTTGTTACATGGTATGATAAAGTAGTAAGTTATACTCTTGATACGTAGGCCTCTTAGTAGGGTATCTTAGAATGATCAGAATATTATTGAGTGGCCTTAAGCCGAAGTACTTATAGTGTGATAAAGTGGTATAAGCTCGCATTTGTTTGCAGGCCTTATAGAGAAGAATAATACAGAGTTTAGATATAGTTGTTGTGACGTAGAAAGCCAGCTCTGAGTGCTCAAGTGCTGTATTAATTTTTTTATTACACATAAAATATGTGATGGGAAACTCAGTTTGAGGAAACTACTGTCTTACTGGAACAGACACATCAAGAACCCCCCGGGATAAGTTCAAAGGACAGGAGGTATTTTAAACTGCAGAGATCTGGGGTGCAATTACCTTGTCAATGTGCTTTCATCCCAGGAATAAGATTAGCCATTCATAATGCCCTCAGGGAGATCCTTTGACTTGCATGATTACCAGGAAGGACTTGTGGGGAGGGACGTCGGAGAGAGGCCAGAATGGACATTGAAGAGGTTTGATGTCTGAGCCAGGGAGGACCCAGACGGATTTGGAAGGTCCAAAATACATTTCCCGGGGAACCCTTGAATTACATCAGAAAGACCTGAGGTGTAGATTCCAAGGTACAGACAGGATTAAAGAGGCCAATACACTTTTGCTTTGAATACAGTGACTTAGATCAAAGAAACTTTTGAGATGTATGTGTAGCAGAGCACACACCAGTTCTGACCAGTTAACCTGTGGAGAGAAAGTCAGTGAGGTCATCTCATATGGTTTTTTAAATATTTTATTTGGAGACCCTGCATTGTAAAATATAGAGTTTGATACACCAAGGCACAGTTAGTGACCTCATGAAAAGGCCGGCTCAGATGTGTGCTTAACTGCTGAGAGAACAAAGACAGACACGCACAAGAAAATATTTCTGACTGAGAGAAGACAGAGACCCTAAAAGTACTGAAAGAAAGTAAGCATTAGAATATACCAGTCTGAAGTTATAAATTGTAGGAACTGTACTTTTTTTACCTGTTTAAGGCTGTATGTGTTGGGATATATATATATGTTCTGTAATTACTGTTCTGTTTTGATATTTTTAAAGTAAAGATATTTTTTTACAAACGAAACTGCTGGAATGCCATGACATTTCTTTTTATTTTAAGTGGAGCTTTTAAAGGTTATAAGTACACTGTGTATGGGCTTATTGTATACCAAACTAGGAAATGGATAGAGTTCTCTAAAGTCTTGCGTAGAATTCCAAGGGTTCATTTGAAAGACCTGGTTGGGTGCCCATAGGCAAAGATATCTGGCCCCCCGAAGACAGAATTATCTGAGCCTGATAATTGGGTATGCTAACAAGAGGTAATCAGTTTGAATCCCTTCAGAGCTTGAAACTAAGGTGACTTGAACCCACAAAACAGACAAGAGGGTTACCTTGTCTGTTCACTGTACACAAATCATACGCTCAGAGGTTGGCACTTTGGGAGTAGAGGGTTGACTGGCTGAGCGAGTTTATGACAGTTGTATGTTAGATGTTATCCACAATGCTGTCCAAAATCCCTATTATGTTTGCTGTTGGTATTTTCTTGTACGACCATGTCCTCCTTCCCCTCCTGTCTAATAAACGTCTTTGCTTCATCCGACCTCTTTGTACAATTCCTGCCTCTCCTTGTTGGGTGATTGCATCAACCCACCCCCATTCAAACCTTAACTCATTCTATCTGATGCATTTTGGGTCAGGTTAAGCGATGGATGAGTCTGATGCCATATTGCGCTAATGGGTAAAATGGGTTAAGCGGACCCTCACCATCCCACCTGCTAAGGGTGTCATTGGTGCTGCTGGTAGTGTGACATAGGGTTGTCAGAACTAGTTCTAAAAAGATTCGAACCATGCTCGAACTCTGGTGTTCGAGTTCTAAATCAGAACTCGGACACCAAAGGGTTCGCATAAGGGTTCAGATCTTTTTTTTTTCATCCTGATGAGGAGGCAAGCAGCCGGGGGGGGGGCACTGTACTGCTGGTGTCAGCCGCCAGATCTAGCCAACAACAGCAACAGATCTCCGAAGAGTGAAGGGGGGGGGGTCTGCCTGCTTTGATGGTATCTGCTGCTTGGCAACCAGTTACAAGTAATGGTGGTGGAGGCGGGCTTATGGTCTCCTTCCCCTGTCTTTCCGTTTGCTGATTTCCTGCTGTGAGTGTACCTGCCTACCCACCACGATGATTGACGGCTGACAGCGGTTGCTGTATTTGGTGCCATTCACTAGGCATCTCATGGTGGCCTGTGGATGTGGGTGTACTGGGCATTTTGAGTGTTCAGGACCGCAATTTTTGTCAGGAGTCAAAGACAAACTGCCTTTAAATTGCGGTTGTTTCTGGAATTGCTGTAGTCTGGCGGGAGTCATGTGGACTGGACCTACCCAGCCAGCGCTCGTACCCTTGCATATTGCTGAAGGAGAGAGAGGAGCAGAGGACCTGTCACCCACCTGTGAAGTTGAGCCAGCAGCCGTCACCGCGACTCATTGGAGCAGCAGGAGAGGGAGCAGGAGCCACATCGCACTGGGCCTCAGTTCAGCAGCAGCAATCAGTTCAATCAAGTGGGTTCTGTTTGGGCCTTGGGGTGTTTGGGGTTGGGGAGGAGGGGCCACAGCAATGAGTGCTGCGCAGTAGGGTAGAAGACAGTGATGTGGATGCAGCAGTACGCAAGCAGCAGGCATACAATTAATCAGTTGTAAGGAAATTGCTTTGGATGAAGCAGAACTACACCCTGCAGTGCAGTAAAAGGCTTCAGGCAACGTGCAGAAGTGTACTAAATTATAGGTGCATGGGAACTAAGTGGGGGCAGGAGTAGGGGCACTGGAGGTTCAGGATGGCATTGTAGGAGAGGTACAGAGAAGGGATATGACAGACAAGGTGATGGGGTTGGTATAGTGATGTTTATATTGACCCTAGTGTCAAGTGTCTGGTATATTTTGTGTACTCTAGATCAAGTCATTCCTGGAGAAAGGTTATGCTCTTGTTACTGGGTTTTTGCAAGGAGCAACTAAGAAGGTGGAGGACTAGTCAGGGGGAACAAGAAATAGCTACTGTAAATACATTTCCATTTGATTCACAGAACTAGTACAAGGCATGGATGATGGCAGTGTTGTTCACCAGTGTACTGTACCCCAACCCTATAATGGAGTGGCTCCCAGCTAGTGAAAGGAGGAAGTTCAGACTCATCCCTTATTCAGTTTTTGATTTTGTGAGACACTGGCAGCTGTCATGCCATGTGTTTTGTGTTTAGGTGGCATGAACACCTTCCCTCTGTGAACTGGACTGAAACTTCATGGCTCATTTTATTTTGCACCCCAAACAGCCATTGGAACGTATGTTAGTCACTACTGAACAGGGCAAAATTCCAACCTGTGCCCTAGAAGTGAAGGGGTCTGTAAGTAACTCAAAAACTCCTCCAGCCCCTAATGGTGACTGTTATTTATTCTGCTTTTCTGCTGTTGAACCTGACAGAGTGGTTAATAACCATTCAGTTGAAATACAAACACTCCCCCAGTTCAGTGTTTACTGAAGTTAACATCTACGAGACAGCATAGTACATATTTATTTAAATCGGTGGCCCATCTGTCAGGTTTTGAAGTTGGAATCAGTCATATAAATTTGGATTACTAGCTTAACTGGATCTTAAAGGGAAACACTGGAAAACGCGCAGCTTTACCCAGGCACTACAAACATTCCTGATTAGTGCTTTCAGACAGTAACATTTTTTTTTAAATTCTTGTAATCGCTTGTTTAGTGATTTAACAGTGGCTTTCAACTTTCACTTTCTATTGCTGGCAGCCACCATTTCATGAGCTCACCTTATGCTAATATGACCTGTCAACCAGCAGAGGTCAAACAGGCATATTAACATACAGTGAGCTCAGGAGGCTCACTGCTCCTCATGAAATGTCTGCTGCCAGCAACAGAAAGTGGAAGTTCTTGGTAACGGTTCTAAATAATTTAAGAAAGTTGTTACTGTCTGAAAGCACTAATTGAGAGTTTCTGTAGTGTCTGATGAAAGCTGTGTCTTTTCCATAGTTTTCCTTTAATTTTTCTCTGCATTAAGTGCTAGTGATGCCTGTGGGATAATTTTCAAAACCATAATATTAAGACACAGTTCAGTCATGCCATATGTTTTTTTTATTAATGAATTTGTTTCTTGTGAAAGGTAACAAACTTACAGCAATGGAGTGTGCAACCTTATGTAAAAAAAAAAAAAAAACATTTTATGATCACATTCTGAAGATGGTGCTGATGTGATAATTTACTTATAATAAAAAAAAAAAAAATCTGTGTGTTATGGCTTGTGCGACTCCGTCTCCTACGTGACATACTGGCCATCATCCATCTGTGTGCCGCCCTGAAAGTTGTTCTGTACCGTGTGTGTGTGTGTGTGTGTGTGTGTGTGTGTGTGACTCCTATGTGGTGCACTGGCCATCATCCTGCTGTTTACACTTTGACTGCTGCACTGTACCCAATATATTAAAGTCACACATGATCATTTCTCTCTCCCCTTGTATTTAACATATTTCTTTTTGTCCTCATTTTCAGGTGTTACTGTTATCTTCATTATTGGCAGCATGTGCTCAATTTCACATTTATTTCAGTATTATATTCATTATTGGCAGCACAATTAAAAAAATAGGGTCCGAGTTCTAAAAAAGATTAGAACCCTAGAACTTTTTACAAAGTTCTAGACTTAAACTAGAACCCATAACTTCAGAAGGTTCTGACAACCCTAGTGTGACAGTTCCCTTCACCACGCAGAACGAAGAAACCCCAGATCCATCAGCAGAGCGCGGACTACCAGGTCAGTGACCATCACACTTGCTCACCCATTTTAGTGGAGCAGGGCAGAACACAGAGAAAGGGAGAAGTAGAGAACCTTAAGGGGCGGGAGTGAAGGACGGGGGTAAGCATAGCACCCAGGGTGTTGGGGCAGGGTGGTCTGGTTAGACAGTCAATAAAGCATCCCAGAGCACAGGAACGAAGGGCATTAGGGGGCAGCCACTGCAAGGCAGAGTAGAGCATAACAGCTGGGGGGAATCAAACCTGATGAGAGTACAGAGGGCAATGTCACTCACATCAGTGTCAAATTTAATGGTGTGGCCAAAGATGTGCAGTAGGTGAAACTTCTCTTTCAGCCGGTCTAGAGGAGCCAGAAGTAGTGGTAGTACTAGAAGTCTGAGCTTTCCAAACCAGATGTTTCTGATCAAACGCATCATCTCCAATGCCACTGAGTTGATTAGAATAATGAAATTCCATTTTCAAAACTTAAAATTCCAGGAATTGCACCAATGATCATTGGTCTAATTTCTGAGTTTTACTGGGATTCTACTGTCATTCTTTTAGTAGGTGTATAAATAATCAGAATAAATGAAGACTTAATATACAGAGCATTAAATGAAGCAAATTGAAAATGGTGCAGCAAGCACTTATAAGAAAAAATACAAGTTCTGTAGATTTCCTAATCTGGTGTAAAATGCCAAATTCCATGTAACTCTGGGGCTCCATCTATACATCCCTATATCAGCAGCAGTAAGCAACACCATTAATTAAAGTGTGTGTGTGTGTGTATGTGCGTGGTTAATCACTGCCCATACCTGTCAACCTTTTGTCACTGAAATGTGGACATCTCAAAATGCTGAACAGTGTGTTGAGGAACACTGGCCCTTATCATACCTCTTAACCTCCTGCCTCATAAATCAGGGGCAAGGCTTAACAAGCATTTGTCAATGCCGAATGTTGTCTTGCTGGCATTGGTAGTGCAGGCGTTAGAGATGCATAATAGGAATGGCAGTGAAGTATTGAACTGACGCCAACCCCACTTCCACCCTGCAGAGACTGACAGGTGTTGGGGCGTGCCTTTGGGTCATCAGCTATAACGTTCATGCAATTTTACCTCACCCTACCCTGTAGACACTGACAAGTGTCGTGGTGTGCTTTGGGCCTTATACTTACTCCATTCCATAAGAAAATATGCTGAAATGGGTGCAGTATAGGAGAATGGGGTGAACTTTAGGGCCGAACACTCCAAGGCACACCTCAATGCCTGTCAGTGGCTGCAGGGTGGGGGTAGAATGGCATGATCATTACAGCCAATGATCCCAAGTCACACCCCTGATGCTTGTCAGTCTCTAAAGGGTGGGATGTTACAGCTGGAAACCCTAATGCTGTAGGCGTTTGTTGGTATTTTCACTCCAAATTTTCAACATGGGCTTTTTGTGACCCCAGCTCATGAAGAGCGACACTATCAGTTTGTTAGCCAAAAGGTGGTTTTGCACAGCGACTATGCCATTTGGCGACACAGGCATGAAAACACATTTTGGGCAGGATGTGAAAAATGACAAGTGTATTGTTCATGAGAAGGCGCAAAAAAATGGCAACGCTGAAAATCTGGAGTGAAAATATGAAAAATTGGTGAAGTCACGAGCAAGCATAGAAACTGCACAACACACGTCCGTAACCCAATTATTTTTGTTTTTTTTTTAACCATATTTTCAACATAGGCATTTTAGGACCTCCCCTCATGAACAGTGGCACTATGATTTTGTTAATCTGTCCCAAAAGTTGATTTCCCACAGCAACCACGCCATTGTGCGCCACAGATACGAAAACACATTTTGGGCAGGATGCAAAAAAATGACAGCTATACTGTTCATAAGGAGATGTGAAAAAATGCCAGTGTTGAAAATCTGGCATGAAAATATTGCAAATTTGCGAAGTTACAAGGGTGTGTGGAAACTGTGCAACGACGCTTGTAACACAGTCATTTTATGGACTTTCGTCACCAAATTTTCAACATAGGCATTTTAGGACCTCGGCTCATGAACAGTGTCACCGTCATTTTCTCAAACTGTTCTGAAAACTGATTTTGCACAGCGACCGCACTATTCTGTGCCGGACGTGCAAAAACACATTTCAGCCAGGATATGTAAAATGACAGCTGTACTGTTCATAAGGAGGTGTGGAAAATGTCAGTTTTGAAACTCTGGAGTGAAAATATTACAAATTCATGAAGTTACGAGCATGCATGGAAACTGCGCAACGCACACTCGTTAAACAGCCATTTTTTGATTTTTTTCACCAAATTTGCAACATAGGCTTTTTGAGAGCCCCCCTCATGAACAGTGGCACTGCTGTTTCGTTAATTGGTACCGAAAGGTGACTGTGAAATCACCTTTCGGGACCGAATAACGCCATGACAGTGACTGAATTCATGAGGAGGGGTCCCAATAACCCCATGTTGAAAATTTGGTGCCAAAATTCCCCAAAATGCCCGAGATGTGCACCAAAGTTGAAAAAACCCTATTTATGCCATTATACAGCTTACCAGCATTTCTTCAGTTCGCGGTCGGCTTTGAAGAATGCAGATGTGTTCCCGGTCCACCTAAGATCATCGCGCTGTGCTCCAGAGGTAAGTATGGGGTGTGGGGAGGCAGGGTACGCAGAAGGTGGGTGCGGCTTGGGGGCGGGGCCATCGGAGTAGACGAGGGACCGTTTTCTGCTTTGCAGGTTTAAAAAAACATAAAAACATTGCGGGACGGTTTTTCTTTTACAGGGGCATTTGGCACGCTGGGGTGGGCTCCCAGCGTGCCACCTGAGTGTTTTGTTTGGGAGGGGGGTCTGTAGCTGATGGGGATTGGGCACCCCCATTGGCACACACAACAAATGGGGGACATTATGCCAATGGGGAGTGGGCTCCCGCCTGTCAAATTAAACTGGGAAGGGGGGACATGATACAGAGGGGGATTGGGCACCCCTCGGCACACACTTTAAATGGGAGGGGGGTTGCATTATGCTGACGGGGAGTGGGCTCCCCTGTCGGCAAATGAAGTGGGTCGGGGCACTCTGCGGCAGCATGCCGCCATGTTTTGTAAACTGGTTCACTAGGAAATGCACGCCACTACGTGAAAAGCCTGGCTCTCGTTGCAGCGCACCTTTTCTTTGATCTGGTGGCCAGTTTACGTTTTGACGGTGTCAGTGCCTGCAGCTGCCTTATTGGGGAATGAGGGACGCACCTACTGATGTGTGCCCTGCATTCGCCCACAGTGACCGCACCTCTAAATCTGCTACTAATGCAATATGTTGGCTGCGCATGCGAAAGCGCAAGCACGAGCCAACATAAAAAAATCAGGGACAAAGGACAAAATCAGGGACACCTCTTCTAAATTAGTGATATCCACTCAGGAAGCTGGTAGTATAAGGGACTTAGTGTAAAATGCATTTTCTACGTAGCAACAAGTCTGTAACGTTAATGTCTGACATTATTTTGTGCTTAGAACCGCCACTGTTTGGCCATGGAAACACAATTTTCAGGAGGAACGGGTAAAATTTTGAGGCAAAATCCGGGACATTTGAGAAGTATAGCCCTTATAAGTCGGCACACGCCATCAAACATGGAAACAGATGCTCAAAACCCTGCCTTTATTTTTGCAATGTTTGATTCTGAGTTAGCATCTTAAAATATTGCGTACTGGTGCTTTAAAATCTGAGTTTACAGTCCCTTCTTCTTTCTGCTAGCAGTACAGTTTTTTTTTATCACCTCATACCATGATGTGGAACAGACTGGATCAATTCTGAGGAACAGTTGAAAGGTAAGTAGTTCCCTCCCAAACTCCAATTAGCTTAAACACACCTGACATTTCCCGTCATTGTGTTGAACTTGTTGCACTA
This sequence comes from Neoceratodus forsteri, assembly GCA_016271365.2. Taxonomy (NCBI): domain Eukaryota; kingdom Metazoa; phylum Chordata; order Ceratodontiformes; family Ceratodontidae; genus Neoceratodus; species Neoceratodus forsteri. The sequence goes on from CM028131.1 coordinate 59,702,336, forward strand.
AACCGACACGAAAACACAACCCACTTTTAGTTATAAACCAGATGGCACGCGCTCCTTCGGACATACATACATAGATACATAGATACATAGACAGTGTCGGCAGATAAGGGCCTATGGCCCACCCAGTCTGCCCATTTAAGTTTGTAAGTTCAGTTTATGTTTTCCAGGAAGTCTGTTGCCCCTTACCTCCAGAATTCCTTTATGTCTATCCCATGCATTCTTAAATCCGTGATTGTTTCAGCCCCACCACTTCCTCTGGCAGGGTGTTCCACTTGTCCACCACCTGTTCTGTGAAGAAATTCTTCCTCACGTTTCCTCTGAATCGTCCTCCTCCAACTTCATCCCATGACCTCTAGTCCTGGAACATCTTTTTTCGCTTAAAAATAGTGCATTCCTGCACCCTGTTCCTCCCTGTAATACTTGTATGTCTCTATCATATCCCCTCTCTCCCTCCTCTCCTCCAGGGAGTACATGTTCAGTGCCTTCAACCTGTCCTCATAGGACTTGTGATGCAATCCATGCACCATCTTTGTTGCCCTCCTCTGAACCTTCTCTACCCTGTCTATGTCCTTACGTAGGTCAGGTCTCCAGAACTGCACAGTGTACTCCAGGTGCGGCCTCACTAGTGTCTTGTATAGTGGAATTATGACCTCCCTTTTCCTGCTGGTGATGCCCCTGCCTATGCATCCCAGCATCCTATTTGCTTTACCTGCTGCCTTGTCACACTGTTTCCCTGCCTTGAGGTCATCAGAGATGATAACCCAAGATCCCTTTCCTGCTTGGTGCATGCTATATCCTCACCCCAACTGATATATTGTTGCAGGGTTTTTGTGCCCCATATGCATTATCTTGCACTTCCTTGCATTGAATTTCAACTGCCAAACCCCTGACCATTCTTCAAGTTTCTGCAGGTCCCTTCTCATTCTGTCTACACCCTCTGGTGTGTCTACTCTGTTACAGAGCTTTGTGTCATCAGCAAACAGTGAAATTCTGCCTTCTAGGTCCTGTGCAATGTCACTGATGAAGATATTGAATAGTACCGGTCCCAGCACTGATCCCTGTGGTACCCCACTGGTCACTCTTCCCTCTGTGGAGTGACAGCCATTTACCACCACCCTCTGTGTCCTGCTGCCCAGCCAGTTACCTACCCACCGCCTACTGTCCTGCCCACACCCATATTCCCCAGTTTGTGCAATAGTCTTCTATGTGGCACAGTGTCAAAGCCTTTGCTGAAGTCCAGATAGGCCATGTCCACTGCCCTCCCCTGATCCATCTCCTAGTCACCCAGTCAAAAATTCAATGAGGTTGGTCTGACATGACCTTCCCTGAGTGAAACCATGCTGCCTTAGGTCTTGTAGTCCATTGACAGCCAGATGTTCCACCAATCTCTCTTCCAGTAGTGCTTTCCATGATCTTCCCCCACTACCGGGTGAGGCTGACTGGTCTGTAGTTCCCGCCTCTTTGTTCCCACTTTTGTATAAGGGACTACATCTGCTATCCTCCAGTCTTTGGGTACCTCCCTGTTTCTAGTGATCGCTAAACAGGATAGCAAGAGGTTCAGCCACCACCTCTCTTAGTTCTTTAAGGACCTTGGGTGCACCCATCTGGCCCCATTGCTTTATCAACTCTTATTACTTCCAGTTCCTTCAGGACCCTTTCTGTGTAAAGGGACTTGTGTCCATTTCTGCACCATTCTCCCCTTGTACTCATTCAGACCCATTACTCTCTCTCTTCCTTAGTAAAGACTGAGCAGAAATACCTGTTCAATATGTGTTGCTTTATGTCATCCTCCATGCGGCTCCATCCTCCCCTTCAGTCTCACTATCCCTCCTTTGTCTTTCTTTTTCCTTATGTACCTGTAAAGGTTTTGTCCCTTTAACCACTGATTTTGCAATGTGTTCTTCTGTCTGAGCTTTGGCTTCCTTACTGACTTCCCTGCCTCCTTTGCTTCTTCTGGTACTTCTCCCTATCCCCTTCTGCCTGTGTCTTTTGTATTGCCTGAATGCAATCTTTTGGCTTTCATTTTCTTGCTACCTCTTTGAAACCATAATGGTCTCCTCTTCCTTTTCCTCTTGCTAACCTGCTTAATACATAATTCTGTTGTTCTTATAATCCCCATTTTAAATACTGCCCACTGTTCCTCAACCACTGATTCCTGTCCCATTCCCCCTAATGCCTCTTTCAAGTATCTCCCCAGTTTCCCAAAGTTTGCCCCCCTAAAATACCTCTCAACCTCCTGCCTCGTAAATCAGGGACACTTTTTCAAAATTGGTGTTACTCACGAAGCTGGTAGAATAAAGGGCTCAGTGTGAAATGCATTTTCTAAGGAAGAACAAATCTGTAACTTTAATGTTTGACATTATTTTGTGCCTACAACCCCCACTGTTTGGTCACGGAAACACAATTTTTAGGAGGGACAGAGTAACATTTTGAGGCAAAATCAGGGACAGTTGAGAGGTATGGGGAGAGTTGAGATATACGCCTTCGGAGCTGCCCTGCCTGGAACTCAGCCGGTAAACAGCCACCCACACATCTCCATGGGCAGACAGGAACATACCGCAGACTCTTTCATGGGCGGGACTGATAGCACTCTTCCGACTTTCTGATTAGCTGTTTTGGTATGCAGGGGCGGACCTCAGTTCCTGACTAGTAGGTGTAATTGGCTGTCGTTGTATGGAGGGGCGGGTTTGGTCCACCTCTTGCGAACGTAATTGGCTGATTCCGTGTCCTGGGTCAGTGTTTACCTGCCGTCCCTTGGCTCCTGATTGGTTGGGACTCCACAGTTCTTCCGTATTGTGGTTCCGGGGTCGGAGCGCTGATGTGGCGGAGGACACTTCCTGGACTGGACGGCACGGCCTGAGACCGGTGAGTGTGTTGTTAATCGAGGGGTGCTGGTAGGGTGGAGGGATAGTCCCATGGGATGGCGGGTTACTAGCTGTTGGGGATCAGTATGAGGTGTGGCGGGGGAGTCAGCTGTGTTTCGCTGAGCCTTACTCTCATAGTTCCCTAACCCAGGTGCCCTCATCAGTTCTGTCACCAACCCTCAAATGTGGGTAGCATCTCCAGCATGCAGATAATGCCAAAGCTCAGGACACCGAACGACTGTTTCAGGGGGTAGGTGCGGGTTGTCTAATACTTCCTGACCCTTACAGTCACATCCGACCTCCTCACACAGACACCTAAGCTCCGTCATTGTAACGTGAGGCACTGGCCTTTAAAGGGACACTGTCAATCCCCTTAAATAAAGTACCTCTAGGTAAAAAAAAAAAAAAATTCCAGTTGCTTGCATTGTTTCAAGTTTGTTGATGTAGCAGGTAGTTTGATTCTGATTCTTTATTTTGAGAACTGAAAAGCAGACTGCCCACCATACTGGTGTTACCACACCAACAAATGTTTGTTTACATTATTTAATCGGCAACAACTGCACCTTTCCTGGACTTGGGCCCCCCACCCCCACCAAAGTCTAGCCACTCAAGATGCAATGGGAGCAGAGGAGACTATTGCATCATGAATGCATGCACTGTTTGGGGGGGTGTTCTAATGGGCCATAGTGGAGATTATAGGACCAGAGTTACAGCGTAGCTACTAGCGTAGCATAACACCGTCCATTTGATGTGACGTCCTGGTGCACCGCTATTATGCACACAGATATGTAAGCCATGAGGTCCCTGTTTACTTAGATTTTCTCACATCGCGTTTGCATTAGCTCAGTCCCCCTCCTTTGTCTTCGTTGAAGCGGGGAAGCCAACAAAAGCAAGGTAAAATAAAGTAGCGAAAAAATTAATTTAGTTGGACCAGACTCATGTACTTTCATTTTTTATTAAAGTATTTTGTACTTTCATGTTTTCACTACTTTCTTTTACTTTGTGGGGCTTCGCACCACCCCTGATATTAAAAAAGATAAAGGGGGGGCAGAGCCCCTGGCTAACACAATGAGAGAAAATGTAACTGAACAGAGGTCTGCAACATTTTACTCTGTCCCTCCTAAAAATTGTGTTTCCGTGACCAAACAGTGGGGGTTGTAGGCACAAAATAATGTCAAACATTAAAGTTACAGATTTGTTCTTCCTTAGGTCCTTCCTCATTTTCTGCACTCCTTCTGGAGTATCACCCTGTTGCAGATCTCAGTGTCATCTGCAAACAGTCAGACCTTTTCTTCCAGCCCCTCTGCAATATCAGTAATGAAGACATTGAACAGGACTGGTCCTAGTACTGATTCCTGTGGTACCCCCACTGGTCACCTCCCCCCAGATTGTATCCCATTTACCAGCACCCTCTGTCTCCTGTCTATTAACCAGTTCCTAACTCAGTTCACTTCCTTGTCTCCCATGCCCAGACTACCATCTTGTTAATCAGCCTTCTATATGGGACGGTGTCGAAGGCTTTGCTGAAATCTAGGTAGGTGATGACTACCGCCCCTCCCTGATTTACTTCCCTAGTCACCCAATCAAAAAAATCTATTAGATTCATTTGACATGACCTTCCTGCTGTGAATCCGTGTTGCCTCAGATTCAGAGCACCGCTGGATTCCATATGTGCCACCATCCTTTCTTTCAGCAGTGTCTCCATGATCTTTCCCACCACTGAGGTGAGGCTGACTGGCCTGTAATTCCCCACCTCCTCCCTACTGCTGCTTTTGTGTAGTGGGACTACATGTGCCCTCTTCCAGTCCTCTGGAACGACACCCATGTTGAGTGACTCTGTGAAGAGAGCCTCCAGAGGCGCTGTTAGTTCCCTTTACAGCTCCTTTAATATCCTCGGGTGGATGCTGTTTGGCCGCATGGCCTTATCCACCTTCATATTTGTGAGTTTGTTTATTTATTGAAACAGTCGGAATTACAGCCTTTGAATCAAGGACTCCTTTGCAAAGGGCTCCATGTTAAAAATGAAATAACGGTACAAGAAAGACAAGAACAGAGCAATATTACAATGTTGAAAAGAGGACAAGTAACAAAATTCAAGGGTGGTGAGATCCAGCCTGAGTCAGACAGCGAGCAGTAAACAACAGTAGTTACAGTATCAAAAAACCGTGATCAATAAACTACAGTCTGGTAACAACTTCTGCAGGGTCAAGCGGTAGGGGCAGTCCCCAGGTCAAAGGGAGAATGGTGGGTGACTTGCGTCCGCATTGCAGATAGAGACTAGGCACAGTCACAGCAGGAGTGGGAGAGAATTTCTGAGCAGAGTCGGGATTTAAATGGTCCTAGACGCTGTTCCACAGTGACAGCAGGAGGTAGTTCATTAAATCAGAGGGGGGCCCTGTGGAAAAAGGAGCATTGGCCCAGGGAAGTCCTGCAACGGAGTACTAGGAGAGGGACAGACAGAGAGCTTCGAGTTGTCCGGGGTTGGGTGGAGTGCTGCACAAGATAACAAAGTCCCAGGGAGGAGGAGCAGAGTGAGAGCTCTCTGGCAAGGAGACAGGTCTGGTATCTGAGCCGTCTGTCGAAGTTAAGCCAGTTGGTGCGACGGTAGAGTTCACAGTTATGGGTCCACTGGTCGCATCCTGTGACAAGTCTGCAGGCTTTATTTAGGGAGACCTCAACATGGCATAGGGCGGTGGGGTCAGTGGAGCCATAGACAACAATTCCGTAGTCAATAAGTGTGAGCACCGAAGATGTTACAGCAAGGTTTAGGGTGTTTGTGGGCAGGCAGACCCTATGCCTATACAAGAGCCCTAGTCTAGCATTGACAGCGGAGCAGAGGAGATTGATGTGTTCTTCCAGAACTCTCTCCACTGTGAATGGACTGGTGTCCACTTCTCTCTCCCCCCGCCGCCCATTGCTCTGCAACCCAACTGTGGTCCTTGACCCTCCCCCTCCTCAGTGAATACTGAGCAGAAGTATTTGTTCAGTATTTCTACCTTGTCCAGATTCCCCTCCTTACACTCTCCCTTCTCCCTTTAGCCTCACAATCCCCGTTTTCTTCTTTCACTGATGTACCTATAAAATGCCTTATTCTCTTTGTTTACAGACCTTGCTAAGCCCTTTCTGTCTGTGTCTTCGCTCTCCTAACAGTCTTCCCTGTTTCCCTTAGACATTCAAGGTACACCTCCCTGTCCTCCTCCCCTTGGCTTCCTTTATATTTCCTGAAACTCAGCCTTTTAGCCCTTACGTTGTCCCCTACCTCTTTGGAGAACCATAGTGGTTTCCTTCTTCTCTTCCCTTTGGCCACTGTCCAAACGCATTTGTTTGTTATATCCACTATGGTTCCTTTCAGTTTCTCCCTTGTTCTTCCACCCCCTCTATTACCTCTCCCCTCCCTAGGACTGCTTGTATACATCTACCCATTTCTTGCCCTTGTGTGGCTTAACTCAGTCCATGTCTCCATGCTAAACCACACCATGCGGTGGTCACTGGACCCCAGCTGCCCTTCCACCTGTATTTCTTCAACTCTATTCCCATTGGTCCATACCGGGTCCAGAATTGATCTGTCCCTGGTTGGCTCATGCACCAGTTGCCTGAGTCCAACCCCCTGCAGGGATTCCAGGATGGCTGTGCTTCTGGCTGTAGCTGCCACCTGGGTGGCCCAATCCACGTCTGGCATATTGAAATCTCCCAGTAGCAGGATTTCGCCCTTAGCTGCCATGTCGTGTATGTTCTCCACTTGTTCCTTGTCTACTTTCTCCCTCTGTGCTGGAGATTTGTAGATCAGCCCTGTGCGTATTGCTGTTCCTTTCCCTAGTTCCAGGGTGACCCACATTGCCTCAGTCTCCCCCTGTCTTCCCTGAACTTCTGTAGCCTTTATACCATCTCTAATGTACAGTGCCACTCCCCCACCCTTTTTACCCTTCCTGTCCCTCCTGTACGGTATGATACAAAAACGTGGACCTACTGCCTAAGCTCAGGACACCGAAATCAACTGCTTTATTGGGGAGGGATGGGGGAAAGCTGTGTTGCAGGCGTGTCGCACTTTCTGCCTCTTACAGTACTCCTTCCCCAATACACACCTCTCAATCCTCTAGTCACTGTAATTTGGGTGAGTGACCCTGAAAGTGTGGGACACAAACATGGATGTACTGTACACGCTCAGGACACTGAAGGCAGGGATGCATGCAGGCGGGCCAGAAGTGGAGAAGAAAAAAGTTCAGAATTTGTACAACTAACTCATTGTGAGCTCAGCTGTGTATTTGTAATATTTTTTTTCTCGTCTGTGAACAGCCGAAAAAGCACATTGCTGGTTGTGGCTGCATGCCGTAACCTGACTTACAGAACAGATTGGTTGGTTCCGTGCTGCTGTTACTGAGTATTAAGGCAACTGTACTGCTAAAACCTTTCAATTCTATGTTTCTGTGTGAGCTGGTGTTTAGAAACTTGCATCGTATGTGGTGTGTCTGGCAGTGTGTATAAGACCATACTCCTTAGTCGGGATTAAAGTCAATAAACGTGCTTTGCATTTATATTAAACATATTTTTAAAACGTTTATATAAAACTGTGCCCTAGCCTACCTCCGAGGAATGCTACAGCTTGGATTTAGAATCCTGATTGTAGCAGAGTTTTTGCCATGCTACCACGTGAATGCAAACCGTTTTAACCTGTTTTAACAGAGTTAAAATGGTTCAGAAGTCCTGGCGTGTTGGGACAGTTGGACATTGACCATTAAAGAGCAACTTTCTACCTGGTGCCCCCAAGAAACACAAATATCCCTTACCTGCACCCAAATTAAATCTTGCAAACATTTCTTTTCAAAAGTGCCCCCATTTTGGAAGGGAAGGGATTGTATTTTTTCTCTGTGGAGCTCCGCCGCGCCGATCCCTTCCACTTCCTGGTACCTGTGCCTCGACTGATCCTCCCCCGCGCTGCTGCGTTTTGTGACATCACTGTTTGACTAGCGCGGGGGCGAGCGTCCATTGACTTGAATGGGGCTGTTTTAAAAAGATAAATTTGGGTAGTTTAGATGGCCAGTCGGAATAAATCATGGCCACTGCTTAACTAACTAGAACATATGGGGAGGGGGTGGTACCCACAGAGAGGAAATGGACTGGACAGAAGCGTGATGCAGGCAAGCTTGTGTGAAAGTGGGACAGAAATGCCAGGTTTGTGTGTGTGATAATTACCAAAAGGCCCTGTAGGAAGCAAGGAAGCTGACAATTAGATGGTGGTCCCGGAGGAGCTATACCAGGTGATGACTGGTCACTAGAGGAGTTGTAGGTTAGGGCCTGCTTGTGTTCTACTACATTATAGCTGAGTGGGAGAAAGACGTCCAAAATAGTTTGTCTAAATGCACAGATGGCAAAAGGATGGGGGTGTAGTTGGCATGGTGTGTGTGCATGCATGCGTACATATATCGTGTGTGTGTGTCTGGCATTGCTGGTGGTTGATATAGTGTGTGTGTTTGGGGATGCTATAAACATATATTGGAGTATTGGACAAACCGGTCGCGGATGAAATTCAGTGTGGAAGATACCACACATGCTTCTGAATCCTTTAGAAAACTGAACAACTTGTATTGACAGGTGTAACAGATCATAAGAAACATATAATTTGTGTGGTTCGAGGTAATAATTTTCCTAAACAAGTTACTTCAGCCCTGATGAAATAACCTGCATGCACCAGAGGGGATGCAGTGATCTCTGTATGCCCATTCTGTACATATCCTCATCTACTAGGAGGCAGTATAGCGCAGTGGTTTAAGACTCTGAGTTGCAAACCTGGAGACTGGGGTTTGAATCCCACAGTCCCCTCTTGCATACTGTGTGACTCTGAGCAAGTCACTTAACTTCCTTGTGCCCCCAGGTCGTACCTGGAAACAAGCTTCAGCTTAGTGTGCCTTTCCTGGTTAAATAATCCCCCCCCACCTTGTTTATACCGTGTTCTCTAGTTTGGCATTCAGACTGATGTTGGGAGCTGTGTGGAACATTTCAGCAGTATCTAGAATATCACTGCTTCTGTCTAAGTGCAGTTTTGTCTACCTGATGCACCCTGTGCTTTGTTTCTGCACCGTGAATATTAGTGTGCACTTCTGTAATGTGTAGCACTTTGCTCCTGTGTTGCTTATTTACTTAATGATGTATTCTTTTAATGTACTTTTTATTCTTTTACCGACTACTTTTCCTTCCTCACCACCTCTACCCCAGAACACATCTGGAAATGAGCTGTTATTAGCTCAGTATGTCTTTCCTGGTTTAACTTTCAAAGTAAACAAATACCAAAAAATTCCACGGGGGAAGGGGAGAAAAATCTTAATTTCCCACCAACTGTACACGTTTTTATCTACCTATGTATACCATGGGCTGGCATTTACAAACTCATATTGGGAGGTGCGAGGAACATACAGTTCAGCAGTATCCAGAATGTCAAATAATTTCACAGGGACTACACATGTCCTTGTCTACCTATGTTGCTTTATTGTACCTGTTTCGTGATTCACGTATTATTGCATTAATTGTATTAATTGTATGTATTGTATTGCTAGTCCTGTAACATCCTGGGTCATACCTGAAAATGTATTTATTTATTCATTCTCAGATTATAAGTACCTTTGAGCACAGGACTGCTGATTTACAAAGGTTCCACGTCAGAGAGTGGGATGGGTAGACACATACAGACAGAGAATAACAGAATACATTTTTTACAATTGTCAGTAAAGCATAACTATACAGTCATAGATGGAACATTCTCAGTTACAAGTTTCTAAATATAATTCAGGTGGTAAACTAAGTGGAAGAAAAGTGTGGATAGAAATTGGAGAGGGTCAGAGATTGTGAGGGAAGGGTAGCAGCCAGGAGGCATTGTCATGAGAGAGGAGAGGTAGACGGAGATAGGAGTGAGTAAAGAGAGAGGGGGGTAGCATAAGGGTAGGGTGAGAAACAGGGCATAAGAAGACAGAGGGGAAAAAGAGGGGGGAGGCAGAGCTACAAGGAGAGAGGGTACCAGGGGGTCAGGAGGACTCTGGATCCAGTCATGAACTTTTAGATGAAATATAGGTAATGGAAGCAAAACAATGGAGATGGAGCGTAAGACTTGAGGCCTAGTAGGCCATGGTGAGGAGGGCTAACTTCCCGGGAGGGCAAAGCTGTAATTAAGTAAGGCAGTTACAGGTGCCACCATTCAAAATGTGTTGATGCAGGAGGCGTTTAAATGCAGTCAAATGTGTTAGGCTAGTGAGTTCAGAGCCTAGGCCATTTAGCCAGTTAGGGGCTCTGTAGAGGAAGGACCGCTGGCACTGTGAAGTCCGGAACCGGAGTACGAGTATCCCTTGGAGTACAGATCTCAGTATCTGATGCCCGGGTATGGCGGACCTTGAAGGATCTCGGCAGGAAGCAGGAGATTCCAGTCGGTAGTGCTCCACTGAGTGCTTTTTTAGCTAGTAAACATGATTGGTATGTGACCAGTCCTTGGAGATTTAGCAAGCCAGCTTGTGCGTAAAGATCACATGTGTGAGTGAGGCAGTCTGAGTTCGTGATGAGCCTACAGGCTTTGTTCAGTGTTAAGGTTAGCCTTTTTAGTGATGTAGTAGAGGCAGCTCCGTAGATTACCAGACCATAGTCAATTGTGGATAGAACCAAACTGAAGACTGCAAGTTTAAGTGCCTCCGCAGTCGGGGACCTTCTATGCCTAAATAGTGGGCCTAATTTAGCATTTGCAGATTTGGCAGTGTTCTCAATGTGAGGTACACAGGTGAGATAGTTGTCCAGGGTTACAACGAGATATCTGAATTGTTGAACTTGTTCAAGGGGGGCTCCAAGGTTGTTTTTACTGTTAGGATATGAGACCTATATTTGTGGCGAGGGGGAGAGAACAACAGGAACTTAGTTTTTTTGTAGTTCAGGACAAGTTTGTGCGTTTGATACCACTTTTCCAGTTCAAGGAATCCGAGTTGGAGATTGTCTTTTAAGTGCGGCGGGGTCAGACTTGTTTGTGTAGATGACAGCATCATCAGCATATAGAAGCGTTCTTAGTTGACGAGAATGAGATAGGTTGTTTAGAAAGATACTAAACAGGAGAGGACCAAGGATGGACCCTTGTGGGACACCAGATTGGATGATTTGAAGTTCAGAGATGACGCTAGATATCTTCACCCGCTGTGATCTGCCTGTAAGGTAGCTCCCAAACCATCGCAGTGTACTTGGTGGGATACCAACTGAGGCAAGTTGATTGAGGTGAAGATTGTGATTCACGGTGTCAAATGCTTTCGTAAGGTCGTTAAATGCAGCACCAACAAGCATGTTATTGTCGAAGGACTGATGGATGAAGCTGGTAAATTCCAGCAGGGCCGTGGTAATGCCGCACTTTTTCCTGAAGCTATGTTGCTGAGGGCATTGTAAAGTGTATTTTTCGAGGTAGCCTACCAATTGATTTGAAACTATCCTTTCATGGACTTTCGATAATGGGGGGAGTATTGATATTGGTCTGTAGTTAGAGTGCTGTGTATGATCACCGGATTTATGCACAGGGGTGACCAGCTCGGATTTCCATTCCTCGGGGAATTGAGATAGCGAGAGAGACAGACAGATTCAGAATCTTGGTGATTGGTAGGAGTACTTCAAGTGTAAGTGAAAGGAGTTTGAGGTCGAGCGAGTCTCCACTGTGTCTAGATTTGCCCAGGACTTTTATTAGAAGCTTTCGGACTTGGGTTGGGGAAACCCATTTGAAGTAGAAAGGTGGGTGTGTATGACCATTCATATCCGAGATTCCAGCTGATGGTGCGGGAGCATCATCAAAGAAGCCTTTTGGGAGGACGCTAGACAGATTGGTGAAGGCCATGTTAAAGGTGTTTGCGATTTGGAGGGGGTCAGTGATGGGATTGCCATCCTCCATTAGTACTGTTGGCGAGGTCTTGTGTTGTTTTCCGGTGATGTCTTTTATATTCGACCAAAATTTCCTACCGTCACCCCAGGAGTTAGAAAGTAGCTCTCTGTGGAGCCTACTTTTTGCCTGTCGAATTTCCCTAGTAAGGCATTCTGGCTGCTTTAGGCCTGCAGATCCTGTTGCTTCAGTGAGAATTTAGCCAGTTGCCAAAGATGGTCCTGTAGTTTAATTCTATTTACTATATTTGGTGTGATCCAGGAGTTTACCGTTCCCCAAACCTTCAGTTTCCTAGGTGGGGCATGGATATCACATGCTGCATTGAAGACACTGATGACGTATTCAAATGCTGTGTTAATATCATCAGCCGTCTCCAGGAAGGACCAGTCCTGTAAGTGGACTTAGTTTTTTAGTAGATCCAGGTGTCCTCGCCTTAGTACATGGTTGTAGATGGTCGGGGGGGTAACAAATTTATTAGACCAGCTGCAGGTGACAGGGGAGTGGTCGCTGATAGTGTCTGGGTGAACTGTTATATTTGAGATACAATCAGTTCAATTTGAGACAATCCAGTCAATTATGGTACTGGTCCTAGTTTTGTAATTTATTCTAGTTGGTGAGTTTACAAGTTGGGTGTGGTGCAGGGATGCTAACGAGCCCTTTATGGTCCCAGTTGCACCTGGCGGCCAGTTAATATTGAAATCTCCCATTAAAATTCACTCAGGGAGATGTTTTTGTGATCGGAGGTAGTCCCATAGGCTTAGCAGGTCAGGGGACGGGTCCTTAGGAGGTATGTAGATTGCATGTATTGTGAGGGTTTTGCTGTGCGCCCCTTGGAGTACTTTTACCCCTAGAGCCTGTGTGGTACATCCTAGGTCAATCAAGGGCATGACCAGCCCTCTAATGGAGTTTTTTAGGTAGAT